>JACBWW010000057.1:3873628-3907367 GCA_020086605.1 Lanius collurio | reverse complement strand
CCATGGCTGGGTTTAGCTGCCTGGGCTCTGGGATGGTTCCCTCCCCACCGACCCAGGGTCTGTGCCGCGGCATCAGGGAGAGGGGAAGGGGGCTGAGGCCTCGGCCCAGCGGGGCCCGGAGGCTCCGAGGTCCCCCCACCTCCCTCAGGCGAGCTGGAACCAGAGGGAACTCCTGCCTTTCCGTGAGGTTTAAATGTGTAAATTGTGAGAAGCGTTATTAGTCTAAAAATCTGTCTTATCAACTCAGATTCAACCCACTACACCAACCCTAAATGTTTCCTGCTAGGGAAAGCTAAGCACATCACCTAAACACTACAAAATATCACTATTGTCACCGCCGGTTGTCGCATTCCTCTTGGCTGGTTCCATGTCCGACCTTCCTGGAAGCGTCTCCAGGACAAAGCCGCCCGGTGCAGCCAGCTTGCACACACAGCCCAGAGTGCTGGCTAAAACAGTCCGACGATGAAATGAGCAGCAAGAGTCTTTGCATAGGGCTCTACAGGAGAGGTTTAATGCAAGGGTTCAGGGAAGTCCCTCAGGGGAGAACAATGAGGGGTCCAGGGTAAGGGAACTATGAAGCAACTTCCAGGGCATATCAAGGAACAAGGGTTGAAGCCACCAATGGAGCCAACCAGGGGAGCAGAACTGGGGTGCACTAACAGAACAGAGAATTCTGGGGAAGCTTTCTCAGCAGGCCCACTGGCCTCTACACAACTGGTCAGTAGTGAACAATATAAATAGTAACACACTACAGATAATCAAGACATGCTCTTCAAGGTTTATCTATGTTTTGTTGGTTTTTTTTCCTCCTGTATGCTTAAAATCAATATAATTAGTTGTGTTCCAAGAACTTTAGGTATAGATCATGCCAGTAAGTCAAATGTTATTTCACATTTGATTTGGGTTGCAAAATACCAGTACTAAACCCTAAAATGTCTGCATGTAGATATATAAAGAATGAAAGTTAATTAATAATGTTCACTAGTCTTTAAGACAAGGGCTGCCACATTAATGAAGAAATATTAGGGATATATATGATTTACAAAGGGGTTTAAATTTTTTTAAAAACTCTAAAAATGTTACACTGCATTCCAAAAAAAAAAAAAATTTGTAAAGTTTATCAAATTTAAATAGTAAAAATGGCTTGAATATTCAGTGAAAAACAAATTCCTTTCCTAGCAAACACCACCATCCTATTTCTGTGCAGTACAGATCCTTTTATCCCTCCTATTGCTTTTCTCTCCCTCCTCATATCAGGAGTGGGAATGTCTTTGCATTTTTAGATGTTTCAGGAGTAAGATGTTTAAAAAGAAAATCAGGAATTTCTCTCAGGGCCCCTATTTGTGACACATGTTTAAAGAAACAAAACAAAATTACCACTGTAACTCATAATACCACTGAAGATAACTAAGTTGGCAGTTGCATAGGAGAACTTACTATATACTAAAATAGCAACACATTAGCCAAGAGAAAAGATTAGAAACTATAACTTCCACCAGTCACTTAAAATTCTATCCACGTCCTCATTGTCTAGAAGGGAAGGATAGATAAGGGTCATTTCAACAGTACCAGATGAAATCACATTGATCTCTGGAGGAAAACAACAGTTTTTCATCCCCACTGTAAATGTCTGTACCACAACCCTCATGAACTGTAAAACCCAACAGGCACCAGAAGCAGTTTTTCCTGTCCAAGTTTTTTTCTATCCTTTCAGTTCTTATTTCCTCCCATTGTATGAGTGGAAACACAGATTGTTTGCTTTGCCTAATGTTTGTCTGTGTCTGACTGCAGAGCAGTGGGAAAAGAAAATGAAACAAAGGAACAAATTCAATCTCTTTCA
This sequence comes from Lanius collurio, assembly GCA_020086605.1. Taxonomy (NCBI): domain Eukaryota; kingdom Metazoa; phylum Chordata; class Aves; order Passeriformes; family Laniidae; genus Lanius; species Lanius collurio. Next base: position 3,905,527 of record JACBWW010000057.1, on the reverse strand, counting down.
CAAACACATATTTGAGTATCAGTATGTTCACTTGATCACATTACCATCCTCATGCAAAACATGAGCCACTCAAGGCTACTGCATACTTGTATGAGAATAGACTAGGGACTGATCTTTTGGGATATTGAAATCTGCTCCCAAAAGGGCCATTCTCACTGTGATCAGCAAGATCAAGCAAAGCACCAAGTTCTTTTGAAAATGCCATTCCAGCCATAATACGAAGAGGTTTGTCCTCTACTTATTTGAAATGAGTGGTGTCTGCAGCAGAACATCCCATGTAATCTTCTGCAGCTCCATGCTCATTTGGAGGGAAGCACCCATTCCTGTGGCTTCTCCTTGCTCAACTAAGATGCAGACGTGATGCTTTAGATTTCCAACTGCTACTTAAAGTTTCTGAACAATGTGAACAATGTGCAAGACAGAAGAGCAAGAACACTTCTGGGGCAGGTAAAACCAATGTGGCCTGTGATGGGTGTCAGTGGGAAATTGAGAGCTGCATCACACAGAGCACCTTGGAGAAACAATCTTCAGCTGCCACACTTGGGGTCAGCCTGGCTAGGGGTCACAGGGTTACTGGAGGCAGAGCTGCTCCTGGTGAAGGACCAAACTCCCACAGACTTTGATTTGGTCCAATTTCTATCTGGTGATACTTCACTAGCATCTGAGGGGATGACAGACACTGAAGCTCCAGCTCTCCTCTGTTCAAAAGTCATCTAGGTGCTTGAGTTTAGAGGGAACTGCAAGGCCCCTGAGTGGAAATTGCTGCCAACAAGGAAAGAAAAGCAACATTTTGGGGCCATATGTGGGTCAACTAACTCAGACAGCAGCACAGTGAATAGAAGGAGAGGTCCGAGAAACAGGTTGTGCAGTTAATCCCATTTTCCTCACACTCTATTTATTGGGACATAAAAACTGATTTTGTTGAGCCCCTAAATATCAGTATTTGCATATGTAACAGCTTCAACAGCCTTGCTATTCATCCTGATCTTTCACATTTGTCACATCCCTTCACATCTGTTGAAACACTCTCAAGTTTCCAGCTTCAGATCCCCATCAAGGCTTGCTACCCCAGTTAGGGGCATGGAGACTCTGCAAACACAGGTGGCTTTTCTTTTCCCATGCAAGTTCTGGTTTGGGAACACTGCACTGGTGGGGTGTTCAGGACAGCACAGGGCAGTAGGGATGCAGGGCAGTGGGGAAATGAGGTATTTGAAGTCCCATGGGCTCCTCTTGTTTTGAAGAGGAGCATTGGAACAGCCCTGGGACTAGAGCCCGTCCCACAGAGCACTTGGGAGCCCAGTGGTGATTTACAACAACAAAGGTCTGCTGCACCAGAAGTCTATTTATCTAGAAAAATAAACAATTTTGGAAAAGCCTCAGCCTTTGCAAGGCTCTCACTCTGCAGAACAAGGGTTGCTGAGAAACTAAGTCTACAGTGAAGTACAAATCCCTCCACCCCAGTGAATTTTTGCTGCCTGACTCATATTCATCCATTTACAGAAATACAGGGTGCTAGAGAAAACCAGCTCATAGCACATCTCTGCTGGATAATGTCACAAGCAGGTAAGTGTGTCCTGCCAGCTCCATCCTGATGAAAGGAAGTCAGGGCTGGACTGCAGGAGGTCAGCTGATGTCCGGCCAGATTTTTGGAGCAATAATCTCTCAAAGGAAGGTTTTTTGGCTCACCATCACTACAAAGCTATGAAGGTTGAGCTGCGCACAGCAATTACAAACCTCATGTTAGGAAGAAGTAATCTTACCTTTTTAAGCAATGTAGTTTTATTAGCCTTCTATCCCACATAAACACAACCTTGTGTACACATTAAGCTCTTGGAAATTATATCACTGAATTTTTAAAGTTCCTTCAGCATTCTTGTGAAAAGCAACTGTAATGTATTTGAATTTTCTTTTGCATAAAATACATAGACAAGGCTTTGCACAGGTTAAACTGTGTTGTTGGGTTTTTTAAAAAAGGCTTTGAGGCAGGCAGGGTACACAGCTGCAAGTTCCAGCCAAAATGATGACAGAGCTACAACAACCTTAAGGGCGATTTCCTTTTCCATTCCAATTCTGCTGGTGTTTTTCTCACACAGATCGCAATACCATGTGGGCACCTCTGCAGATGGCTGTGTGCACACACAGTATAGGACAGCCTGGTACTAAAAACTGGCATTAAAAGGGTTTCTCTTACAGCCTCAGAGTCTTGCCTTCAGCATTTCTTGGCCAATACACTCCCTATAACTCTGTTAACCTGAGGTGAATCCTGAAAACAAAAACTCTGCTAACTAATACCATCAAGTTCAGAAGATCTGAGGTTTGCCTGTGGAAAGGTCATATTCTTTACACACACACCAAAGTCTCCACAGAGCATTTAACTGAGGAGAAAAAAAGAGCATCTGCTCTCAGTGTCCTTTCATTTGGCTCTATCTGGTGAATCTACTTCAAAAATTAAAAGGGAGTTAATGAACACAATTAGCCTGTGAAAAAACACAAGCCTCCAGATTTCTGAATGATTTCTGTAAGAGATGAGCTACATGGCACTGATCTCACAGCAGCAGTCAATTCTCATTTCCTTCCAAAATCCTATTGGCCAGATGGTCCACAAAACTCAAGGGAAAATTACTTAAATGTTTGGAACGGCTTTCAGTATTAAGTTAGTCTCCAAAATGAAACCAGACTACCCTTCTAATTAGTCTTACAAGTGAAGTATACTTTGCTTTTCTAATGAATTTAAAACAGAGAGAGGAGATTCTAAGTTCAAAAACAAAAAAATCTGAATTAATGAAGAGCCTTGGTGTTATTTTTTTCTAAATGGATCTAATCAACTTTGTACAGCAGAAGCCTGGCTGGCAAAGGTTCTCCTCTCAAGCAAACTACAGGTCAGATGCACAGTAATAGTTCCTGAACAGCTACAAGCAGTTACTGTTCAATGCTGTATCTTCTCAGTTTCTGTATTACTTGTAGGGATTGAAGTCAGTCACAGCAGGAGAGAAATGAACAGTGAGCTCTTGAGAGGAAGAAAGAAAGAAATACCCCCGCAGAATAACTTCGAGAACATGGCTAAACACATTACAGCTGAAGAACTGCAGAGCCTTAAGCAATGCAGCTCAGCATAATTACCAGCACACATGAAGAAAAAGAAGCAATGAATCATTGGAAGAACTAGTAAAAAGAGGTACCAATAGTTGCCTGAAATTAACCACTGAACAGCCCTACTAAATTTTGAAACCCTCATCTCTTTGTCTTGCCCTGTTTAAACAAGACAAGTTAATTTTTACAGGGCAAGATGAAGCAGTGAACTACACAGTGAACTGTGTGTGGGTAAAATAACACCAGAGCCCCAGCACAGGCTGGGGACCCCCTGCCCTCCTCCCATGCACTGCTGGCTACACCTCCCAGAGGTTCCCTGCAGCACTTCCCACCAACAGCTGACCATGAACTGTTCCAACACTAAGGTTCTCATGTGCACTTCTGGCCCCACTGATGTCAACCGGACAATCTTAATGATTCTATATCCAAAAGAATTTCTGCAGTTGAGTTCATTAGATCTGAATTTGTCTCATAAAGGGTCAAATTTCTCAAACAAAACAAACCTCACTTTACAATGAAAAAAAAGTGTATTTTCAATGGTTTCTCTGTTGGAAAAGGTGCAATTGCACAGATCCTCTCACAGGTTTGAGCCAGAGCTTGTGATGCAAGCAATAAACCTAAGCCACTGCTGCATTGTGTCCACTTGTGTAAAAGCATCTCTGACAAGCCACTGCAGGGCTGCCACCCAAAGTTCACAGCTGACAGGAAATGAGGCTCTCCATAAAACTACAAATAAAGGCCAGATGGAAACAGAGAACACTCACTACTCTGACTCACGACACCCATTCACGTTCATAGGCATAGGCATTCGATGGGATTGCCCTCACTCCAGATTTGTCAGCTGGTGTGCCACATGAAGCTTTCACATGCAGCAGTGGGAAACTCTTGTGAACTTCTTAAATACCAAATACAACAGGGCCCAGGTACTGCAGAAAAAAGGGCACACACAGAAACAAATACAGAAATATTCAAAACTGAAACACTGAAATCCCCTGGCCTAGCGCAATGTCAGTTCACAAATGTCAGTGAAGCTGCACCATAACCCTTCTCATGATTGTCAAAGCCATTTTCCAAGCTCTGAACTCTATGTGCTTCCTTCACCTTGTAACAGCAATAGCCTGTCCAACCAGCTGTATCACATCTACAGTGGCTGTCAAGAAAGACAACAACATTCCACAAGGCATCCAGCTAATGCCAGCAACTTGCTGGCTTACATGTATAATATAAACTTTAAAAACTAGCATTTCTGCTTTACCATCTGGTACTCACTTTAAAAATTTACTTTAAAAATTTAACCATCCACAAGTTTCCAAAAAGCTTCCTTTTGCAGCTCCTTTGCATATTCTGTCATCTACATCCAGATGCCAAAATACACCACCAAAAGCTCATTGCTGCTTTGGATAAATATGGTATTACACACCAAAGGAAAATTTTGTAGGAACAACTAAAACTCTACAGCATTGCCAACGCACAAATTCAAATAACAGAAATTTAAATAATTAGGTCTCTATTTACAAAAAAAGTGTCATTAAAAAAAAATCAAATTGCATATGAAAACACCACACCAAAAAAGCCATCTCCCAAGTGTGCTCTGTATTGCCTTCTATCTTCTGAACCTTCAGGTTCAGGGGAGCACATGAGATTGCAGGAACTTGCACTACCAAAGCCAGAAGCTCAGCCAGGTTTTTTTTAAGAAAACAGAGTGTATAGGATTCCGCTGCTCTGGCATCCAATCATGTTTTAACCAGTCAGCCAAATCCAAATCTGAAGTCTCCAAGATGATTCAATTCCTGCATGGTTTGTGCAAATCAGAGGAGACAAACTCCTCCTTGCACCATGGAGGCTTACAGAAAATACCTATTTTTGAAATGTTTGCACAAAAAAAATAACCTATTACATTCAGTAACAGAAGAGTTACAGAAAAACAAATATCTAACAAGAGGAGGTTCTGAAATCAGTCACTGAGTCACCTTTAGGGACTGACTTCCCTGCACTGATTCTGATTTGCCATTTACTCTGTAATCAAATGAGTGCAAGGTGAGCACAAAGCACCATCACGCCACTATTAGCACTTTACATCCTCTCTGAATAGGTCAAACAAATAACATCATGTGCAAAGGACTGGAAAAAAACAAGGTCTCATATAATTATTTTTAAAGACCTGGGTTGCACACATGGTTTGACCCAGTTTAATTAGAAATGTTGTTTCCAGCTCAATTTTGTTAAGTGTGGACATGCTCAGTGGCCTGAATCAGGTTGGTTTGTCACTTCCCTTTCACCAATCCAGCCACACCAGTCATCAAAATGCACATCTTTTGCATAACTCTGTTTCTGTCCACTTTCAGTGGCTTTAATAAATGGAGATTACTGCTCAATTCTCTGAAGATTTGTTTACTTCTGTTACCAGCTCCTTCTTTTTAAAAGAATTTGTTTTAGAAAAGTCAGCAATTAACATTGATGACAAAGCTGACTGGAGGAATTTAATATTCATATGTCTCATGATCCAATGAGATCATGGGTTTTATCACTAACTGGGACTATAAATGCTGCCCACAGCCAGGGGTGGGTCCAGCTAGTGGTTTTGCCCTCACTGCACTGATATGTGAGAACACGATTTTTGTGGCAACACATCAACCTCCTACCTGCTAAAGCTTCCTCTTGTTTTCACCAAGGAAAAAAAAAAAACAACAGAAAACCCAAACAAAATAAAAAAAACAAACAAAAAAAACAACAACAAAAAAACCCAAAACAAAACAAAAAAACCCCCAAAAAACTAACCAAACAAAAAAAAAAACCAAAAAAAAACCCACAAAAAACAACCAAATAACAAACCCCACCAAACTATTTTCTGCCAAACCTCAAGAGAGCTGCTTTACCACCAGGGCCAGGCACACATCCTGCTATAGACCCACCCCAGCACCCATGGACCCACCTGAAGTATGTCATCTGGGACCGCAAAACCTCAGCAGCACATCTGCAGAAATGCACGGCTGCACCCAAGGCAAACACAGTATGGGCAAGAATAACAAAAAAATTAAAATGCAAAGCCCTCTGTGTCATCTCCTGTATTGCAAACACTGCTTGCTAATAAAGGGTCCTTCACTAACATGGATGTCCTCCTTGGCAGTCAGGACAGGAGCCAGATGTTGCTTATCAGATCACAACCAACTCCTGGAATACACCTAGAGAATTCCACAGTCATCAGCCTACCCCAGGGTGAGGGGAGAATGCAGAGATAGCAGCTTCCCCATTTCCCTCTCTGATCATGCTCCCAATTCTATAAGGAGAAATCAAAACACATCGTGCAATCTCTGGGGACTTTTCACATCACATAATGGCTTTTGACTGCTCAGACAACAGGGCACTGTATGATGACATTCATGCTACTTGCCTGGCAATAAAGGAAGCCAGAAAGGAAAGAAAACCCGCTGCTGGTATATGCCCACCTAATCTAAAAGAACAACCCCTCCAGAAGATCAGGCAGCATTTACACACCAGAGGATTCAGCCAGACAGGCTCCCCATTAAGAACCACAATATATACACCACAGTGTCATCTCCAGCCCAAACAGCACCTACAATCCCTGTCCAACCCTGGTGTGGCTCAGCATTGCCTCCATCCCAGCAAAGATGCCTGGAGCCTCCCAGCCACACCTGATAGTTGGACTAGAAGATATATCCACACGATAAAAGAATTACTCTATTTTATTACTAATAACTTTGAAAGGGAGAGGTCTGCCAGAACTCAGTAATGTAAATGCAGAATACAGCAACCACAAAAGCTTAGCCAGGTAGGTATTTCATATATTCACTATAACATTCAAAACCCATCTGTGTGACAGACATGGCAAGTGCCATGCAGGCTCCAGCCATCACCCAGCACTGCTAAGGCTTTTTCTTTCATTCCTGGTCAGAAAAGTGTGACTTTGTCAGATGTAAGAAGCCAAATGACATCATAAGGCCTGATCAGGAGCTTGCTGTGACTCTTTGAACAGCCTCACAAATGCAGTAGGTGCTTTGCAAATATGGGCAGAAACCTGAGCATTAACACAATGTCTGTACATGCTGATTCCCCCACCAGCATGAAAATAATGCAGCTCCATCAGGCAATCCAGGGATATAGACCATGTAAAGTCTTCCAACAGGTGGGTACCTAGAAACTAACATAATGTAAAGGACAGAAGAGGGGAACATACAAAAGGATGAGACACAAATCCTCTCTGTTCTTTATTCTCCAACTTGTGTTATTGGAGACCTGAGTTTCCAGTCCTTGTTTTGTGTCTTCCTCTACTCAGAAGAGCTGACTGAATTTTTCCAAGTGTCCCAAAGAAAGTTAGTACATATCTCTATTCCTTCACACTTTATCCATTTTCAGGCACATTTTTGGAGAGCAAGCCACCATACATTCACCTTCTCCAAATACAAGCCTTTTTTCTGCAGGGAAGCTGTCCCAGTTGGGCTCCCAGCAATCTGCACATGCACTCCCACCCACCAGCGTGTGAGCCAGGAGCTCAAATGCCTTTGGGAAATGTCAGACCTGCTTAGGCTGATCTGCACACATACAAAAAGCCCAGTGTGCTCTCAGTGCATCACATTCACTGGCTCCAACCCCTACCATGATGTCCAGGCCATCTCAGGCTTCACTGGGTTCACCAGGCACCCCTACTCCTTGACTCCCACTGTGCTGGCCTGCAAAACTTGGCCATCTTCCACTGGGAGGGACAACAAAGCACAGCCCAGTGTCTCTGGACACAAACCATCCTTCATCTCAAAGGGATCCCAAAGCAGGAATGGTCTGCTGCCTCCCAGTCATGCACTGGTGCTGCCTGTCCTCTTCCACAGGGCAAAACACAGGAAAACTGGAAGACCCCAGCACAGCAATCTGATTTTCAAAGCATGAGGGATAACACTGGCCCACAACTCCTAACTTTACCCTCTAACAGTAATAAAAGGCAATCAGATCCCTACTGATATGATTTGGCTTTTGGGGGCAGAATGTTTGCAAGAAGCCTGTCATGATAAGTATTTCATGTTAGACTGCAAAAAACCAAATATTAAAGCAAAAATATTTTTCTAGCTCTTTCCTTTTTCCATATAACAAGACAACACAATGAACAACCTGGGTAAATAATACATTTGAGAATCCATTATCTAAGTTATATGCATATTTATTTCATGATGGTTTTGTAGCATATTTTAGTGTAATTGTTCACAGGTTTAAAGCCAAGGGTAAAACAGAAGTAGACAAATCTACTGCAACAGAAATAATTAGTAAACTGGTTATTCTTTTGTTATTTTTAAATACTGGAGAAACTCCTTGCTAAAATTCAGCATAGTAAATAAGAAAGATATCTACATTTTACTGAACTTGAGGAATTTTCAGAAGGCCACCATAGATTTATTTCTCTTTTGTCCTATTCCTCTAAATGTTTCCACTTTTAACAATAGAGATACAATAAAAAATTGCATTAAAAAAGTTCATATCAGATGTAGCAACAGTACAGTCAGAAAATGGAATTCAGTAAATTCCAGTACTAAGTAAACACCAACAAAATGTCAGTGTTTTGCCAACTGGTCTCGCTTTTGTTTGCAAACATCCCCCTCAGAACAGAAAGTCTGAATAATTCACATTAATATTCACATTTCTTTTTATCACGCCAAATTATTTCAGTATGACTGTACTGTTTTCCCCTCAATCTATTAAACATCCTGCTGAATTTAAATGTTTGTTCAAATGAAGCAAATTAAATGTAATGTTTTGACGTTTCTGAATAAAAGTTTGAAAACAAAAGTCAACTAATTTTTTGAAATTTTCCCACTACGGTTTCACTTGAACCCATGTTTGGATTTGAGTGAAACTGTTTTCAAACAGCACGTTGTTCAGTAAGTGGCTGCTAACCAATTTTCACAAATGATCTCCATAAGCACACTAATTCCTCCTAACCACAATCCCAAGATGCTTCACAAAAACAAGGGCTGCCTCCATTTTAACAGTTATGCTCATATGAAGAGCTCCATTTCTAGCAAATTCATGGTTTTTAGCTATGATAGGAAGCAGAGGCAAGAAGAGAAGCAAGATCTCCTGAGCCACAGCTGTCCACATCAGCCCCTCTCTCACCTTTATGAAAAAGTGCATTTTTAACACACTGGGAACTTCTAGAGGCACTGCCCCAGACCACACCCCAGCTAATACACAAGAGATAAAAACATTATTTATGCAGGACACTGAAAAGGCCACAGTTTGCTACAAAGTGTGTCTTCTGGACTGCTCACATGTAAGATCTCAGAAGTAACTAAAATTTAAAGTTTCAAGAGTAGGAAGTCCAGGATGGGTAAGAAATGGCCTTTGAAAAGATGCTTCTAAAGAAAATCTTGAAAACCTTTCAGGAATCTCACAAGGTCAGTAGGTTACAAGGGCAGACTTATAATACACAAAGCCTTTGAAAAATAAAAAGTATACTACAAACAGCTGACAAATAGTTTCTTCTTCAACTTTAGGAAGCCAACCGATTCATTGTTTATTATGCTTTACTCGCTTTAGCCCAAAGGTAACCAAAGAAGGACTTTCAAAAAAAAGATACATGTACTCTTCAGGACAGGAGCTGTAAGACAGAATCAGAGACACAGAGATAAGGGGACATATCCTCACCAGGCTCTAAAATCCTGCAGTTCATTGTGAAAAAAAGTAGTTACTAAAGCTAATCTGCCACAGAAATCAGCTCAAACATCTATAAACAACACACTAGATTTTCTGCTGTTTAAAATTAGTAATATCCTCTCATTCATTCATTAACAGTCACAGCTCATTACATGTCTGGGAAGTGTTCTAGATGGCAAATGGACAACTACGAGTTTTCCCCTAGTTCCACAAATTTACATATTGCATACAATGAAAATACTTCTGAGTAGGTCAGATATTGCAAAACTCAGACTCATGAGGCACTGGTCGCTCTGATGTACATCTGCATGTTGGCATGATTCTGGATGCTACCGAGCAGCCAGGATTACTAAAATCAATGTCACTAGTGAGGTGCTTAAAGCACAGCAAAGTGCTTGAGCAGGGAGGGAATTAAGAGCTTGAACTATTTCCTACTATGCTCATATTACCACTAGTGCATTTTTAGCATGTTCTCTTAGCTTCAAAATGCCATGACCCAGTGACAAAATCTGAAGTGTTACGCAACATGAGCTCAAAACGCCAACGGTTTCGTATGAAAATGCATTGTACTCTCCCACAAGGACTTTCAGGTCCAAAACATGGTGGACTTGAAAGCAGCAGGCCTGACAACAAATTATTGTAAGGATTTTACTACTCTCTAATGGCTGATATGGCACATCTAATTATAGTACTTAGCTCTGTTCAGTCAGAGTCTTTATTGTATAGAAGCACTCTACAGCTGAGAGGTTTTTTCCACATGCTTACTCTTCTATTTTTCATAAACTAGTCTGACTCCCAAGAATCTTAATCGAGTTTCACTGAAATATTCACTAACTAGAACCAGGACTTCACAATTTGCTAATTAATTTTGCATGTTGATCCATTACTTTAAAATCCAGTGCTGAATATAGTTTGGCATTGCCATAGGCAAATAGGTAGGGAAGCCAAGATTAAAAAAAACCCAAACATAATGCCAAAACCCTAAAGATCCCCAGCACAAAAATGCTCCTGGCTTTAGCAACTGAATACATACAACAAATTACCTATTTTTTATGTATATATTTTTATTTTTTTTTCAAATATAAGTAAATTTTTGTATATCCTCCAAGTTAGTAATTCATACTCTAATAGGCTGGGTTGGTAGTAGGTATGTCTTGAACTCAAATCAAGATAGGAAACGACCTCTGGGTACACACAGTCCCGCCTTCTGTTAAAAGCGGGGACTTAGGTTACATTTACCAAGCCAGTGTCAAACAGCCTTTGGATATTTCCAGCAAGGGTGACTACCATGAGAAACCTATTCCAGTGATGACTCATTCTCATGGTACAGAATTTTTTTCTTACATCCAAATGGAACTTTTTCTGAGCAACCCATTTGCCCTGTGCATCCCTGTACTGGCAACTCCTATACAAACCATCATTGAAGCACTTGAAAACTGTGACTAGACTGCCCTCAGCTTTCCCTTCCCAAGATTGAAAAAAATCCAGTTCCTTCAGCCTTTCTTTCTTCAACCCACTAAATGGTTTGGTTGCCTTTTGTCGAACCCTCTCTGGTTTCTCAACACCTCTCTGGAACTGAGGGAACAAAGATGGGACACAGTATTTAGGTGTGGCCTAACAAGAGCATGGAAAATAATTGCATCTCATGATTTGCTTGCTAGGTTCTTGCTGATGAAGTCCAAGGCACAGTTTGCCCTCTCTGTATCAACGGTGCCAATTCCACGCCCATTCTGACGGGGGAGGAAAAGGACAATCGTGATGTGGAAGCAGTAAGAAAGGCATGAAGACATTTATGGGAGTGTAGGAGTTGCAGACATCTGAGAGAAAAGGAAGAAACACACCTAGTAGTATGCAGACTTCAAGGGTCTTCTTAAAAACTGGAGGCCTCAAGAAGTTCAATGAAACCCCAAGCCACGCCTCTCTAGTGTATTACTGGTATTGCAGCCCTACATGCTTCAGTTTTCAAGGTAATCAATTCATAAGCACAACAGCAATTTAGATCTTGTTACAATGGCAGCAGCACATACTAAGTTCAGACTTACTCTCTGTGGCTGGGAGCAGCAGATAATCCCCAAATTACTTGTTTGCACTAGAGAACCAAGGATCTGCGCAATGAGCTGCTGACTCCATCCCGTGCACTGTGGCAGTGTCTTTATACACTGCTGCTTCCTGTCATTAACTAGTTTTTCATGTGGACAAGATAATCAGCTGTTCTACCAAAAACTGAAATAAAGCAAATGGATAGACAAACAAGCACTTTTACCAACTGCTCGCGAACTAGAGTGGCATTTTGTCATTTCTATAGAGTACAACTGATTTTCCTCCTCAATCAAACTCTCAGTCCTTGAAGACTAAGATTAGCTTGAAAACTGTAACTGACCACAAATGACAGCAAAACAACCTGAGATTACATGTCATTTTTAACGTCTCTGCAGCACTCTGGAGACTCTGAAATTGCCTTTTAGCCCCAAGACACATTCTTTGGAAAGTGGATACTTCTGACCCACCCACAGAAGGGATGGTTTAAGTTTTCAGTTCATACATATTCAGCATCTGGATTATACTGAATGTAACTGTAATTTTTCTTACATTTAACCTTCCAGGTGCTACCATTAATTTAGGTTTTCAATACAGTCCACAGATTATAACACTCCATAACTTAGCATGGTCTGGTGATTCTTTCCACACACGAGCCAGTCTCAAAAAAGCCCATGTTGCTTTCCCCCACCACTCCCAACTCAATTACATCAGCCAGTTGTTCAGTGAAATAGAATATGAAGAATTTAACAGACTTTCAAATTAAGATAAACTGAAACGTTGTATTCATGTTTTGCTGCACTCCTGCCACTCTACATCAACAGCAAAGTAACTCATAACTCATGTCAGCAACTGAAGCATAATTCAATGCCAAGAAGCAATTTTGTTAAAAAAAAAAGCAATCAAAACCCCATACACTTCCTTACTCTGACCTGCTTCCTTTTTGTATCCAGTCTTACATGACTACATAGAAATAAAAATATTAGCTATGCAGAGTCACTACAGGAAGGCAGGGTTGCTACCACTCCTGCTAAGCCTCAGGAACAGCACTGCTGCTTCTTCATCAGCTACATTACTGGGAAATCACACCTTCCCTCTTGACTCTCATAGTTCCAAACCAGAGCACCTCTCTCAAGTTCCCTATGCCCTCAGACTCCATTAAAGATACAACCGTTTTGCACACACAGCAGCTGCAAGTCTGTCAGGGTTTATCACCAGGCTCCAAGGTCATGTGCCAAAAAACATCAGCCCCTGGAACTACCCAAAGACACTGGCTTCTCTTTCCCTAGACCACTGAAAAATGCCAAGCCCAGGAGAAGGCTAATCCACATCACTAAAACAAAGGAAGACAAAAGCCCCAATCAGGTGCCTCTTGACATGAGAAAACAAGCAGATGGCACAGATGCTGTTGCTGACCTCATCTGGCCCATGAAGACCACAGAAGGACAAGGATTCTCAGAGCATGGCTGCATGAGAATGATTAGGAACAATTCCTCTTTATCTTGACAACTGAAAAAACAGAGCAGCTATGAACTCAGAGTCTCAAAGCCTCTTCCAGAGCTCAGGAAGAACTGTGTGACCCAAACACATGAAAAACAGCAACCTCTTCAGCTGCCCCCACATCTCCCTTTCCCCATTTACTCAAAAGAAAAATGACCCTGCATTGAAAATTGGAACACAGAAAATGCATTAACAGGCTTCTATGGAAGACACACCTCTCATCAAAGATTATGAAACTAACAGCAGAAGTCTTTGAAAAAAATATTTCACTTCCCCCCGAACTCAGAGTTTTGTTATTACTAAATGTACAAGCACAGACCAGCATACAACTGTTCTACATCAAGGTGATGTACCATCACTATCAAGCACTTCAGAGCCATGGAGTCCATACAGTTAAACTCCTGGAGGTAATGGGAGTAGGCAAAGAACTCACAACAGTACCACGTCTCAACAGATCCCAAGGACTTGCAAGTGACACCTTCAGCCTTCTCACCTCCTCCCAGATGACACTGACAGTTATGGGATGCAAAACAATGCTCTGCTGTCCGCAGGTCCTCAATGATCAGCAGCTCAACAAATCCTCAAAAATGCTGGCCCTCATACTTTGAAGAGCAACTGCACATGCCCTGCACACTCATTTTCATCCCTGGCCTCAAGAGTACACAGGAAGATGGACAGATCTTGCCAGAAGTAGTGCACACAGACTTCACCACCACAAAAAATTACATGAGAAGGATCTCGCTTCTGACATAAAAATAATAAAAGAAACGGTAGCATGGGAAAAGAGAGACTTCCCAGAATTGCTTTTGTAAAGCACTTTCCAGAACCTGTAACTTCAAAGGGAAAGTATAATGTGACTACAGCAGATCTGCTACTAGAGGATGGACACCAAAATGTAGCATGTCTTCAGTGCACTGGAGAAAGAATAGTCCTGCATTGCTCCACCAGGACCCTTGCGCATTTTTCCACAGAGGGATCAAGGAACAAAAAGCCTGCACCCACATAAAGATTTGCCAAGCAGGGGCTTGTCCGCAGTGGGACCTGAGGGAGAAGCAACAGCAGACAGACTTACTCCAGTGCCACTACTCTTCTGATGTACCTCCAAGAGTTCAGCAGCATGGCCTTTTCCCTCCTGTGTCTTCATTCTCCAAATGGGAACTTAGTTCCCTATTTAATCACAACTATTTCCTCTTAGATCATTTTTAGGGAAGGCTTTACAGTGAAAGGACACTTTTCTAGGCTATATAACTATTTAACATATATAACATATATATAACTTTATAACTACAGTAAGCTGTGCACTGCATAGCATACAGAGCGCTGTGTTGTAGTGCATGATGTTAATTGCTGTAGTTTCTTGACTAGTGGTTCGGCTTTGATACCACAGCAACAAAAGTAATGACAGAAATCAAAGACTTCATTGCCTGCCTGCAGAGCAGGGCTAATTGACACCTCTATCTTGAAGAGCACTGCTGTCTGAGTTTTGAACTCCACTCAACCCAGGCCAAATTTAGCCATCACTGATGTAAATTTCTGCCAGACACCTTTTTAATAATTTTGAAAAAGAGAAAATAAGCACAGAACAGAGGGAAGTCATTACAAAAGCCAATACATTTATGTAACCTGTGGCAGCAAAGAGACATGAAAACAGGACAGAAGAAGGGCCATGGAATTTCATAGGTGGTACATTTTGCATTACACAGAAGAGAGAGCAAGATAAACCAGGTTATTACTGGAACAATTGTCTGCCTTCTTAAACGGTGCTCATTTCTGCTTCAGAAAATACAGCTTTATCAAGAACAGCATCCTAAATTAAAGAGGCATCCAAACCTTATAGACTTGTCCATATGTTCCATTTCCAACAACCTGCACCAGCTCAAATATTCCTGCAGGGTCCTGCAAAAAGCAGAAGAAATAACATTATTTGGATTAGAGCAACCACTTTGTAACAGAGACTAATTGTACACCATTGAAATGAAATGTCCGAGGCACATCTCCTAATGATTTGCATTATACCCATAGGGTGCAATGCAAACTGCCAAATCACAGGGTAAGAAATGCATTAATATTAAAGTTTTCAGTCAAGTTTCACAAAACTCTAGCTACAAAACAACTCAGTGAAGATTTTCAGGATGGTACTACACCAGATACACCAGATAAATGAAGGTGTGTGAAACATACAACAACTCAACTGCTGACTCAGCTTACCAGTAGAATAAGGAAAAAATTTCAGGTTTCCTAAGCCTTACCACACTTAGCTAGCCTGGAGGCTGAGCTGCTGTCCTCTGCTGTGAAACACTTGGTATGAGCAATGCAAAAAAGGAAAAAGCCTAAAAAGCAGAATTGAAAAAACTACAATATAAAGCACCTAAGCCCAGTTACCTTAGTGAAGAGGATATACAACCTTAACTTAAAGGCAGGATGAGAACACTCAACCCTCCTGTTCTGCAAACATAACTAAGTGAATTTGATGGAGGTATTGAACTCTTTGCTTTGAACCCAAACCAGATTGTTGTTAATCTACATAAAAGATTAATGAGTCAGGTGATCAGTGTACCCACATGAACCAACTTCTATCCTCCTGCTATAGCACCAGTTGCTCTAACACCAACCATTGCAACAGATGTTCTGCAGCATTGCTGCAACCCCTCAGGTACAGGCAGCCCATCTTGTTGCAAGGCATGGGCAATGCTCGCTTCTGAATGACTGAGTACATTAAAAAATCCGGTGCATCAGTTAAAACTCACTTGAGCGATTTATTTAAAACCATCAAGAACTCAAGAGATCAGTTTCTTGGTTTCTAAGCCATTTATCACTCTGCTCATTTTTGCCATGGTATCACTTAAGAGTTTTATATAAAATATTATTAACTCCATGTGTCAGTTTTACCACATCTGTTTCAACAATCTCTCATGTCAGTTGATGCCTATCTGTTCTGCTGTGGGATATGATACAGAAAAACATTATCTCAGAAGTATAATTTCTATGCCTCTGGTTACAAAACATCCTTTTTTTAAAGGTATCAAGCTACTCTCCACTCCACTTACATGTTAATCTTTCAGTATAAGTAATTCATTCTTTATATCTGATACGGAAACATTTATCTTGGCAAAATCCCAGTGGAAACATACAGGCTCTTTTTCTGAGCAGATTTTGCCTTTATTGGCACAATTATCGTGATAAAGCAAGAGCTTTCAGAGCAACACAGCCCAGACTTCCACACCTGAAAGTACTAATGAGTTAATTTGGTTTTATCTTTAAGTTAAATGAGTTTTAATATTAAACTTCCTGGAGTGTCAACCTTAGAAGACTTTTTTTTTTTTTTTTAAAAAAGGCAATGCATAAATCAGATCAAGATTACTTACTTTTTACCCATGCAGGTCAGTCTGTGTCTTTTTTTCTCTGTCTCTCATTTTAAAAGTAGTCAGTAAACCATCTAGACTTAAACCCCAATTCCAAAACCCCTCACTAAAAAGGAAATTGATCAGAACACACACATATGGACATAAAAATGCCTACAACACTGGATCTTAATGAAGTGCTCTTTCTTCTCATTTCCTCATTTAACATTTTGACTAGCCTGGATATAAACAAGACATGCTTTGCTCCAGTGGGGCTAAAGTCAGCAAATAAACCATTGCTACTGCTAAAGCAACTGGTGGGTGGTACAAAACCTCTGCTTCACGTGCAACCTCTGCACAGAACTGTGCTGTGGGGAGCTCATGGTTCAGGCAGTGGCACTCACAGCAGCTTTCTGAGGAACTCTCCCAGTAAAGGGCTTCCACACATAATATCTGCTGCACTCCATGGGAAGCACAAGCAGCACCCTAATACCCCACCTCTCCTGCAGAAAGCAGCATTGCTGAACTAAGAAATGCTCACAGTGCACAGAAACCCAGAGGAACCTAAACTGCATGTTCACCTTGGACTTTGCAACTGCTTCTCTCACTTAGATGCATCTATCTCCACTACTCTTCTCTAAACTTATTTATTATGCAAATACAGTCATTTAAGTGCCTCAAAATTAGCTTCTCTTTTCTCTTTCAATAAATTTCATTCTGATTTAGCATCCTAATAGTTTGCTTCTAAAGGCTTCTGACACTCCAGGAAAGACCCTAACAATTAGCATTAAAGTTAATATAGTGCAAATCCTACCCTGTCCTTGCTAGCAAACTGAGCATTAACATCTCAAGCCTCCACAGCTCTGAGTGTAGACAAATACTTGGCCATCTCTCTTCTTTTAATGAGGACACCACAGTGAACCAAACCTTGTTAGAAGTAAAGGATATTAATCTGGGGTCTGACTTTGGTCCTTGGATTGCCCTTGTTTGCTTGGATATCAGCACTGCATTGTTAGCTGGCATTCTTCACAATGGGTCGCCTTCTGAATTATCTTGGAGTTACATGTATCATTGTTGATGTAGTGCTTCCTCTCAGCTACCACTGAAGTCCATGGTCCAGCTAACCCTTCACCAGCCAGCACCTACCAAATTGCTAGTATTCCCTTTGAAAGATGCCAAAATGCTGGCCTGAACATTCATCACTCTAAGGTTAATTACCATCATACACTGAACCATACGGTGGCCACCTTGGTTTCCCTCAAGTCATCTGCAGTGCACTCAGAAAGCAAGAGCAAGACTGCTGACCCAGAGGCACCCAGGCCACATCCATCTTCTCTGCAAGGCAGAAGAAAAAGCAACACATGCAGCAAGAGCCTCACCAAAATGCACTTCTCACATTTCTGCAGCTAAAGAAGATACAGGTATCTGAAGCACAAGGTCTGCTACAGGGCCTCTGGACCTCAGCACCTAATGCAGAGTTCAGGGGCTTTTTACCATCTGACTGCCCTAGTGAATCCAGCAACATCAGGAAACCACAGGCCCCCATCTTTCCAGGGAAAGGGGTAGAGCCCTTGCAAACACCCACGTGGAGGCAAGCAGGGCCATCTCATGCAGTTTGAAAACAATCTCACTCACAATTGTAGGAGGCTGGAGCACAGCACCAGACAGCTCCCATTGGCCCCAGGAACACTTCAGACACAGCAAAGGTAAGGCATCTGTCTTTAGATCATTTCCACAGCTCAGCCTCACCTGCATCCCATTTCCTACTTAGCACAAATGCCAAACTAAGGCTGCTAACGTGCTCAGAGGGGTTTCTTCCAAAAGGAGACATTTATCCCTCCCCTTTTGAGGCAGAAACTCGTAGTGCTCTCAGCCTTTGGAGGCTGCGAATCAGATGGTTCTGTCACAAAGCGTGCTGTCTGCAGAATGACTCCTTTTCAAACTCACACTATTTTATTTATTTAAGGAGATAAGATTCATCTGCTAAAGCTCTAAAGAAGAACTTCCGTTATTTTGCCTTATACCCCTTGAGCAGAGCCAGATTAAACTTCTGCATGTTTACCCAGAAGCTTTTTGCCATCCCTCATACACAGCCCTGTTGTCGCCTTGAGGATGTGAAACACTGACAGTGCAGCTTTTAATGTGGCCAAAGTTTGGCTTACATTAAAAACGTAAGAGGATAACAATAAAAATTCACAGCAAACCAGATGAATACTGACATTTTTGGCGGGGGGGTGGGGGGGGGAAATCCCAAACTTCAATAACAACAAAAAGGCCACAAAAGCCAAACCCCCACGCACATATTTTCTTCCAGAAGATCCTAGTTTCCTATTTGTTTTCTCTCCACACGTTTAGGGATGTCGGTAGAAATTATTATCCTGGCAGGGGAAGGAGCCTCCGCGGTGCAGCGCTCCCAGCCGGGCAGCGCAGCGCTCCCGCGGGACTCTCGCTCCAGCGAAGGGAGCGCGACCTCTGGAGCCCGCGGGCTGCGGGACCGGGAGAGCCCCGAGGCTACGAGACAAGGGGTGACCTCGAGGCTGCTCCCCCAAGCAGCCCGCGCCCCTTGGCATCTGCGCTGCCTATGAGGGCAAGGGCAGCATCGCCCCGCTGTCTCCGCTACCACCACGGATATCCCACGGTCCCCGCACAGCCTCCCCGCAGCGTCGGCGCTTCCCCCACGCGCGGCAGAGCGGAACCCTCTCCGACAAGCGGATAACGCGAGGTGAAGCCTCGCAGACGCCGCGGAGGCGAGGAGCGGGGTCGGCAGCCCCGAGCCCGGGGTAGGGGGTAGCTCCCCGACCATCCTTACCCGCAGCGCCGCCAGGTCAATGCCGTCCAGGCTGCGGGCGGCGCAGTCGCGGGCCATGGCTCCACCGCCCCGAGCTAACGGTGCCGCGGGCGGCCCGAGCCGGCCTGGCCGTGCCCCGGCGGGCGCAGGGAGCCGGGCATGCCCGGCCGGCTCCAACGCCCTCCCCAGCACGGGCGGCCCGAGCCGGCAACTTCGGCTGAGAGAGCAGCTCGCGAAAAAGTTTGCGAGGAAGTGACGTGAGGCGCCGGCGGGGGTCGGGGCCACCTGCCGCCGGCGGGGCGGGGAGGGCCGCGCTCTGCCCCCACGGGCGGTCCCCGTGGCGCGGGAATGGCGGGGGGATCGCCTCTGGAATATAGGAGTTTCCCTCGCACGCGCCGCCCCACGCGAGGCCGGGAAGGGCCGGGCCGGGCCGGGCTGATAGCGGCGGCCCCTCGGCGCGGCAAGCCCCGCGCTCCCGGCACTGCTCATGGGGCAATGCCCCAGCCGCTAGCCAAACCCCTGAAACCCCTCAAAACTGCAGTGACAGCGTCCAAAGAAGAGGATTTTATACACACACGCGATGAGACACACCCAGCCCCTTTCCCTGGGTGACGGCTGCTGCAAACACGGGCCCACGGGGGTGATGGCAGCGATGCTCCCAGCGCTGAGCTCCCACCGATGCTCACTAAGTCGGCTCAGTCCCGCGGCCCCACGCGGAACAAGAGCACGGGCGGCCCCCGCGGTGCGGAGCTGCCAGCAGCCCCTCCGCCCGCCTGGCCCCGAGCGCCGCAGGCAAATCCACCGCGGCACCGCAACCTCTGCTGCCTCACAGGCTCCTTCCTCTGGTAATTGGGACCACAGAAAGAGCACACCGTACAACCGCAGTGTAGCAGGCTGGAGGACTTGTGAGTATTCCTGGGCCTCGTATTTAGAGACAAAAAATTAGTGAAATGCACGTTTCTGAGACGAAGTCCTTAAGCATTCCCGAAGGGTGTTAGGATATTGTCCCCCTGCAGAGAGCAAGCAAAGGGGCAGAAATTCTCAATCAGTACTTTCAGAGTCGCAGACATAAAATCAAGACAAAGTGGTTAAAGTGTCTTTGGTGCCTATTAGCACACCAGGACGGCTGCAATGCCAGCAGCGAGGGACAGTGTTGTAATAAAGGCATTTGGCAATTTCCTTGAAAGAAGTGCTGATGTATCACTCAGCTTCAAAGTACTCTTGTACAACAGCCCACACTGGGTACATTATCGCTGACATGACCCTGCATTTGTGCTCTCTGCCTACCTGCAGACCAGCATGTGAAGACACTGCCAAAGAGTTGAGGTCAATCACAGCATTAAAGTGTAAGTTTGTTGAAGAACTAAACATGTAATGCAGCAATGTGCAGTACAGCAGAAATCTGCACAGAGCAGCAGCACAGCCCACTGCTCTCCCCTGGGCAGCATTTAGAAAATTCTGGCTCTCATGTCACCTTTGTCAAAGCTAAGCCAGGGCTTTGCTCCCCATTCGAGCCTTCCTTCCTTACATAAATACATCATTAGCCTTTTTGCTTATGGTATTTCTCACAATCCCTATTTATCTCTTCTCTCTAACCTTCAGGCTGTCCTTTGTCTCCTGCCACTTTCTACTTCCTTCCTGCCTCCCTGATGAGAACTGGTGTGAAACTCCTGATTGTTGTATACCAAACACCCTCTCTCCTGCTCCATCTCTTAGATCCTTTGCCAAAATTAATCCTGCCTGCCTTGCTCACCTCTGATGAGTGCTCCAACTTGAGGATTAATTTCTACTTGACAGAAAGCTCGACCCAAAAATGAGATGAAAATCTATGTTTAGAAGTATAATATGGCTTGTAGCATTTTAGTAGGCAGGTCTTACTAGCCCTGCTATGTGCTTTTATCATCACATTTCATTGCCTTCCCTGTGCACCCTGCTGGGAGTTTCTGTGGATGCTCCAGTCCCACTCACACCACTGCAGGCAGGGCTCTGAGCAATTCTTCCCTTGCTGCTGAGGAAGGCACAGGATCATTTCCCCATAAAGGCCTTGCAGGTCTAACAGAAGCAACGGTTGATTTTGTTACCAATATTCACAGCAGATCTGTTGAGGCTACAAATGCCACCAGGACAGGCTACTTAACATAGTAGAACCAGATTTACATGGCCTGAGTTCTTTACCTGCTTGCTGACTGGTTCTACAGACACAGAAATGTGCTCCAGGTGTCCCCCATGGCCTCATGGCCTGCTCCTGCCAAATCCCTCCCAAAGCAAACAAGGTGCTTGTGCTATTGCTGATCTGTGAGTAGGCTTTTCTACCTTGCTCTTCTGCAGGAAGCTGTGTGGCAGAGTAACTCCCAGGAATCAGGAATTCAATGCATTAGTGCAATTGTTAATAAACCCACATTTACCTTACCAATAATAAAAATTGAACAGGTTGCATTTATAATAATTCAATTTTAAAAGTACCAAACAATTAAAGCATAACAAACACAAGAGACGATTAAATGCCATCAGTATAGCTTTCCTCTCCAGCAGCCATAGTCAAAACTCTGAAGCCAAATTCAGCAACCACAGACCTGAACATAAAAACCTTTCAAATGCCTATGTGTATGCAAAGGATGTTTTGTATTAAAAGGGAAGTTCAAGAATGAAGGGGAAAGAACTTCCTTTGTTTCAGCAAAGGAAATGCCATTGTACCCTTGAAGTACTGGGCTAATTCTGAGCTCTTCTGTCATCATCCTAACAGAGATTTGGGTCCATAATCTACCAAGAGTAATTGCCCCTGCCAGATGTGACACCCAGCAAAGGAAGAGAGTGTTTAAAGCTGAGGCTCAAAATGACGTGCTGGCTTGTTTCTTCTAGCTTGTTTACATTGGGTCTCAGCTACAGGTGTGAAGCTGGCAGAGAAATAAACAAGAAGATAACTCATAAGAGAACAGGATTTCTTGTCTACAGGAAATAAACAGCTTCTTTAAATGGGGATTTAGCCTGAAAACGACAAACTGACTCTTTTCAGCATTTTTCAGTTCTTTGAACTGCAAATTCAGAAAAATTATCATTCAGAAAAACTCCATCACATAGGATCATCTTATTGAAATAATCACCCAGATGATGCTCAGGGAACGAACATCCCTGCCACTCCCATGGCTGTGGAAACAGCAAGGCTCAGCTGCTCATGCCATATCTGTGACTCCAAAGCTGATCCTCTGCATATTATTCCCAGAATTTTCAGGATACAAATCCAACATGAAGCTCAAAAGCCCCAAAGCTTAAGTTAGGCTCCCTGCCATATAGGTAGGAGACAAACCCCTCTTCAAGCTTCTGGGTTCCCCTGCTCCCAACGTCATGGTGGAGATCCATCCCAGTGTGCCAGCCTTTCCCAGGACTCCTCTCTGCAGCAGCTCCCCAGTATATGCTCCAATGTTAAAGAGGATCTCTATGAACACCAGCTTTCCTTGGCACTGAAACACTCTCAGAGAGATTTATTTTGCTGGAAGTTTTCTTACCTTCTGTAAGGAACCTACATTATGCCCATGCACAAGGCACCTGATCAGATTGATGCGATGCTCCAACATCAGCACCTTTCTCCCAGAATAAAAATACTGTACAAAATTCTCCATTACTTTTGAGTTTTATATGAACTAGAGATTTTGGATATCTGCTTAGTTTCTTTAGGGCACAACCCTTGGCAGGCTAAGATTACACATTAAAAGTCTTCTTAGGCTTGTATACAGCCTGGATATGTCTGGATGCTAGCTTGGTAGCAGTCATACAATTCCAGGAGTACTATTTCATGACCACAGAAAAGCAGAGAATACTTTTATCAAGTCACACCTTGGAAAATACCAGGACAACTTAGTGCAGCTGCTGCAAACATTTTTTGGACTGCGAAGGGAAGATTTAAGTTTCAGGCCATGGACATCCAATTACATTCCAATTCAGTTAAAAGATGCTAAAAAAATGAACTACCGACCCAATTCACTTCATATCTTCAGCATTCCTGGGACCCATCCGTACAGTGCTTGGAAATCACAGTAATATGTAGTTGTTTTCAATGCATTGTTGGATTGCACTCTGAATATTTCTCAAGCTTTCTCCTACTTCAACTAAAGAAAATTCCCACTTCATTCCAAACACATTAAGGCTGGGTCAGAAAGTCATATTTAAACCTGAATCTGTCTTCAGACTTCTGCTTTGCAAAGACTACTGCATTAGGATCAAGAGACACGGTTGCTACTCTGAGTAAACTGGAAATACCAGAAATCCAGACAAACAATACAAAACAATAATTTCCCGTACACTACTCAGTAGCACATACAGTAGTTTTCAGCTCTTTAAAAATTAAATAACTATTTTCAGTTCCTGGCAACAATGTTAGTTCCGTTTCACAGGATATCCAAAATGAGACCAAACAGCTTCCTTCCCAAAGGGTTCCTGAGTGGACAGACAAGCTGGAAAAAGTGCCTCTGACTACTGTAATCCCAGCCAGGATGTCCACCTCATTTCCCAAGGGTAAATCTTAAAATATAGGTCTCCCACAAAATGTGCAGTACTCCAAATGCCACTGACTGGGACTTTTGCAGGAATTTATTTTCTTTCCAGTGGTACCGGGACAAGTGAGTCCATGCCAGGCTGTCCCCACACACAGCACAGGCATCATGAGGAGCCCTCGTTGCAGCACTGATAACTGTCCATGGCTGCCTAACCCAGGACTTCACAGCATTGTTTCAGCTCAGCCCTTCAGAGTTTCTCAAGGAAACAAATGCTGCCATTGGAAATTTCCAGTTTCCCATCAGCCCAGCCCATAGCCCTGCTCTCCCTGAAAACAGCCACACCAACACTTCCAGGGAGAAGAGTTGTATCCTTTGTAATGACGGTATTTTGCACTCCTGTCTTTGGATTCTGTTTGAGAACCAGTTGAATCCTCAATGGTGATTTTGTGCAGTAATACATGAATTATACAGGTAACTGTTTCCCTGTGTGAAAGCTATTTCTATTAATTTGTCTCTCCATGAGAATTTTTCCTACTACGATTTTTTCTTTCATGTGTCACTGAGTATTTTACTGTGACTCTGCCTCATATCAGAATACCAAGTCAGTATCTGCCTCCTACAATGATACCAGTGCACAAAGGCTGGCTGGCAATTTTGCAAAATAAAGAGAAAGATAATTTATTGAAATAAATTGAACTCCCACGTTTTGTATAATTATTGTATCTTGCTGTTGTGCAGCCATCTGCCTTGCTATAAATTTTCCCTTTCCTCCTATCTTCTGCAAATTTATTTCTTCATCCACAGTAAGAACACTTTGAAACACTTTACAAGGAACAGTAGCTATATGTTACTAGGTCATCAGATCCCAATAGGGCTTATGAATACCGTAATGAATTTCAGCCCAACATCTGTCTGCTCTCTGAAACAGATGCAATTATGGAAAAAATAGCTGCTGCCTCTTCACAGGCAGATCTGCCAGTAAAAAAAAAAACAAAACACAAAGAAAACTGACAATGCACAGTTTTATCGCTACCACATTCAATTTATCAGTCAAAATATCACATGGCAGGCAGTCTTTCTGAAAGCAAGACAAGTTGTGGTAATTCTTCTGGCAGAGAAGCAGGGTTTTTTTGACTTTAGAAAATCCTGCAGGCATGGCTTTGCCAACCAAATACTAACTCTGGATGACTCAGACCATGGTTCCCTTTTATCCAAACCACTGAATTTTGGTGGTTAGCTAAAAAGGAACTGGTATCTGAATCATTCTCAGTTGGGAGGAATTGTCAGATTAAAGTCTTGGGCATGGGGTTTTGGGGGCAGGGTGGTTTGGTTTCTGTTCCCTTCTTTACCAAAGGAAAGAAACAAAGATCAACAACTTTAAATGTGGAGACACCTTTCTTACTCAGAAAAGAAAAAAATTGAAAATTAACTTTGTCTTATCTTTTTAACCTTCTCATTGTCATGTGTCAATCTGGGAACATTCTCAGTAAATTAAACAGATTTTTCAGTCCTGTTGCAAGCCTAACCTGTGCCTCACAAAATTACCCAATTTTAACCTTGCCTTAGCTACAAAAAAGCCCAGCTCATTGCTCAAGTCCCTCTTACACATCTGCATTTCCCAGGCCCTCTGCTTCTCATTTTCTTAGAGAAAATAAAAAGGCAAAAGAGGAACTGTAATTTATGAACATCTATCCAGCCCTCTGGAACAAAACCTGCCCTCTGTGACCTATTAAACATCTTTGGGGAAGTCTCCTCTATTCTTGCTCCAACTTCCCTTTAGTTCCAAGCTTCTTTTCATCTCAGTATTTTGCCAACTCTGACCATTTCAAACACACTTGAGTTCCCTAGTGCAGTGTCTGAGTCTTTTAAAACCTCCTCTTTTCCTTAAGGGAAATGTATCCTGTGTTTGGGAGGATCCCTAATTTGTGTGTGTCTTCTGGATGGGGAAAGCAAAGGGAAGTTGATTAGGCATTGAGCAACAGTGTCCTCTTCCAACATTAACTGATGAATAAGTCTGTGTCTTTTCCTGTAGATTGTGCCAGTCCTATCTAAACATTCTCTTTGTATATTAATAACCTACATATAACTTCCAGCCAAGTTTCACTTGTGCCTGTAACACCATGCTCAGCCTGGAAAGAGGAAGCACAGTTCTCACGGGGGTCTGTCAGCTTCTCACTGCACTTCACAGCATTTTGGGCAGAGCATTGAGTAGGTACACTCGCCTTGGTATTGCTGCTGCACAGTGCAGCTGTCAGCTGAGACTGTAAACATTTAAAAAATTAAATCTGACAAGTTGTTTAGTGGTTTGGGAAGAATGAGAAGGCTCTGTACATCTGCCAGTCATTCTGGCTGAAATTTAGTCACAGAAGTTTTGTGGGAAAGAAATGTGTTTGTACAGGTCTGAGACTGTGTGTATTCACTGTTTTTATTGATAACTTGGAAAGAAATGCTAAATTAAACCCATTGAAACAATATTCACCTGAACAGCAGCCCATGCCACATAATGTGCAAGCCCAGCCTTCACACAGTGGGGTGAAGGACTGTGGCACAGACCTGCCTTCCATTGCCTGGGCACTGCCCAGAGCCCCAGAAACACAAACTATGTCAAATCTGTGGGAACACCTCAGTGCAATACTGTAGGAAAAGGGCTGATGTGATCAACTGCATAAGCAAGGAAAGACAAAGGAAGGGACTTTCCCTCCAAAGACTTGGATTCAGTGAAAGGAGGGGGCACAAAAATTAATACTGAGGACAAAATTGTTTAACATGCCCACTTGGAATAGCTAAAGCTCTAACAAAGAAATTACTTTTTATTTTCTCCCAAGGACAAAATAGAGACATTTTAATCACAGGAGACATAATGAGAGCCAGTAGCTGAAGCAGAAACCAAACAATAAAAACATTAATGCCACTCCCCCCCCCCAAAAAAAAAAAAAAAAAAAAAAATCAATAAAACCCCCAAAACCCTCAGAAAAGTATAAACAAAGGCATCACATGTTCACAGACGTCCTGGTTTCCATTTCTCATGAGTCTCTCACTTTCTGGTTCCTAGGGTGTAAAAGAGTGCTCAGACCTCCCCAAATTAGAGCTGCTTTCAGCAGCCTCTCAGCTTCACTAGTCCAAAGTTACTGGGGAGCCAGATGTCCTGGCCACAGCAGCTTCTGTGCCTGTTCCCTCTGGAGGGATGATGGCTGCTGTGCAGGAGCCAAGTCGCAGCCAGGCCTAAACTGGCTCCCTGTAGCACACTTTGCCTTTGCCTTCCAGCAGGGAGATTTGGGGATTTAAACCAGCTTTCATTTTCACAGCAGCTTAAGGTCTTTAAGGGGTTTAGCTCCATAAGCCAATTAAACATATTTAAGTCCTTGAGCTCTCCTACCTTCCCTGAGCAGTTTGCGTGCTTACATGGCTTTACAGGCTGAAAGCTGATTTCATCTAGCCAGGATCTGAGCATCTTATGAGGTCACAGGCCAAACAATCCCAGGTGGAGTCAGCAAGTCTAGAATTCTCTGCGGACCAGACTGAGTGCTGCACTCTGTGGCCTAGATCCTGAGAGCAAATTCTTGCAGGTTTGAAAAGGCCAAATCCACCTTTATTCATTTGCTTTCCAGAAGCCCCAGCTCTTGGTTATAAAGTAATGGATGGCCCGTGCGCTCATAAACTTTTCACACTGAGAGTGGGAGTAAACCAGTTATCATCCTCATTTACACATTCACTGTGAAACTGTAGGCAGACATGGCTGGTGTCATCCCCTTGGGTCCCATCCCAGGGCCTTATCTCTCCTTCCTGTCTTTTTCATTTGGAATAGTTAACACTACAAGTAGGAGAACAGTAATACAGTCATATGATATTTGAATATGAAAGCTTAGAATCAAGTTTCTGAACTACTGTTCTAGGCTTTTTTTCTTAGGGTTTCTTTCTGTTTGTTTTTAAATGGACAAATCAGCAACATCTCGAAAAACAGAAAACCATAATATAAAATTTTATGAGAAGCTATCACCAGCCCCCTTTGTTTCCTGTAGAACACATCCTGCAGAGTTAGATATATTAATATATAAAGTATATAGATTTACATTATATAGACATTTTAAAAAATCATTGTATATCTCCTAAATGCTCTTTTTATGCCACTTATTAACTATATGTCATTATGTTGTCAGAATACAGTTTTAACTCCTTCAAAGGAAAACCAAAATGCTGCAGTAACAATGTGATTCTGTAAACAGTTGTGGATTAACATTCAGTGACCACCGAATCTTTTCTGTAATTAAAAATCCCCACCAGCTGCCCAATCTGCTTTTGTCAGTGAACTTACTGTCATTTTATAGCAATAAATATACAGTTTTCCCACTTTCCCACCTCCTACTTGAGGTCAGTTGTGCTTATGCCTGGAAAGGAGCATTTACATGAGTGTTATGTGAAGGGCAGACCTATAGCTCTGAAGCTGCTTAAGGTCACCATCTCTGTTTCTTCTAAACCAGTGACAAATCATCCCAGAAAGCTCTCTCTGTCTGCTCAGCACCCAGGTAATGCCCTCTCCATCAGGTTCACCCAAGAAGGATGTGACACTGAGGTGCAGCCCTTGGACCCTGAAGCAGATGTGGAGATGCTGGAATGGACTTTCCAAGATGAGCCCTGTCCCAGTAAAACACTTGGTGCCATGCATTACCTGAACCCAACTCATCAATGCCTTTGTGCAACTTGGTGACCTGTAGCTGTCACTTGCAATTTGCAACACACTGCTCTTCTGCAGCAAACAAGAGTGATGCTCTCTACCATGGTCCATCACACTTCCCCCAGAGCTTTCAACCCCCTCCCAGTTTCAGGGCACTTTGGCTGTGACTCGGTGGTTTTCAGGTGGTTTTAGCCAGCCCAGCACTGCTCCCCTTGGCCCTGGCCCTGATTATGCTGAGCCATTTGGGACACAGTGGGGGTTGTCCCCCCAGCCTGGCTGTGCTGAGGGTTTCCCTGGTGTGGATTAACACCCATGTGCTCAGCACCTTCTCTTCTTTAATCTGTTCTCTCAAACCAGAATCCTCAGCCTGGCTGTAAACAGACATGCACACACTGTGGATGCTCACACACCTCCTCTGAGCCACATGCTTTGTACTATCTCTTGCTTTGAAGCAGCAGTACCACTTCCATTCCTTTTCCTAGGTGTTTTTTTCTTTGATCAATATAAAAAAAAATTTTGAAAACCTACAGAAAAAAAAAAACAAACAGAAAACTTTCAGTTTAACTCTGCAATACTTGAACCCTTTTGTTCTTTTTGCTGGATTTAGGCCACCCCACAGAGATCGATTGTTTCCTTTCTTGTCAAGGCATGTCCTTCTGCTCAGGCTGATAAAAATTTGCTTTACTTGTGTGTGGCTGTATGGGTTTGGGTTTTCCCTTGACATTTCTGTGAACAGTGTAGCAAAGATTGGTAGTGTTTATCCTCATTCCCTTTCTCCTTTTCGCTTATTTTGATTATTCTCACATACGCATGCTAGCTGTTTTTCCAGTCATATTTAATCCCCTTTGTGGCCACCTCAAATTTTCCAATGCATATGCTGGCATTAAATTGCCTGTTATCTCGTCCTAATTTTCATGTTACTACTGCTCAGAGGATAATAAAAATTTATCAATTTTTTTTTCCCTTTGCCTTTTTATTGGTTGTTGTTCATCTATACTGGGAGAGCCTGTGAGTCCTTTCATGACTATTATATTTTCCACATGTCCAAGCTCAAACTGAGAATAAGAAAGCTTCCAGGGCTGATCCTTTCTTGGCCAGCATTTCTATTGCATTTTTATTTTTAACCTTTTGAGAGCATTTTCTGCAGTTTTGCCTTTCCAGCTCTCAGATAGGAACCTGGGGGTGGCGGGGAGGGCTCACAGGAGACAACTCTGGGGTGACTCTGCAGTCAGATGTACTGAGCCTCTTTGCAGAGGCACAAGCTAAGAGAAAGGTAACTGAGACCTGGTTGCCCTTAAGGTCAGGAGGGACAATTCTGGTCTCTGTGACTTTTGTGGTCTTTCACAGCACAGCTGACTCTGGGAAGATTTGGTTGGTTTGAGTAGGAAGCTCAGTTCTTATAATTTGGTGCAGTACTTGATGTCCTACCCATGTAAAACTGGGGAAGGGGGGTGATTGTGGCTTTGTACTACAGCTGGCAAACTGAAAATACTTCTGGTAATTTCTATGCTAGAGGGAATCACAAGTTCTGCCAAGCCACATCACATTAACTAATCTAGTTACAAAAACATAGACCCTGTAACCCATAGGTCTTTTTTTGTCCTCGACAGAGACCATTGAACCAAGTGAAGCCCAATGCTCCGAGTTTTTACAGTCTTCCTTTTAAGATTAATGGAACAAATTCTCATTCAGAGAAATCAGGTACAGATCCCTAGTGACTGATTTGACTCTGGCTTTTGAGCAGTATAAATTACAGCAGAATATCATTAATTTCAGCTGTTCCCTGTTCTGGCAAATTATCATTCATCTCCCCAAATGGGTATCTCAGCTGGAGACCTTTATTTTATCATCTTAGTGGAAAAAATCTGCACTGTTTCCTCCCTCCAAATTAGCAGTCTATGATTTCCCTGAGGAAGTCTTTCTTAGGTGTAGTGCTGACTAGTGCTTGACTAGCAGGCACCAGCACATTTTTTACCTTCCAACACATACCTGAAATGTCTCATCACTGGGTCCATGGCTGCCTGCTCAGGAGTTAGTCACTTCCTCCATTGCCTGTAGAGAAGACAGCAAAGTTAAAGAAATGCTCAGTTCTAACAAAACTTATTGTTGGTGTCTCACTGCTTACATGTACAGTGAAATAATTTCATTCCATTCGGAACACACCCAGCTTGAGGCTAGGGGCTGATCATTAAAGAATGGTTTCTTGATGTTGCCTGGTAAGCTTCTCAATCAACCAAGTACCATAAAATGTAATTTCTAAATGTTAGTCAGCCTCACTCAAGTTGCCTATGAGGAACTTCTCCCTTCCCAGAGCCAGGGAATTGCTCGTGTGGCTCAGTGCAAATTACTAGTTAAACCTGACAATGTTTTGTCAGGGAAACAGTGTCAGTGCAGGGTGGTTGAGGAGACCAGCAGGAATACCCCAGCACATGGTAAACCTGGCAAAAAGCACAGCAGGCTGGGGCAGGGGAGGTCAGCCCAGGGGAAAGTCTCATCCCCAGTGGTGCCACGCAAAGCCATGCAGACATGCTGAGGCTGATGATTATGTGAGGTTGTTCTGCTTCAGCTACTTTGTGAAAACACCACAGTTTTTAAGTACTATTAAAGAAGGTAAAAACTTGCTGCAAGTTAAACTGGCCCTGGCTAGGTTACCTGGTGATACTTCAGCCACTCTCACACTGTAGCTTTACCTCCAGTACTATTCCTGTGGCTTTTTGCTGGCTTAGGGGGAATGAATATTAGAAATCAGACTCTCTCACAAGGTTTATTGGAAGTCAGTTGCACCTTCTTTCATGGAAGGGACAGTGACAGCTCCTGAAGCCCTCTGCCCTGGATTCTGGCCCCAAATGGGCATCCCTGTGCCACCCCTCACACACTGTACCCTTCTTCACTCCCACCTCAACTTCTGTAAACACACTGCACAAACCACTGCACTTTCCCTGGCTCTCTCGGAGAGAATTTGTGCTTTACAGTCTTACTATAAAATAACAAGAATCAAGCTTTTAAAATCAGGAAGTTTCTCTAAGAGACTTCTGTGCTTTTGCTATAATCGCTCCATATGCTCCTCTGACAATTTCCATTACCTTATTTCAAGAAAAGAAAAGAGAAGAGAAAAGAAGAGAAGAAAAGAAAGAGAAGAGAAGAGAAGAGAAGAGAAGAGAAGAGAAGAGAAGAGAAGAGAAGAGAAGAGAAGAGAAGAGAAGAGAAGAGAAGAGAAGAGAAGAGAAGAGAAGAGAAGAGAAGAGAAGAGAAGAGAAGAGAAAGAAAAGAAAAAAGAAAAGAAAAGAAAAGAAAAGAAAAGAAAAGAACTTCTCACTTGACCTA
>JACBWW010000057.1:3768772-3873585 GCA_020086605.1 Lanius collurio | reverse complement strand
AGAAAAGAAAAGAAAAGAAAAGAAAAGAAAAGAAAAGAAAAGAAAAGAAAAGAAAAGAAAAGAAAAGAAAAGAAAAGAAAAGAAAAGACAACTCCCATCATCCCCTCAAGTCTCAGAAGAGCTTCCACATGGTAAAGGAGAAGCAGAGGCTGCCAGTTCTCTATCTGGATCTCTTCTTACACATGTTTAACCCTCAGGGTACAATGGATGCTGAGAACTACTCTTTTGTAACATTTGTTTAGCTGCCAGAATGGAAAAATTATTATCAGCTCAAAGGTTACATTGCTGCATTTTGCAAGAGAAGCCCTTGTCATGGGCTGCCTTAATTTTGCTAATGTGGATGTGAGCTGTGATGCTCAGCTGGCCACAGGGCACTGGGGTTTTCTGCCCATTGGGCTGTGCTGCCCCAGCTCTCTGTCCCATCCCTGTGCTTGTGGTGCTGTGTGGGAGATCTGCACTGCTGCCCTGCAGGGCCTGTTTATCCTCTCTTCCTCCCATGGGCAGCACCCAGACAACACAAGTGGTACCCAGACCTAATGTCTCATCTCCCACTTACTCTGCATGACTGTGACCAGCTTTATATGGCACATAAAACACTTCCTGCTCCATGCAATGCTATTTCCACACCCTCTCCCTAGACTTCAATACATTAAGAACAAGTAAGATGGTGAGTTTTTAAGATAGTGGTTTAAGAAAGGGATTTAAAACAAATTGCCAAATTAGTGACTCTTGTTATTGTTTCCTTTATTAGCCCCTTCTTAGCCTGTTTCCTGAGGGAAGAGCTGTTTGGATAGGATTTGCCTCTCTTTGGACCTGGAGGAGCTTAGAAATTTGGTATAAATAGCTTTAGAAACCTTTCTATGGGTTTTAGAGTGGGCTGCAATGATCACAAGTTGCTGCTGCCATTGGGTCCCCACACATCCCCTGCCAGCATGGGCAGGTCTGCTGGACAGTGGTGGTGGACTCCTTCCCCTCATTCATCAGATCCTGCCCCTCTCTGCCCTAAATTGCTGCTCTGTAGCATCTCTGGGATACATTCACCCTGCCTGGCTGCTTCTGCCATGTCACTCTTCTCACAGAGCACTCGTGCCTGTATTTCACATCTGGGGAGTCTGCCAAGGACAAGCCAGGTCAAGCAAGTTCCTGAACATCCTCCTTTGTTTTGTTGTCTCAAGCTGCTCACTTTTGTTCCACAATAAAGGGGCTTCTTTGAATTATTTGTGCACTAACCTGTACCTACACCTGCATTGGTTTGGGCAGTTTGTGCAGAGGGTAACTGAAAGCTTCTGGCCCTGGGTTGAAGCCTTCCTTGCAGACTGTCAATGTCATATCCCAGATGCTTCTTCTGTTCATTATGTTGATGGGTGAAAGCAATGAAGTTTGAACTTTGTTCAGATTTTCCCTGAGTTTGGCAGCATAATAGCTCTAGATATGGATATAGAGCTCTAATATGGGTTCAGGCTGGTTGTTAGGTACAAATTATGTGTCAGCTCAGTGTTTTCCCCTGCTGTCTTCTTTTGCCAATAATTTGCTACAGTGCGCAGAATTCCTGCCATCCTGTCAGCCTGCGTCCTTCCAAAGTCACTTCAATACCCGTGATCAGCTTCTGTCTTTTCCCCTCTCTGCAATGAGTTGCTGATCCCACACAGAAGCATCATGATTCTCTCTGGGAGAGCTCTGCTGTACCCGCAGAACAGCCCCACTGTGACCCCCTTGGGGCACACCCAGAGGTTGTTCACACAGGCTGGAACAAACTTTTTCTGTTGGTCGAGATGATGTGGCCACAGAGCCAGGATGAGGCAATTTGCCCTGGAGTTACCAGCCCACTCCAGGGAATATTATCTAATGGCCATAAATCCAAAGTGGGATACTGTGGGCACAGCCCAAACTCTGCCTTTGGTTTTTGGTAGGATCTTGGGTAAAATGGTTCTAAACCGTATTTTTTGTTTGCTAAAGGGAGGATAAAAATATTTCCCCAGAGGACTTAGATGTTAGATTGATTGTTTCATGATCACAAAGCCTTTGATATCCTTTAATCAAAAAGTTGTTAAGGGTTTTAAAGGTTTTTATAATCTGTGGAAGAGATGTTAGTTCTCTGTGTGCAGCCTATACAGAACACGGAGTCTCTAATGCTATTTAGGGACTAAGTATTAAATGCTCCCTTTAAGATACTGACAGAAGCTACCTTTCAGCCTCACACATGAGCTGATTAGAGCAAAGTGTGCTTTGAAAACTTCTTCACTTCTCATTAGACCCTCTCTTCTCGAGCCACCTCATAAGAGGCTAATTTACATTAAGTCTAGGCCACGTCATGGTCTGGATTTCTCATGGAAATACATCTGAGTAGCAAAAGCAAAACCCCTTTTGCTGTCTGTGTAAGAATCAGTAATTCTCTCCTCCACATCACAAATCCCAAGGCATGCTCTGAATCTCAAATAAGTTTGATTTAGAAAGAAATTGGGTGCATATTCTTCCTTTGACAATCTTAATTCCTGCCTTGGCTTAACTGTATTTCTCCATTAAAAGAGGGCACCAGAGATTTGCAAATCCCTCTATCCAGTATGAGCACAATCTGAACCGGTTCTCTATTCTCCAGACAAATACTAAGCCCACCTTGCCATGCTGAGCATGGTGGGTATCTCACTGCCCTCAAATTTAGCCCTGTTGTGCCACCATCTCCAACAGGTCAAGCAGTAGCTGTTGATGCTCCCAACTCCAGCAAACCACTTTGAATATCCACAGTGGATACTCACAGCCAGGAAAACATTTACCACCCACTGCTGTGTATGAAGGAACTACTTTACAGTCTTAGAAATTGCAAAACTCATCTAATGTAAAATACATTGTTCTTTGTGTTTGTCCTGAAGAGAAAAAAGCCCTTAAAACCTTGTAAAGTCAATTACACTCTATAAAAAATAATTAGAGGAGTTTATAGAATACTTACCATGAGAATCTGGCTCAGCTTGACAAACTGTATCTATATTATTATTATTTGCTTTATTGCTTATTTTGTAGCTGTACAATAATATTGCAAAGAAGAGAAAATGCTGACAGGTCATGTTCTGCTTCTATTGGCAGTACTGATGTTTTATGTTTATATGACAAATATCCTGGCAAAGCTTGGTAACTTTTACTTTATGTTTCCCTTTTTTTAGACATTGTTTTATACCTCCTTGGGGCAGCCTTATTAACCTCTGAATTTCTCCAGTGGCACTGAAATGATCGAATGGCTTCTTGGGGTAAGCATTGCAAAGCTGTCCTTCCCTCAGCACCACAAACACTGTAGGTCCTTTCTCTAGGGAAGCAAAATATGTTTCAGAACGCTGTTATTTATGTTTGCAAGAATGTATCATGCAATTACTTTCAATTATCAAATTGTGCTTGCTTCCTATAACAAAATATTCCAGTATGCTGGGCTAACTATTGCTAAATTGGAACTGTTTCAATCAATGTTATTAATGAAATTTCAAAACTGTAAATATTTCCAAGACTGTAGAGAAAGGTAAATTTCTCTATTTTTCATTATTTTATAAACAAATAGAACAATATAGATTATGTTA
Source organism: Lanius collurio (assembly GCA_020086605.1). NCBI lineage: Eukaryota > Metazoa > Chordata > Aves > Passeriformes > Laniidae > Lanius > Lanius collurio. The sequence continues at coordinate 3,870,025 of JACBWW010000057.1, read as the reverse complement.
AATCAATATTCTTGTACGTTCATGTACCCATTTTCCTTTGGGCCTGGGCACAGAAACACTTCTGGCGTTACATGCAAGTTGAAAACCTGTGGAACTGCAGAAAGTGTGAAGCTTTGTGGGGAATTTTCCCACACATAAAGAAGCAGATTTTTTCTTTTTCATTTTTTTTTCCTGTGGATGAAACCAAGAAATTCCCATCCAAGCAAAACCTGAAAATTTAATTTTTAAATTATCAAGACAAGGGGTCTGAAGCAAGTGGGCTGGCAAGAAATGACATATTTCTGGCGAACTTCGCACAGCATTCATTGAAGAGTGGACAAACATGATGCATTTATGCAAGATCTGTCATTTCCCTTCAGTTATTCAGTGTTTCTGCATGGAAAAACCCTTGGGCTCTGACTGCTCTCTTCTTCCCCTCCCTTCTTAATATTCTCCACTTTTTTCTTGGAGTCACAGAAACTCTGCAGCTCCAGCAGGAACCTCCAAGGGTGCACAAGAGAGGATGTACAAAACACTGCATGGCTGTGGAGGTCTCCTGTAGACAGAATTTCTTACCAAGCCATCCCATGGGATGAACTCTCAGTTGCCCAACTGGGACACAATGCAAAACCCCACTGTTCTCCCATCCATGGTTGAGTTCCCAGGGTGGTGTCACTGCCAGGCTAACGGGCATTGAAGGCTTTCCCTCCTATGACCAGGACTGTGAGACCTGACAGCTCTTCTCATCTCTGTTTAGAGACAGACATTAGGAAAGCTGCTTGGAGCTCTCCATAAGGGCTCACTTCTAAAGGCTGCTGAATGCTGGGATTTCTGGCATGGAACTGCCCTTCTAGGCCCTTGCTCAGCAAAGTATTTCTCACTGAATTAAGGGGAATTTAAGTATGTGCTTATACATTTCAATGAACAGAGACAGCCTGTTGAATCAAAGGAACTACTGAGAGCAGAAGCCCTTAAAAATAAATATTTTTTTTTCTGTAAAAGTATCTGTTATTTATTCCCAAGTTCTTATCTTGTTTATAATGAAGAATGAACAAAATTCCTTTCCCAAGGATGGATGGTCCTGGAGCACATCCATACCAAACAGGGACAAAAATAAGCTTGATTTTAGACAGAATAAATAAGCAAATGCTTCTTAGTCTTTTGCCTTTTATCTCTCTCTTTTGTCTTTTGTATTCTTCTATACACAGTAAGCATAAGGTATTATGGCCTCATCCAAAGTCTGCTGGACTTGATGGAACTTTTTCTGTTGGCTTGAATGGGTTTTGGAGCAGACATGGTGGCAGAATATGGCAGTATCTTTATAGAGGCTTCTCATCTACTGTCTAGAAAAAGAAATATTAAAATAGCAGCCCAGGACACAGCCCTCAAGAACTGTCAATATTCACTGTGTTACTTAATTTAAAATTGCCCTGTTTTCTTGCTGAACTTTCTTTAGGAGCATCAAATCTGTAGCACTGGTTAGGGTTCCAACCTCTGGCTCATTTTATAGCCTGTCTTTAAACTACAATTGCCTCTGGAGTACATCACACACAAAAGTACGTACACAAGCAGTAGCTTCCAAACATTACCATAAACCATATTTAAGATGAACATGCCCCAAACCAGAAGTCCCTGTGGTTGCAATAAGGATGTTTGCTGCTGGTGATTTTTGACACTGGGCAAGGCACAGCCTGACAAGCTGGGAGTCGTGGGGTTGCATAGTCAGGGTGGTGTCCTGGCCTCTGCCCTGATAAATCCAGCTGATAAAGCCACCATGGCTTTGGTGACACGGGAACACACAATGCCTATATGGCCTTCTATTTCACCTAATGAACTTCACCTGAATAAGCTGGGACATTTTTGCCACCGAGGCCCTGACCCAGCTGTCATTGCTGTCACATGGGAACCCACTGGAGGGTTGCTATGGAAGTGATTCCCACAGTGGGACAAGCTCATGGCTCATGTGCCACCCAAGTCCCACAGATGGAGGCATTTCACTGACAGTGATTTTCCAGACCCTTAAGTGTTACCCATGGAAATACTTGGTGTCTTGCATGTCATAGAGAGGCTCAAGCATGTCCAGAGGACAGGAGAGCTGTGGAAAGGTCTGGAGCACAAGTCTGATGAGGAGCAGCTGAGGGAGTTCAAGGGCTCAGCATGAAGAAAAGGAGGTTCAGGGAGGGCCTTCTCACTGTCTACAACTCCATGAAAGGAGGGTGTAGCCAGGTGTGGCTTAGTCTCTTCTCCCAAGTAACAAGGAACAGGACACAAAGAAATGGCCTCAAATTGTGCCATGAGAGGCTTAGACTGGATTAGGAAAAATTTAGTCAACTGAAAAGGTTGTCAAGCACTGGCACAGGCTGCCCAGGCAAGTGGTGGAGTTCCCATCCCTGGAGGTATATGAAAAACATGTGGCTGTGGCACTTGGGAACATGGGTTACTGGTGAGCTTGTCAGTGCTGGGTTAATGGTGAGAGTCAATAATTTTAGACATCTTTCCCATCATAAACAATTCTATGATTCTGTACTGGTATCACACAGAACTGAGTCAACAAGAAGCCCCCCAAGCTCTGGTCCCCAGCCCCACACTAAAATCAGAGGGGTACAGGAAGGTGTGATTCATGTATATATTGTCGCAGTACTCAATATACACTCAGAAATCTTAAAGCAGATTGTGACTTGGCATCTATAACTAAAAGATATCGATACACAGACACTCAGTGTGCTTTTGCAAAATGTCAGAAAACCTGTTCTTTTCATGTTTCCTCAATACAAACATGATTGCATTTTGCTTTAGAATAGCTACTGCTCTGAGACATATCATCAAGTAAATGAATTTGTTACCCTTATTAAATACTTGTAAATAAAAGAAGCAGACCAACCTGCTTATGTTTCCTTCTTTTCTTGTCTTTTTTTTTTTTTTTCTTGAGGTCGCATGCTTAATACAGAACTAGCAGGTTTAAAATCTCACTGAACATTCTATGTGAATTAATCAGATTCTAGAGTAATGTGGGAAGGAAAATAATGAAAAGTACAGCTTTTCATTTAAACATATGCAGCTCTTTTCATGCAGGGTTTTCTTTTAGGATTTTTTTCTGTTTTTTTTTTTTTTTTCTTTTAAAATTACACTTTGCATTAAAGAACATAGCCAGTGTAAACACAGTCTGTAACACTTATAAAACAGTGCAAATTTTGTAAATTTTTGGAAAGAGGTTGAAATACATATATTTATAATGGAGGTTAAAATTGCTTTCTCAGTAGAAAAATACATCTATTAAACACCTATATGTTTGGAACTTCACAAAAGAGCAAGTTATAGTTCTATACTGTGTAATAAATTAATATCTTTTCTAGATTTCCATTTTCAGTGTTAGTGTCAAATGCATAATAATATTAGAAAAAAATGAGAGAAACATGTATTATTTAGAACCTAAAGAAAAATCTTACAGACAGTAACTGGTGAAGGAGGGCACAGAATAAAGAACTGAGGAAAGAAGCAATGGAAAAATACTGACCTCTATGAAATATTGCACATTTGAGATCATTTTCATGGCCTTTGGGCCAATTCTGGATACTTTTTCAGTCTTAGGTCAGTGTTAGTTTGCATTTGACAATTTACAATTTAGGTACAATTTAGGAACCGCTACAAAATGTCAAAGATTTACTGAGATTGTTTGCTGATGAAACCACAGGCAGCTGAGTGCAGAGTGCTAACTTTTATTCATGCAATCAAACAGAACAATGGTAAAGACATACTGAAGCACAGGCAGGGTTGCCTGCCATAAAAATAGTTTTGGGAACTTGCTCCAGCACATGTTATTGAGACAAAATTCTCATGTCTGCTGTGTTTTCATTAGAGCCATGCCAAAAACTGCAAAACTGGATTTGCCTTTATTATTTGGAGCTTTTTTCCTTTGATATGGTTGTCTCCATAGCCTGACTCTTTAACGCTTAACCAGCTGAGTATGGAAATCTCCATGAAACACACTGGTACTCGCTGAGCAGCAATGCCGGATGCTGAGCATTTGTGTAACAATTCTCATCCACCAGCAGCAGGAATGCCATTCAAGAGAACTAAATGACAGTATCCTATTTGACTGATGGGTTCACTCACACAAGTGTGAAATGAACGACCTTACCAGTTGCTTAAAAATATCACTTTTCATTAGTTGCACAGACAGCAGAAATATTCCTGCTTCTGCCATATATAAAAGATACATAAATTGGCAGGTAGATAAACAAGAGAGGAAACAGTTTCAGGTGCTTATCACTGCAACAGAAGTCAGATTTACTAGTAAACCTGAATAATTTAGCACTTAATCTCTGAATATTGCTGTAGTACTTCTTTTCTATTGCTGATGTTCTCACAAAAAAAGGTTGTTTTCAAATTGTAACTACTGGTTTTGGAAAAAAAATACTACATAAAATTACTTTACTACAAATCTTAGATCTTAAGAAATTTCATATTAATGAATTGGCCAATAGACAGCTAAATTTATACTTAAACCATTTGGAAAAAGGCATTAAAAATCTGCAAAAAATTGTGAAATAATTTATAGCTGACAGAAAAAAAAATTTAAATCCTCCCAAATGTCTTCCAATATTCTAGTAATTTGTTTAATAAAACCACATTGCTAACCATTGACTAGAAATACAACATCCCTCAATAATAAAATGAAGATATGCTGATGGGAGTAGGTGATTTATTTTGTAGTAACTGTTACTATGCACTTTATTGATAAAGCTTCATCTGCATTGTTTCAGCTGGGCATCTTCTAAGAAGTATTTGCAAGACAATGTTACCAGGAATGTTTCCTCCTCCTTCCTTTTCAGGATGATTCACCCCTTGTGGTCTGTGCAGGAGATAATTTTTGTAGCATGATTAGAATTTCAAACTGTACTGAAGTCTATCTGAAAAACCCAACAATTTCTGTGTATTTCAAATACTGTTACTTAAATATATATGGATGTTGGAGATTGTATACAGTGACTTTTTATCCACCCCAGACTGTAAACTTACTGTAAAGTGACAGGATGAGTTTTTTCTCTCCCCCCTCCTTTTTAAAGAAGTAATAAAACTGTACATTAAAAGACAGGAAGGACATTACTGAGTTACAAAAGAATGCCCCCTTCGTCAATAATTTGTAAATGTAAACAAAAAAGTTCAAGTAGAAAAGCAAACAAGTGTGCTGCTGCTTCGAGTAGATTTTCTCACCCCATGGGGTTTAGGGCAAAGTTCTTTACACACTTGTCTTCATGACGGCCATGAAGCATCTCTAAAGAGCCCTGATGTTCACTACCAGATATCACTGGTGAAGCTGAGCTCCTTGGCTGATAAAGGTAGCAAGGGGTTGTTCCTGTGGAACTCCTGGGGGTCCTTGGCGGCGTTGTTCAGAGGTAGCTGTCCGTTGAGGAGCGTCAGGGGGATGTTACAGTACGTGTGGTGGTTGCTGATGGAGGCGATGGGCAGCGTGGCTGCGGACACGTCGTACTCGTACCCTCTGCAGTAGTGCCTCATGTGCACAGAGTCTGCCTGCTGGTAATCGGTTAAATCCGCCCGAGACTCCACCAGCGTGGCAGAAGTGCCTGTGACAGCAAGAGAGGGCACAGTCTGGAGGTCTCCAAAGAGGCCCTGCTCTGCAGAATCCAGGACCTGATGCCGAGACAACACCTCCTTTTTCTTCCCTGGCATTTCAAAGACTAGGCGCTTCCAAAACTTAGAATTCAGTTTGGTGCTTTTTGGTCCTTTCCACTTGACCACTGAGAGAAGTTTGATGGTGTGCTTTAATGATTCCACTTCATGATAATTCACCTTCCCTTTTAATTCAGTACACTCAATCAAAATAACTTTGATTTCTCCACTGACTAGCATGTTATGGAGTCTGTTTTCCATCTCAAAAATACTCCATCCTCTCCTGAGAACATAGTCTGGAGTTAACACGATAATGAGTCTTCTGCTTTGCTCAACACATCTTGTGAGATCTTCAATGTAGGCTACAAATTATAGAAAGAGAGAAAGAGTAAAGAATAAAGAAGTCTATTGTATTAAAACATCAGGCTTGCAATCAAGTATAACAAAATCCTACAGCTTACTTACTGATCCACACCATTTAAAACAATGGGCATTTCAATATACTCCAACAAAAACAGGATAAATATTTCTATTTATGGAGTACACATAGAAAACTCCTTACTAACACGCTCCATCCTTTGCTATTTTTCCCTGTTCATTGCAGCAAAATGACTTAACACCCTTGATGTGTAGGTGCATTAGTGAATAGAAACACACGGTTCACTTAGTGAAAAAAATATAGGTCAAGATCAATGTAATGTTTGTGTAAATTCTAACATTAACATTGATTATAGTTAACAGTGTGCTGAGGGAAGCATGCTCTGGGAAGCAGTTCCCGTGTTCCAGATGCAAAGATATGAGGGTGCTGCTGGGTGTATGAACCATAACTTACAAAAGCTCAAAAAGAAATGAATCCTCATCACATGCAGAACTTGTGCTATTGCATAGAAGCATCATAGTAGCTTTTTCTTCTTCAGGTATTGACCACAAAAGCATAAGAACATTCTTTGTGGCCCAGTGGTCTGTTTTAATATCACAAAGCTGTGCTTCTATGTACCCCAAGGTATTAACAGAAACTTCACAAGTGACAGGAACAAATGGAAAATTTAAACATATTGGAAGTATTTATTTGTTCAGACATCAGTGACAAAGAAAGTAGTAGAATTATTTTATTCATGCATGCCAAGTAGTTGCAAGTGATCAGTGTAAGCAGAAGTGCCAGCCCCATCAGAAGGTCCATGTTGCCAGTTTATGGAACTTCAAATATTTGTGAAATTGGACTTGGATCCCTGAGTTTCACTTATCCCAGGGATGGTAGGGAAGAGAAGCCAAATACATGGGTCTCACATGGAACAGGGTGGGAAAAAGATCTAGTTACAGACCTGATCCAAAACCCATTCAAATGAACAGACTTCAACAGACTTCAGTGGGTTTTGGGTTAAGACCAGAGAAATTAAATCCCTTGAAAAAAATCACTAAGGCCAGAAAATATTCATTAGTTGCACAGCATTACAACTGCAAGCTTTGAGACAGGATATGTTTGTGTTTTTAAAGTACATGAACCTCTTGACCATGCTACTGGGAATGTGCTGCCTGACAACAGAGGAGAAGCACGTATTAGAAATGAAGACTTGGACACAAGAGCTGCACAGAACAGATCTTTACTCAGCACAGGGCAGGACCTCTCTTACACATCTGCCCTCTAGCAAGAACAATAGTTACAAATAACATAATTAATCAACATCTGTTACTGCAAGACTCATTTTATAGTCCCAGGCACCATACCACAGCATGCTTATTCACACCACTTCCAGTAAATAACTACAAAATAGGCCAACAGGAACATTCTAAAATAGCTTATTTTCATTATACTGAAGGCATAGTTAGCATCAAATCTGCCTTTACCAGTGTTTTATTTCACCACTTAGTAGCAAGAAGAATTTTTTTCACAAATGGAAAAAAGAGGCAATTGCAAACATCCCACAGACACACAAAAATTTAAGACATACACATACATTATAGATGTCTATGCAACAATCCTGAATTTAGTTAATGGTTTATGACTTTTTAATCATGCAGCATTTACAGGTTGTTATTTTTTTCTTGAAATATTTTATGAGGAAAACCCCCACATTGTTTTGTGTAAAATAGTTACTCATTAATGAAAAAATTCAACATTAAAATCCATGGGAGAGGCAGTGGAGCGGGGAGAGAATCAGCAACAATGAGAAAATGATAAGCGGAACTGGTGAAACAAAACTTAAGGAAAGGTAGAAATGTTCAATACAATGGAAAGATATTATCCCAATGTATCAACAGCTCAGACTCTTCATTTTCTTCCTTTCTTTCTGCTCCCAAAAAGAAAGAATTTAGGTGGGAAGCTTCATCATTAGAGGTTGAATCTGCAAGATACAGTAAAACAACAAACTATCATGCATCTTTCCTGAGACATATCCATCCCTCCTCCAAACAGCTCAGAACACTGCTATGCACAAGACAATTCTCTGCAGGACACAATACTGGGCAGTATCATATGTCCGGAGTAGTGCTGAGCATGGCCATGCATATCCAAATGCATCCAACTGAGAAAAAACATAAACCAACAAAACAAACAAAGAAGTCACTCCACTTTCATTTCTTCAAATATCCGGCACCACTCATTTCAGTAATAACAGCCCAGCAATAATCCATCATACCATCGCAATCAAAAAGTCGTCAGCCTTTGCTTTGGGTGAACAGGGTGGGAAGAAGATGGGAGAAATTCCCTATTTTCTTAGATGGACATTTCTCTTTTCTGTGCTTCTCACGACTCTTTCAGATGCCCTCCTTCCTTACTGGGTATTGCTACAGGTTAGAGCTCTGTCCTCAGCTGACTAATGAACACCTTTGCAAATGATCATGAGGTGATCCCTCAAATTCCACGTTTGGAGCTGGTCACTAGTAAATGTGGCCAATGAACAGGGGACCTTTTGATGCACTGAGGATAAAGTACACTGAGTTATAAGAAATTGGAACCCTGAATTTCCAGCCATCTGGTCCAGAAGTACTTAGTACTCCCACTAACTCCAGCTTGGGACTACTACTGAAGGCAGGTGACAACTTTCCTGGAGCCTGTGGTTCCATTGGGTGCACTCTACAGTATGTCAAAGTTGCACCACTTCAACATTTCTGTGAAGAAAAGCATGGGGAGACAGATTCCTGTCTCTGGAAATTCCAGCTTTATTTTTCCCAGTGGTACCAGTCTGACTGCATAAACCTCTGAGTTGCTAAATCATCTTCTCTCTTTTTACTTCAGAATTGGAGACTTCCCAAAATACCACAGGTTCAGTTGTCTGTCTCAAGCATTCAGTCTATTAGAAGGTACTAAATCCAAGCAATCTATATTGCAATGTGGGATGGAGAAAGAGTTGCTTTCACCCTTCCAGTGAGCTAAGAAATTATTGTCGGGCAATGGCTCTGTTTCATTTATAAGAAAAAAACAGAATAGGGACTTCACAAATAATGTCACCAACTAGGATCAACTGTAAAATTCCAGAGCAACAGATTTCCATCAGATAAATATAACTTTGCTAATGTAATGTGGAGGTGCCTCTCCCTGAAATCCTGGAGGGAGGGACCCTGCAGGGTACGGGTCTGTCTCTGTCCCTGTCCCCATGTCACGTGTGTCCCATACCTGTTCTTGATTGGTTGGTGTGTGTGCCTGGCCCTCAATGCGGGGCAGAAGACAGGTATGGGGCACACGTGACATGGGGACAGGGACAGAGACAGACCCGTACCCTGCAGGGTCACTCCCTCCAGGATTTCAGGGAGAGGCACCTCCACAATGTAACTTCACTTTTGATGCAGGAGTCGTCAACTTCAATGATATTTCATTGTAAGGGGAAAAAAATTGTCTTGAAAAAGTCAGTATGGAATTGTTTGCTTTTAAGTCCCAGGCATTTTATAATAAATTAGAATGTAAAAATAATATGTCAGCATTAGAATGAACCCACTTGATTTTACTGAAAAAGCATATTTTAAATTTTGACCATATTCCCCCCTCCTTGAAACACTATTTTGCAGTATGGTACAAAACTGTTCTCAAAATGTTAGCAATTCCCATAAGTAAAAAAAAAGAATAATTCCATTGTGCATGGTTCTATCAGTAACTTGCATCACATTCAATGCAACGCCCAAGGAGGAATGGACAGCAAGAAGTGTTATACCCAAACCCAAACACTGCTTTTGCGTGGCTGCCCTAGAGTAATGAAGACCTATCACTGGACAGCAAGCATGCGCTCGTCAAACACAGTCTACTTGTAACGATGCTGAACTGTAGTTGGAAGCACTGAAGAAGAGAATTCCAAGAGACACATCCCATTTGCAATTAAATCACGTGTAATTGCCTATGGAATCCTGAATGAGCTACATTAACCACAGGCTGGAAGGAAACCAAATATGCAAGCAGACTAGGAACAAGGAAATCAATGAAAACTATGGGCACAGAGTTGCTTACACAAAGAAATGACTGACTAACTAGATGGTTTGCAGAAGAAGTTGAGGGAGAAGGAAAAAACACTAGAAATCATATAAAGCGCTATGGATATTTTTGGGAAACATGGTTTGCAGCACTACAAGAACCAAAGAGTATCTACCATCAAACCCATGCTGGCTGGTTCCTGGCACTCTGAAAATAACCAGCCTTTCTGTGTTTGGCAGTGTGACCATCGTTTGAGAAAGTTATTTACAGAAGAGTAATTCAGTCCTGGTTTCCTAACTGAATCGTTCCCAAACTCTGAGTCTGATTACTTTATTATAACACCAATGATTGTGTGTCTTGCTTTCCCTATTTATTAAATATATTTTGCTTCTCTTAGCTTGAACCAGAACAGCTGAAACACAGAGCAGAGTAATGGTCCCTTCCCAGAGAGAACCCAAGTCCTGGATGAGCTGAGGGACAGCTGATGAGTACAACATAAAGAAACAAATAATGAAGATTTAGTGTACTACAGGACAGCCAGCCCTTCTGCCTTTTGTTTATATTTGTTCCTCTTTCAGCCATCATCTGTATGTATCCCTGCTACCTTCACCCATGCCTGACATTAAAAGTAAGATTCATACACACCAGGGACTTCTGGAAGGAGTTTGTGGACCTGGATACAGTATTCCTGTTCTAAAGAAATGGTCTCCTATACCTATTTGGGAACCTAGACACATGGTCCAACTGGGTTTTCTTCATGCAGGATCCCAGGAAGCTGGAAATCACCAGGCAAAAACCACACAGATGGGCAGACAAAACTACAAAGTGCCAGAACTACAATATTGACTGTCATGTGCTTTTTAGCACATGCCTTAGACACTCTCTCCTTGTGCTGAGAACTTCTCACTTTTCAGGTAAACAAATTCTTTTATTCTATCACTGTTGCTCTCTTCCCTGCCTGATCTTCATACCCTGGGCTGAGCTGGAGTGAATTGTTGGTGATTTTTCATTCCTGTCAAGATCAAATGCACATATGCTTAGAGAACAACTAGATGATGCTCTAATAGATATGTATTGCTGGTATTAAATGTCTAACTTGACAATTTTTACCTCTTCACTTTCAGGTTTTAAAATAATTTGCAGAAACCATGGAGAAAAGTACCTTCCTCTGATGTAGTCCTGATTTTAGAAGAGTGAAATGAAAATATATTTTTTTCTCTGCAGACATCATCCTTGGCAAGACAAAAAATGGCTCAGGTGAAAACATAACTCTTCCTTTTAACCCCCTGCTAACTACTCTATGTCCTCAGGCCTTCTAACACTGAATTAGAAAAACTCACAGATCTTGAGAGTGTTTGTTGTGGGAAAGGGTTTGTTAAAAGAGCCCTGAAAATGAATAGAGTGAAAATAATGAGACCTGCTAAGGAATTCAGTAACAACTGCAAGTGCATCTCAGGGATCACAGTCTCCTTATGCAGGTTAACTTGTCCAATTACACCGAAGTTACCTGGGCAGGGAGGTGTGTGTGCTGTCAGCTTTGACAGAATGAAGAACGCTCATTCTGTTAAGAGCAAAGACCAAATTTAAGGAAGAATAGCTGCTACAGTACTTCCCATAACATGCAGCTCTGTTCCTGGGTTACAAACTTGGTCTACATTGCCATGTCTCCCTGCTGGGTCGCCCCTTTTTCCTCCCAGCAGGCACGGCCATATAGGATTCTTTTCCATCTCGCTAGTTCAGGGAGTTGGATCCATCCACGCTGCTCTCAGGCAGCACCAAGAGTCATCACAAAGCTCCTTGCTGGCCACTGTGTGATGGGCATCGCCGAGGTTGTTGGCATCCTTCATAGTGGTACTCCCTCCCACTAGGAGAAAATGCTTCACTGGGATAAAATTTGCATCCTGGCAGAGCTCAGAAACCAGTATCTACTGCACAACATGACTCAGCCCCATCTGACCTGAACCCTGGGATCTGCTTCCCAGTGATGGAGAGGTGGCCTCAGTCCCCACAGACACCACCTCTGTTCTCCTGGGGACAGCAGCAGTCGCTCCATGGACATCCCTGAATCAGGTTCCCAGCACAGAGCTGAAAGCAGAGCTCGGCCTTCCCCTTTGGAGAAGGTGTGTGTGTCCCAGCTACAGCACATCTGGCTGTAATCTCCCCCTTGGCTTCACAGGGACATGCAGAGCACATCACAGCTTTCCTCCAGAGGTTAGCGATGAGCCAGCTGGACAAAATCACAATCAAACGAGTCCCTGAATTTTCCCAAAGTCAGCTTTTTAGGTTGCTTGGAGAACTGTGCAAGGCAATTAATGAAATACTATTTAACAAATCTATTTTTTGCCTGCTCTCAAATGTAGGGAGCAGCTGTACGAGCTGCTGCATGCCAAGAAGGAAGTGAAGAGTGCACACCCTCCCGTGGCAGCTCCTCACAACTGCAGGGATTGCAGGAAGCACCCGCCGTGAACAGCTCCTGGCTGCACTACTGAGGTGACACACGCAACGTACACAGAATAGAGAAGGACACACATCAGAGCAGAGAGTGGGAAACGACTACATTTCTGAAAGTAATTTACACTGAAAGATGAGGAAGTGAAGCAAATGCGAGGAGAGGTATTTCCTAAAATAAAACGATAGCTGTGATCAACCCCCCCATTTTTTATAGAAATCTACCCTGGAGAGCTGTATGTTTTGTCACATCTGCCACTTTTTGAGACGGTCTCTCTAAAAGATGCCACGTTTACCTCTGAAGTTTCTAGCCGGCCCATTCCACATCACACTTGAATAAGCACTGCAAGTCCCTGTGAGAGTGGTGAGCATTAGGCAGAACACAGCCACGTTCCACTACTTCAGGGCACATGGAGAACTCACAAATGCAGGAGGCCGAGTCTTCCCTCCTTCCTCATTGCCTCATCCTCACTCTAGCCCTTCTTGAAATAAAGTGCTTCCCCCCAAATCTTTTTCAATGCTAAAGTATGCAAATCACACTCATTTAAGCTCCGCATTTTATTCTGCTTTGTCATTATATCTGATTATGCATTCTTGAAGCTCCATGTATTAGAATCAGGCCTTTTCATAATACTGAAGAAGTGAGTTTGAGAGGAAAGAAGGATTAAATCTGAGAATGTTCATAAATGAGAACTGACATTTTCAGGTACCCTACATTTTCAGGAGAGGTTTAATGAATACCCAAAGTGATGGCAAGTATTTGCTGAGCACCTTGCTGACAAAAATAGACAAAAATAAAGTACAGTGCTGGCTGGTACAACAATGGGAAAAAAGAAACTAATTTCAGATTAATCTATGCTTTAGCAGAGTTATCATTGAAGGGTTAACTTTAAACTTCTTAGTTCACTTGAATAATTTCTATGTATAACTCTGCTTTATGGTTGGATATGAAACAACTAGTTACAACAGTTCTGTGTTTTTTACCACAAAAAAATGTATTTTCTCTTAATAGTATCTAAAAATTTGATATAACTTGCTTGTACTTTAAGAAATAAGAAAGCTATAACCCAAGTTGCCTTTCTGGAATTTGTCAGTATGGCAGATAAACTTCCACCTTGCAGGGGCAAAAAACAAAAAGCAAATCAGCTCTAAACAAGGAGGTCCAAATGCATGTGAAAAATTCAAGCCCCCTGCACAGGACTTTGCATGATCTCTGGTAAGGCTCTGACTCCTCTTTCCCAGTGGTAAAGGGTTCAGAGCTCTGTTTCCAGCACTCTCAAATGTCAGAGAAGAAACAGGCTCTAACTTTCAGGTCAGGTACTGGGGTTTGGCACAGTGAGGCGGTAGTTTCAAGTCTTTTGGCAGGCAGGTTGTAATGAAGCTATGCTCGAGCTGTTCCATGTTTGGGGACATCTGCTCCACTACAGCCATTGCTTTGTTCTCTTGTTCGTGTTTCCTATACAGTAACACATATAGAGAGAAGTTCATGCTCTTTTCTACTGCTTTTATGAAAGTGATTTGGAGATGGAATTTGTAAAAAAGAAAGCTGATTTTTCACAAGGGTAGCACTTCATATAAATATGATATTACAGCAACCTTACTGTGCATTCAAGGCTCATCAACACAATGGACATGATCATGGTCTTTTTGGCTTGCTCAAAAATCAGTCTGGTAGAAGAAATGCCATAACTTCCACTAGGAAAGTACTGACCATTGATAGAAACATCAAAAGGTGCTGCTGAATCTTCAGACCTGGCAGCAAAACAGATTTGAAATGGACAACTCTATTTCACTATCAGCATGGAAAACAGCATCAGCTCATAGGGCTGTACACAGTCTTCTGAATAATCAGTATTACTTACACAATATCCGTGACTTATATGTTGCCCACACTGCTCAGAAATTCAATACTTAGTCAAAATTTTAATGAAGAAATCGTACCTTTACCATTAAAGGGGAAACTGTTTAGATCTTTATGAGACTTCCAAGTTAAGGAAAAACCCAAAAGACAATAGAAAACATAACTTTTACTTGAAAAGCTGCTGTAGACAAAATCTAACCACTGAAAAAAAAAAATCCCATTTTCAGTCATGTACAGAGATGATAAAATCCTTTTAGAAAATTTCCTGCTTAGTTACCTGAGTTTGATATAGACATTTGGACTTGGTATTGCTTGCAGTGCTGCAGCCTTCCCTGTAGGAAGATCCAGCTCCTGCCTACACTGAAATCAATGGCATTTCCTTCTGATTTCAGCAGTGCAGGAACAAGCTCTAACAGAGAGTTCAAATTTGTAGTGCTGAGGAAACTTTTTCAATCTTTGCAGCAACCACTTCCCAAGGTTTTCCATATCTAGTACTTATCACATAATCCAGATCTTTGAGACACATCAGACAGAAGTAAAAATGAAAGGTCAGAAATACTTACTTCCACTAGGGATTAGGTCCCTATCTGGAATGAAGAGCTTATATCCATAGTGCTTTTCTAGAACATCTGGCAGAATTTCTAGTGCAAACTGCTCCTCTTCATTATTTTCATGATCTAATGCATCAGGATCCACTTTGGTGTATGAAAGATAAGCATCGTATTCCTTGTTGTCTGTAAGAAAACAAATCATGTTCAGCCCGCTGTTTGCAAGAACACTATAAGGAATACAGAGGAGTACTGGAGAATTGAATTATGCCTTGAAACCACCAAGCATTTCCCAACAAAATGGGGACTTTTCACAGGAACATATAATCTGGCTTCCAGACAAAAATCTCATGGATCCTTTCTGTTTTCTTCTGCATGTTGAGCAGTAACTCTGCTCCATGTGGTCAGACAGTGTGTCACAGTTGAAAAGATCACGGGCAAAATTTTCATACAAATACTAAAGTGGAAACTTTTATTTGTAATGCAATTTTTTCCACTTCTGCTCCTCAGGAGTGCTAGGATTATGTCAAAATTCTGAGCTTGGAAAAGTTTTGAGCCTGGAAAGTTTTGAACAAGGAATATTTCCTTCCACAAGTATTTGTGAGAAAAGACATGACTTAATTCAAATGAATACTGACTATTTAGAAAATAATGCCAAATACAAACAGTTCAAAGCTTTTTTTTTTCAGAAAATCACATAGTTTTAAAAATTAATATCATAATTTTAGAGGTCACTTGATCCAAGAGATTTGAAATACTTGGGGATCACATTATAAGAGAGACAAATAACTCCCATAAAGGGCAACACTCCTTCTCCTCTTCCTCCTCCTCCTTCTCTTGCTCCTCCTCCTCCTGCCCAGTACTGGGGCTTGTCTCCAGATCTGCTTCTGAAACATGGAGCTAAGAGAACCAAAGTGGTGCCACTACAGAACTGGGGATCCATGCTGGGATCATGTCTTAGTGACATTTCTCTTTGTATTCCTCTAGTGGAAAATAATATGGTAAATATTAGTATTGGAAAATAGTATATTGAAAAAGTCAACCTTCAGCAATTCAGTCTCCAGGGAAGAGCACAGCTGCCATTATTTACAGAAAATGAAAAATCAAAGAGTTAATGTTGTGGGAACAAAACTGCATGAATGAAGGGTTTCTGAGTACCAATTATCTGTAAAGAATAGTGTACATGAAAGATAATTAAAGCAGTTAAAATTAATCAATATATCACAAAAAGAACAAATACTTGATCATAATAAAATATAACTCTTGATGACCTTGAACTAATGGTTACTTATAATTCCTGAAACAAAGCCAGACCCATGAAGGTCAGAGCTGCAGTCAAAGCATATTTGTAAGAGGCAATTTGCCTAGTGTCACCATGGCTGTAGGGAAGGATGGAAGATATCCACCTGGCTTGCTGACATTCTGCTGAAGTCAACAGGCCAGCCAGCTTTGGAGGCCTGTCCCAAACCTGCCACCCTGCCCATAAGGAAGCCTGCCAAAACCTTTTAAGAGATGCCAGTGATTCCAGAGGCGCCATCCCCACAAAGGTCTGAGAGCTGTGTGAAGGCAGCAGAGCCCTGACATCCCTGGCTGCGGAGCACTGTGAGACCTGGCAGCACCCAAGCCTCCTTCCCCTGCAGCTGCAGGGGCACAGCTGCCCTCTCCAGTCACCTCAGCTCACAGTGTCAGTGAGCAAGATGATGACAGAACCAGCTCCCTCAGGCTGCTGGGAGCCTGTGCACTGATGTTACAGCTCCACAGTCTCAGCTTGCTCCTCACAACCTTCATGTACCAGGACAGAGAAGGAGCTGCCCACACTCATTCACTGCTTGCTGTGGGGGCTCTGGAAGGAGCACTGATTGGAGCCATTTCCTTAATGGATCTCTTAATCCTCAGTGTCATTTTCTCTAAAAGCAATGCTACCACACAACACAGGAAGTCCAACATTGCTTATGTGGGATATTTTTAGAAATCGGAATAAAGCAGATCTGTTGAGTTCCAAATCTTCTTTTTTATAGAAATACACATATGAGTGGAAAATGACCCTGTGATTGCATCTATACAGTTGAGTGCTCATGGGAGCTCTGTATGATCCCACTATAGCCTACATGAGAAGAAACAAACATCCCCATATATGCTTTGACTTCTGTAACATTCTGCCTCATCCTGTAGGATCAGTACAAGATATAAAGCTGTGAAAGGTCTACAATCATGCACTGGAAAAAGAAAAGCTTGTTTTCAAAATTTAAAAGCACACAAAATCCCCTATGTACTCATGGGGCTTCCTCTAAACAACCAGAAAATAATATTATTTCATAAATTAAAAAGTGATTGAACCAAGGAAGTTACATGAGTAAAAATGCAGCAGCTTCACACTGAAAACACAAGATAAACAAGTTGAAGCAGGCTGGAGGAAGTTACCACTTTTGGTTGGTGTGAACCAGGCATACTATGTTGGTATAATCCCAAAGTGTTTGAGATAAAGTACTTCCCAAACCACATAATTTCACCCTTCCCTTTGTCCTAGGTACCAGTATAAATATTGTGCAGTATCATAGGGTATGGAAAAAACGTAATTTTAGTTTTTCCAGTCATACATGAGGATCGAGAAAGAGCAAGTTTTCTGATCGCTATTCCTGCTATTTATCACAGAGTCATATAGTATTCTGAGTTGGAAAGGACCCACAAGCATCATCCTTCCTTTTTCTAAAATCCCCTAGATGTAATTCTATCCATTCTCCTAAACTCCTATGGATTTCATCATAATGGAACCTTTTCACACCTTAGCCACCCAGTGTGAAACAGAAACATTTATTACTGTGGTAATGGTAATACCAATTGCAGAGAGCAATATGTCTATGCAACTGCACATTGTTTTGGCACTATGGAAAATGTGTTCCCTGCTCTCTTTTCAAATACATTATAGTTTCTAGATGTACCATTCCAGAGCCTGTGTGACTGCTAGGTGTTGCAGTGGGCTATGGCAAGCACCTGTACTTGAATACTGGATTTTCTCCCTTGAGCAGATACTACTTAGATGCATATTAATAGCATATTAATTATGAAATAACTGTTAAGAACATAACAATAGGATTTAAAGCACTTGGATTTAGTTTACAGAGCTTACTCCACCTTCATAGGAGAAGGAATGTTCTACATTCAGGAGAATTAAAGTTTCAACTTAAAAATACAAGTTTAGTTTTAGGCACCAAACAGAATATATGATAGTGAAAGGGAATGTGGGCGAACAAAAATGCAAAACAGCATAGTTTATTCCTAAACATACTCCCCAGGCAAGCTGCCCATTCGACCAAGTTGTTCACAGTTTCCCAATTAACTGAGGCAACTAGTTAGGCTCATAACAATCACCTCTCACTAGTCAGAAGAAGTCACTGGAAGCCTGTTGGCAATTCAATGAAAATGTTTCATGAAGAACACCTAGTGCAAGGCTGCTCAGATACATTATGGATCTCAGGGGAAGAGACCCTGGGAGCATGTGGCACTGGACACATAAACGTGAAGAGTTCCTCTGAGGACTGAGTTCACAAATGACTTGTGAGCCTCTGTAACAGACTCATGAACAATTCTTCTGGCTCCCTTTTGCTCATGGCACAGCCTAGTCATATTTCTGTGAAAAGACTCATTGATCTCAGGGGGCTTTGGGAGAAAGTCTTAGGGCTTTACACTGTTGGATGCTTAGCAGTTTAAACCAGCAGCAGGTATCTTTTGGGATTCATTTAAATCTCGCCACTTTGGTTCTCTGAAATATTTTCACTGCACATATTGAGTTTCCTGTGCAACTGCTTACCATCAGCTGCTTCATCTCCTCCAAAGTTCTGTCTGTAGAACAGCATTAACTCTATGTTGTAGCACTTATAGATGGTCACGAGCAAAATAAGTAGAAGAAGGATGGCTCCCAGTCCTCCAGCAAGTTCTATTTTGTAGATCAAATCTAAAATTAGCAAGGAAAGGGAAAAAGGTTATGATCTTTCCAAGCTTTATTTTCTCTAATTCACCATACGATTCCACATAAAATTGTGCAGCTTCCAATTATAACCACCATAACATTAAAAATGACTAATAATTTTGTCCATTACTTTACTCATTTACTCCATCTACTGCCCATCTAAAATAACCATCTGAAATCCAGAATGCACGAGGCTGTACATGTACTTCTACATAGGAAGTATGTAGTGATTTTACACAGAGGATTAACCAACTTTTATGAGCTGGTGGAGTTTGAAACTTCTGCATTGGCAGAGTGCATCAAATGCTGTATGCAGCATTTGAGAACAGATAAACCATACCCCATTGGGCAGGATCTAATCTGTCCCCTGCCAAATTAGACAGCCTTGGTTTTATATTTGTGAAGCTTGTGCACAAGCTGATGTGAGCTGCTAAGCCAGGGTTTCAGCTGGATCACTGGAAAACGAGTCGAGCTTGCTGGAAGCTCAAGATAGCACAAGAAGCCAGGAGCACACATCAGGCTGCAAAGAGCCACTTTGAGTTGTGATGGCTGCTAACAGAGTTCTCACGTATTTGTAGAGTTCACGTTATACTTTAATGGGACCTAGTGTTAGTTAAAATTTCCTACTCAGATGCTTTTGTTAGGAAACATCACAAGAACTCAAAGAACTTCACAAATGCATCCAAACACAGTGATCCATTTTTTACAGCTAGGGAAACAGAGGCTTAGAAAATAGAAGCAGCATGTTCATGGTCATTCAGCAAATGAATGACAAAATGGGATAAAACCCCTTGGATACCAGTCTAGAGCTCCATCTGATGCAAGAGACTAACTTGAACAGCATTGCTCTTTATCCCGAAATGTCCTCTGAAAGTAATATTGCTCCTAACATCACCTGGCATATCAGCCATAAAAGACAGAGGATGACAATTTGACCCTCACAGCCTATATTTGTTCAGATAAGATGTCATGAAGATATTTGCTCCTGTGATAAACAGAGAGAAGTTGCCAAACTAATACAGGCAAGACGAAGTTTTTGTGATCTTTACACTTCTAAAACTTAGGTCAGAAAAAATTACTCGTACATCATTTGTCACTTTCAAGATAAAAAGCAAATTAGTTGCATATCTTTGGGGGTTATTCTTGCCTTGCAAAGCCTTGTATTTCAATAATTAACATCAGATGTCAAGCTATTCCCAGTTTGCAGTATCTCTGATGTCTGTCTGGCAAGAAGTCATGGACAAATAGATGGAAAAAGTATATTATAATAGCTATTTAATCTCTCTGAGAACACAGGGAATTCATGGGGCTTTTAATACACTGCATGATAAAGTCTGCATATGCTCGTGGGGATAAATCTAGGCAAATGGAGAACAGAGTTGTTTAAAATCACTTTTGAGAGGAATTTTTTTTTATTGTATGGTATCTTTTTTGCTAGGAAATTGAGGTGATGGCAAAGCTGCCAGCTTGGAAGGGAGAATATGCTGAGCCTTGCAGCCCACGTAGGAGCACAGAGTTGTGTCCACTTTTGGGGGGGGATGAAATGGCAAGGTATTAAGCAAACCCACAAAATCCAGCTCAAAAGGCAAAATTAAACAGCTTTTGCATGTCCTGTATTTGTCCTTCTGCCCCATAAACTCTCCTAGAGTACAGACATAAGGAGGCAGAAAGCCAAGGCTTTTGAGCTCTTCTTATTTCCATTCCAAAGTGGAGGCAATGAGAAAAACCCAGGATGTTCAATTTTCTTGCCTACTCTACTTAGTCTTGACCTCTGATTAATTACTTTTTCCTCAAGTGGTCCTCACTGAGATAAATAAGGAAGCAGAATATCCAAAACTAGAAAAGAAGTTGAATCTGGTCTCTGTGCTATAACAGTGGCTGAAAAATAGCAAATAATAATATTGATAGTTTCTAATGTAAAATAGTGTAGAAGGAACTTGCCACAGCATATTACACATATTAAAGAGGATCATGGTCTTTAAAATAGCAAAAGTCTCATAAATACCCAATAAATGAGAGACAAATACATTTTAGAAGTCCCTCATAATTTAGCTATGTATCAGTATCAAACCCGCCCCTCCTAAAATTAGTTCCTTGCATGTATTGATTAAAGGCAGCCTCCTTGAAATAAATCGTGAGGAAAAGTCATCAAAATATTTATTTTTATCTCTTTTTGTTACTTCTTGACACTAAAAGCATAGTTTCACTTTATTCTGCAGTTTCTGACAAGTTATTTATCTTTCAGAACTGTTATATTATAGACTATGGAGAATTCAACCACTAAAATACTGTTTTCAAATTCTTTTGAAGGGAATCCTGAACTATTCCCACAACTAAGGGACAAGTGGGTGTATATTGCATTTCCATGTAATTTGAGCATCAAATATACTAGGACATCACCGAGAAAAAGAAAAAACAAAAAACCCAAACCAAACTCAGGATTGTCCAGAACTTATTTCTGAACTGCTTTAAAGCAAGTAACAATATGGTCTTGAATTAAGCCAGTAAACAAGAATGTGGCAGCAGACAGTTGTGTTCAGGTCTTAAGAGCATGTCTGAATCTGCCTTTGCATTGGCAGCTTTGGGTTTGAAGCTCGATTTGGTTCTTTCACAGGAGAAAACCACAAACAATAAAATAATCCTGAATGATAGCACGTGCTCTAGGGCTATTGCCACACTGGAGATGTGCAGACAGCACTCCTGTATTCTCCTGAAGATTTGTGGGGACTGTACCACTAATACAGCAAAAGACTTTAATATACTTTCCCTGAAACATTTGAACAGCTGATTTTTCTTTTCTTTCAAAGCCAAGTATGTTCTAAAAATAACCACCTGATGTCAAAACAAGAACTCTAGAAACTCTTATACAACATCTATAACTTAGATTTTGGGTTTATTCCTGTTTTTCATCCGAGCCAGATAAAAGCAGAACAGAGGGCCAGTCTGGAGACAGAACTATAAGCGCTTTTTGTCAACCATGGGTAATGCAGCTCTTAATAGGTAAGAATTTGGAGGGAGGAGGATTTCTCTGACTGAGAGATCTGTGCTGCAGCACATTGCAATAGAAATCCATTCTTTAACACTCACAAAGGATGCTGGTCAACATTTTTCTGCAAGCCCTAAATCTTGTCCCAGTGCAGTAAATACAGTAGTATTTCCTGGCTCATGAATATCTACAGTAAAATTCAAGCTGGAGAAAGTTAGGATAAGAAGCAATTAAATCAAGTTGCAGAAAAGAAAGGTTTGGTCAAGTAGTTGTGAGAACTTCATAAATAACAAACAGGACAATAGGACAGGCAGTCAAAAGACACAGTAAAATACAGTGATTATTTTAAATGACACTTAAATAGCTTGAAAATCAACTACTGAGAGTGCTTGAGGGGAATATAAGTTTTCCATGGACACAGTGCAGAGAGAAATGAAATAGTAGCTGCAAAGTGATCCTTTCCACCTCCAAATTCTGTATTCAGCAGTGCTTCTTCCATAATTTCAGCAGAGCTCTGAAATATCTGCAATTTTTTTTTTTTGTCATAAGTAAACCCGGTTCATTATTCTACTATATGCGCACAGCAGAACATTTACCAGTGCCAACAGAGATACACTTATTATAAGTTGTATATTTATGAGGTTCAGTGGAAGGAAAGGTGGAATGCTTTTTGCACTAGGGAGACTAATCCTTCATCATGATGACCAGATTCCTTAAAGTTGTGACAATTTGTCAGTTTAGATCACAGAAGAATTGTTTTGGGTTGGAAAATGCCTCCCAGATGATTGAGTCGAACCGTTAACCTAGCACTTCCAAGCCCACCACTAAACCACATCCCCAAGGGCCACATATACATGGCTTTCAAATCCCTTAGGGATATTGACTCTAGCATTCCCAAATCCTTTGCCACCTGGCAGCTTTCCAGCCCCTCTGCCCCAGCCTGGAGCTGCAGGGAGTTGCTGTGACCCAAGAGCCTGACCAAGCACTTGGCCTTGTGGAACCTCATACAACTGGCCTCAGCCAGCCAGTCCAGATCCGTCTGCAGAGCCTTCCTGCCCTCCTGTATTGTAGTAGATAGTAGAATGATCTGCTAGATCAACATTCCTTTACTCCAACTTTGCCATAGTGAAAGCACACAAAGGATTGGAACCCCCCTTTCAGTTTTGCCTCATGAAAATAATTCTTCTTCTCCCCTTTTGGCAAAATAATTTACATCCAAGAATGATGACAGAGATCTGGACAATGTATTAACTCTTAAGTCAATCTCCTGTGCTGATGTTCTGTGGTTTCACATAACAGCTTTGTCCCAAGGATGGAACCTTCCTTCGCTTTCCCAACAATTACTATCTTACAGCTTTTGTATCTCCCAATACATTGTATCTCAGTGAGATATCCCACCATCCAATTTAAATGTCAGCGTACTTATGAATAGGAGAGCTGGTCGAACAAACAGCATTAGAACTGCCATGAGATACTGTTACACTCCTTTGATAATGACTTTTTCAAACACAGAGCACAGTAGCACTTTTCGATTTGGCACATTCAAATGCAAATGATTTCCTTTCTGCTACAGGTAATTTGTCAGTCGTGGTGTTTTTCATTTAGGAACAGTTACAAGTAAGACAACCATGATGGGGTAATTCTCCATGGATTTGTAGCTCCCATTGCATGTTTTCATTCCTGATGCAGTTAGAAATCAAAATGCATGGAGACAGCTTAAAGTTTTCAATTTAAAACACAAAACCAGGAAATGGAGAAACATGAGAACATCTGACTTCACTGCCAGGGCACCTGTCCTAAAAAATGTACATTTTAACTGGCCTAGTCTGTCAACTCTGGGTCAAATTCATAGGTTGTTTAGTCCAAAATACTTCCTCTGATTATATTGGTGCCTCATGGGTGACTGTGTTCCAGGAAAGTGCATCACCTGCAAGGGTGATTCGTGAGACACCAAAGAACAATTAATGATTTTTGTTTTCCCACAAATGGTAAACTGAAGCTGCACACAAGCACACATCCGCTCCAAGCAGGCACACAGACATCCAGCCTGGCTAAGAGAGGTCAGCAGGACCTCTGTCTGATGTATTGCTGCTGAGGTTGGTGAGAGCATAGATAAGTAAAAAGGGGGAATTACCTTTTTTGCGCAGAAGAACACTGGCATGTTTCCGTCCATTTCTGTTCTCCACGTGACACGTGTAGTTAGCCAGGTCTGCCTCCTCTACAGCATCAAAGATCAATGTCAACTCTACTTCTTTTTCTCCAAGATGTTCTTTGAGGAGTCTGAAAGGAAGGATACAGTCTGCTTTAACTGAATTAATACAGATGGCAGATTCCCAAAAGCACTATGATTTCTCATCACATAGACAAGACAGTGTTTCTTGGCCTCCTTCACTCTTGGAGAAGGACTTAAAAAGGAGACTCATGTTGCCTGAAAGAGGCTCCCCAGAGGCATTTTTCATGACCACCAAAAGGCTTTTTCTCCTGCTATGTCTAGTGAGGAGCTGAACCAAGTGCAGGAAGAGCGGCCATGAGCACAATGGTTATGGCTTCTTTACATTGGCTCCACCAGAATCAAATGCTAAAAACAATGCTTCTTTTAAGAGAAGTGACAAATATCCATTTTCCAAAAGAGGGTGTGCTACTAAGCCATCAGTGAACAAATTACAGGGCAATTTAAAGGCTAAGTATTGTGATACATTTTAATTCAGTCTGGAAAATCAACAAAAGGACCTATGCTACTCTGTGGAATTTTCCTCTATTTTCTGGGGCTAGATCGTGCCTTGTAAGCGGAACAGTGTCAATAACAAGAGCCCTATGCTTCTTTGAGAGAACAGAGGAGACATGCAAAATCTCCACAAAGGGAATAAAAGTTCTAGCAGACTTTCAGGCCAGAGGTACAGCCTTTTCATGTCATTGTTCTCATGTGAACATTAAAAAGAATGTAAAGTAAATGCAAGTGTTTTCTGCTGCTGACATTAAGTCTAAAAACACAATACCCTATTCTCTCAAAAGGCTTATCACTTGCTCAAGAAAAAGTTGCTGCTCCTTTGAACAGGGAAAGGTAACATCAAGTAAAGTCTTCCAGGTTCATTTGATCCTGTTTTTGTAATGCTGCACAAGAGGGTAAACAGAAAATATGGGGTGCTCTCACAGTCATATTTGAACTCACCACTGCACGTGGTACTTCACTGAGTCTGTTCTCTGAAAAGACTGTGTACAGCACTGTGAGGTAAAGGTATAAATAAAATCCAAGTTCACCAAAAAAGAAATATTTTCTCCAGAGACCAAAGGGAGGAAATTGGGCAGGAAGTAAGAAATCAGAGTGCTGCCTGCTCTGGATGGAAACTGCTGCTGGAGACCTTCATATTTGTCAGTAATAGCCAACCCCAAGCTTCTCTATTTTAAACCAAAGTAATTTTGCATACACACATTTCCTTATGTACATGATTTCACATGACATCCATGGAACTCCAAACAAATTGAAAACAAATTGAAAGAGAAGCATGAGGGCATTGCACTAGACAATCAAAAATGTAAGCCTGATTGCTATAAAACACGTTTCTGCAGTAACTCAGAAGAGGCACCAGAGCATCCACATTGCAGCCTCTTTCACTGTGGCAGAATAACTTGGAAAAAAGAAAGTGTAAAAACATTAATTTAGAAACGAGGAGGGGGGGTGTTGTATGGGTATGTGTTGCATTTGGAAACTTGGGTTGCATCTTTTTTTTTTTTTTTTCAAATTCACTCTCATTGATTATTTTTGGGGGGTTTGGGGGTTTGGTTTTTTTTTTTTTTCCAGTCCAAAGTCCAAGTGGTGAAATAATGGAAGAAAGGTTGTATTTGCATAATTTCTGGCCACAAAAATACCTCCTCAGAAAGCCTGGTCCGTTTGCATACTCAGCCTAAATCACTGGGAGTGAGATAAATCGATTCTCATTTGGCATATTAATCTGCTATATCTATATAAAGACTCAGGAAATTCTCTCTTCTCTGCTGGTAAACAGTATGCCCAACAACTTTTGGTCTACAAATAATGCAGCAAGGAACAATATAATCATTAACAAAAAAGATATTTGGGAAACTAATCTGGAGCATTCTGTGGATGTTCAGGTTTTCTTGTTTACTGTAATCAGGATATTTTACACGGAAAAAAAAAATGAAGACAGGTTACAATTAAGATAAAAGAAGCTGTTATTTTTATCTATATCTAAACTATATTTATGTAAAATAAAATAACTGACCCTTAATCTAAATTTAAATAATATATGATCAGCTAAAGAGAAGCTTCTATAAAAAAAAAGAATATCCAATTTCACCTGCAATTTTTTAATGCATATGCAACCCTTAATTAATTACATTAATTAATTAATTGTTGTGATTGGTTCAGAGAACATGGAGCACAATATTTTTGGGTTAGAAAAGGAATACACTATCAACAAGTAAGACTTTAAAGGTGCAACAGCATTTGCTGCACATCCAGAAGATGAAGCTCTGTCCCTGTCTGAGATGGGGGAAATTTCACCAGCATCATTGTCAACACATGCCAGCTCCCACAACTTGAGACAATAATGACTCACTCTTTCTGGGTTGCTGAACAAACTGTAAGAGTAATCACAACATTTAATGCATAGCTAAATCAATAGTGCTTGACAACTCACAACAAATAGGATGGAAAGAGAAAAATAAAAGCTGGGTGATGTAAAAACAACACTCAGTTCCTTCTTTTTCTTCAGGCTGAAGCATTTTATTTGTTCTGAAACAAAACATTTTGTCTAGTGAATAACTTCCAGGTAGGAATATGAATTTAAAAAAGGAAGTGTCATTTCAGAATAGAAATGCTTTCTTTGAAAGTTATCCAATGGTTTGGATTTTTCAAATCCTTGGTCATATTTTCCCAGTGCCTGTATGCACTAAGTTGAATCTGAATTTAAAACACTTTTACTTTGAGACCATATTTTCCTAAAATTTTCAATATTTGTATGATCACAGATAACAAGGCCATAAGAAACCTTCGCCTGGGTCTCTCTGCAAGACCAAGGCATTAATTGCAAACTTTTACTAACCTGCATGAGAGCTGGGACCTAGCAAAAAGGAAACTTTCATTCTTTATAAAGCTGAAGATCTGGACTGTGAACAGGGTTAGGAAGTTAGTTCCCTTTCTTCCACTGCTTAACAACGGGCTGCAGATGAAAGGACAGAGCTGTGTATACACAAGTACCTCTCCAAAGCAAAGTCGTTCAACTGGCAGCACAACAGTGACCTTCCCTCTTGCTTTCCTGCACCGTGTTTCTTGTTCTCTGCCCTGAATTTGTCTACTTGAGTAGTATAAGCTTTTCAGGAGAGGGCTGTTGCTTCCATACTTCTCTGAAAAGTACCCAGCACATCAGCCAGGCAGCTATGGGAGTTCTGCCTCCTGACCCCAACACCCCCTCCTAATAGAAAAAACCAACATGCTCATCTTGTCTGAGCATTTCATAACCATCTGTTGACTTCTGTGGGTGATAAATTAATCAGAAGAAGAAAGGCTGCCATTCAAAATGTCTCCATGCACCTCTTTGTATGCCTCTAGGATGAGTCAAACTATTTCTACTTTAAAATGGACAAGAAAGACAAAACATAGACAAACATACTTTACAAGATGAGCATTATGACTATTCTGCAGTGTTGCCTGAAGAAGAAAAAGAAGCAACTCACAGGTGGCTGAGAGAGCAATATTTATGTCTGAAAATATTTTGCCATGGCATGGAGACAGTGTTGAAATTTGCTGTGGGCTCTTTTGATAATCAGGTACAACTGACAACTCTGCAGACAGTCTTAAAGACTCTGATTCCTTCTTTAATAACTCTGGTTCAATTTACATGACATTTTTATTACTGCTGTGAAAAACCCACCTGGCAAACCAAGTCTCTTTCTCCTCTCCTCCCATGCATATCTAACACTTGGAGATCTTAGTTCAAGGGAAGGCAAGGGGGCAGCTCAGACAGGAGGTCATTGCCTCCACGTCCTGCAATGCTGATGAGCTGCTTTTTGTTACGAGGCTTTGTAAAAAGGTCTAATAAATACTGAGAAGCCAAGAGCTACACAAATATTACTCTTGGTGAAGTGTGCTTACTGAAACCCAGTTCCATGGAATTGATTTGAACAGCAATGCTCAGGTTACACACATCCTTATTACAGTGCTTTCATGACACCACAGTGAGTGCTAATCATGCACACTGGGGATGGGTGGTTTGTGCTCCCACATGTCATTAATTTGCAAACCTGAACTCTCATCGTACACAGAAAATCCAGCAACACAATGGATGGGCATAGTCCAGGGTAAGGACAGCACCAAAAATTCGGAGTGCTACTAAATTTGTGAACTAATTTAAGCTAGGGGATGCAGAGTTAAAATGTACCAAAGGAGCAGCCGATGGAGTATCTTGGTCTGGTTGTGACAATTCTGTACTACTCTTAGCTTCTCAAAATGAAATGTCCTGGTAACACCACAGAGAAGCAAACTGATGAGAAAGGCATCTAACCAGCAAGTTCAACATGGCTCATCAAATTTGAAACACACATGACAATTTTTAAATACCTCAGTAAATACAACTGGGTGGAAGATGTGGGCTGCCTCAGGGCACTGACAGAACAATTAGGGCTGCTTAGTTCCCCTGAAGCAGCACACCTGTAATGGGACACAAAACCAAGAGCTGTTACTGGCAAAAAATCATTTGCAAAATGTAACCACTTCAGTTGCCATAGCTACTTCTAAATTAAACAGCGGGACGGACTGAGATACTGCTGGTAATGATGCAGTAGGTTTTGGAAAATGCTGTTTTAAATGCTGGCAGTGATCACAGGAGATTAGGTATGTGATAAGGAGCTTTGCTGAAGAGAAGATTCACTGAATTGTGAAGGGTCTGTAAACTGAGTCAAAGCACTTTAGTGGGAAAGCGAGTTGTCACAAATTAATTTGAAACATGAATGCGCAATGAGATGACACAACAAAGGAGAAGTAACAGCCTTTTCAAACTCAGTTTCACTAACAAATGTACATAAAGGAAAAGTTTTGAACTGTGCTAAAGTTGTGTGCTCTTTAAATACAAACCTCAAATTGTCCTGATGTAGAGGAAGATCATGACCAAAATCACTCTATATATATACACACCAGAGAGGGCACAATGTCATTAAGTACTGATTACTTACAATGGCAGAAGTTTCCAATAATTGCTTTGTGTGGTCAGAAGTGCAAAAGAGGACTGTATAATGGCAGCATAAGATAAATTTAGTCCAATTGCAATTAAGTATATCTTAATAACTAGTGGCTAAATGGCTGAACTTCAAATTATTGATCAAGTAATAAAGCAAAGGAATGTCTCTCTGCCTGCTCTCCAAAATTACCTTTACAAGAAACAAAAATCTCAGACACAAGATTAAAAAAACGTGCCTTGGAAAGTGAAAAGACCTTGGCTTTCTTTAAAATCTATATTTATTTTATCTATAGGAGTTGGGACCACCTTGCCCATAGTATAACCACAGCTTAGTCTTTGCTCAAAGAACAATAATCAGGTAATTATTAAGGAAGAGAATAAGGTGCTGTTAGGTGCAAATTCCATGGAAGTTCATGGGGATACAAGTGTCTTTTCTTTACAACTTACATCAAGGGATAACCAGCACCTGGGAAAAGCCATGCACAAGCTGGATATTGTACACAGTCACTCCTTTCTCTACCTTATGTGTTAAGCCTGGAGGAACAAACGCTGCTTCTTGAAGACTCTGGTTAAGGCACACCAAGAGCTGTATCACACACATACAACACATTCAGGAGAAGAAAAAAAGTGTGGTGACTTTCACAGGAGACCATTTGTCTTCAAGATTAACAGTGGTGCTGCAATAGATGTCATCTTGCCAAGGCAGGTCCCACAGGATGGCTGCAGTGTACAGCACCATTCCTATGTGGGCCTAAAATCAACCCTTGGAACACTCAGGATGCTTCAGCTACCAACCATCAGGGGAACCAACAGATTTTCAGGCACATACACAAGCTACTCTGTCTTTAGAGTGTACTTGCTACAAAGGAGAGGGAGCAACTTACACAGTCCAGGCTCCAAGTCATCCATCACTCTTTAGACAGAAAACTATTTCCTCTTTCAATTAAAAACTTGTCAACCCAACAGGCTTGTGTGACATACAGTGTTTTCAATAGTAAATAATCCAAAAGTACCTGACTTCGCCTTCTCTAATGTGGCCTTCTAATTCTTCTATGAATCTTTCCCCTTTCATCCAGTAGATCATGGGGCCTGATTCTCCACTGAATCCAAAGAAAGCTTTGCAGGCCACAGTCAGTGGATTTCCTGAGAACGAAAGGGAAGAGAGAAGATTAGAGACTTTGTCATAGCTACTAGTGAGAAAATTATTACAAGAAATATCAACACCTTAGATAAATCTCCTTATGAAAAATTGGAGGGGAAAAAAAAAAAAGAAGGAATAACTATAAACCATAGGAAAAGGAGTGATGTTGATTTGCATCTACAGGAAATAGCTGTAAAATTAAACTCTGAGGTCATCTGTCATTTAATTTTTCTGAAAAAAATAGTACATGAACAATGAGAAGGTATGGAAATAGTGGCAACATAAGGTGACACCAGACTGGTTGTTAAAAAGAAAGAGGTGACTTCCCTGTCAAAATCCTGGGATCTGTACCAGGACTAGAGATTTGTCCCTGGAAGGCATGTAAATCACTGTGTGACTGCTCCTTATCCACCCACAAAAAAAGACAGAGGAATTATTTCTTCCTCACTTAGATAAAGATCATATCTTAATCAAGTCTTGGTGAGCTGCTCAGAGAGCTTTTAAAAATTCCCAAGAAATACATTATGCCAGTCAGCACCAACACGGATGTTACTTGTCAACAGGCTTTTGGCAAAGGACCAAACTCCAAAGCATCATTCAAGCAATAGAGTAAAGAACTCTTCCTTTCACCTCTGCAAAGATAGTTCCAAAAGAGAGAAAATAAAACTTGGAAATGAGTCAAATTTCTTTCTTCTTCAAGAATTCAGCATTTAGCTGGGTTTTAATTTTGCTACAGTTTTAACTGTTCTAGGTAGCCCAGGACTGTGCTTACACAGCCAGGACAGATGGTTGTCTGCCTGCAGAGGACAAAAACAAACAAACAAACAAAAAGAACAGAAAAACCTCCAACAAGTCAGGAAATTCAGAAGAACCACGCCCATTCCCTTGGTATGCAAATACAGCTACTGCACCCACTTTTCTTTACCTGTTTTACTTCACTACAGAGCAGGTGTAGAACTTAGATGGGAGAACAGACCTCATTTAATGCCAGTGGAGACTCCTGCTGAATATTTCAGATCTTCAATCAATCATGGAAAGCCTAAATAATGAATTTTACTGTATTCAAAAGAAATGTTTTATTATGTCAGGCATTCTTTGTGTCAGCAGGAGACTCTCTTGGCTGAAATAGAACAGGCCTACACTTTTCAAGGAGGGCCTAATAATTTGGAGCATGCCACTTGGTTGAGCATGGGTGTTATGGTTTAGCATAGTTTGCTCATGGCTGTCTTGCAGAGAGGGGTTACCACCTCCTCTAGACCTGATCAAAACCAATTAAAACCCTGTTTTGAATATTGACATCTTTTTTAAGCCACTTAAGAAGGTGACACGCCTCTGTGAACCACCTTTTGAGAACAGACAGAGCCGGGAAAGGTCTCTCTGACTGCCGGCCTTCGGACAAGTCACTGGGAGCTGTGGGCCCGTGCAGCCCAGCGGGGCCGTGCCGGGCGCTGCTCGGCATGGCCCGGCCTGGCCCGGGGCACAGCCCCGGAGCGGGGCAGTTCCATCTGGGGGCCCTGGCTTTGCCCATGGCGGTGGCCTGGCAGCGCAGGCCCCCCGCCCCCCACCACTGCCCAGCAGAGAACACATGACCGAGAGAGATAAGAGAATTCCAGCGGCCCGGGTGAGATTAACTCTTTAAATGCTGTAAGGTTTCTTCAGAACAGATGAGCCTGCAGACATCGACCCTCTCCCTGAAACCTGAGGGAGGAGAAAGAGGAGATGCTTCAAGCCTAGAAGCTGAAATTCTGTGGCAAACCTATAGGAATGAGCTGGACTATTAGGGTTGTTATAGATAAGTCAAAATTATTAATTCGATTTAATTGACATCGCATTTATAACAATTTGGTGACCCCAACGTGATCTAGTTGGATCTCTGGAGGGACTCTATCCTGACAGGGGGCGCCCCCGCCAAGCCCTAAGTGCTTGGTGGGTCCTGCCAGAGAAGAGGGGACCTCCAAGAAGACCTACTAGATACAGAACGAACAGAAAAATTTAAAAAGCCACAATTATTGAGGACGGGCCCCGTCAAATAGAGCTCTCAGTACTTGGGGACCAGGTCCCCTGCACCGCGGTTAGTCTTTTTCTTTTACTCACTTGTAAAAATCTACGTGCACGGAAGAATCCACGGGAGGAAAAGGAATCGTAAGTAACCTGTGGTTGGGTGAGGGGCTGAGCGTGAGTGTGTGAATGAGATGAGTGAGACATGACGTTGTCACGAAGCGAGAGTGGACCCGAAGCTCACAGTTCTCTGCACCCGCGAGGGACAGAGTCGGGCGACGGGGAAGCGAGTGAACTCACACACACGTCAACTCTTGGGACACGCGGGAATCCGGGAATTGGACACGCGGGAAAGGTCCGGGAGATTCGGCCAAACGGGGGTTCGGGACGGAAAAGCTTTTTCTCAAGGGCAGAAAAAGTACCCGAACTCTAGTTGGGGGATATTTCATAGCGAAAAGACCCCCTGGTAAGACTTTTTCTCGAAGGTAGAAAAAGCACCTAGATTCTAGTTGAGGATATTTCACGGTGAAAAGACCCCTTGGTAAGACTTTTTCTCGAAGGAAAAAGCACCTAGATTCTAGTTGGGGGATATTTCATGGCGAAAAGACCCCCTGGTAAAACCTGAGAGCCTCGAGCACTGGCGAGAAAACCTTGCAAAGCAATTCATTGCAAGCCCAGTAACGCCAGTGGATTAGATAGGGAAAACGGATATTTCCCAGACACAAATAACCAGCTCCAAGAATAAAAAGACCTTCCTGATAAATCCCTGCTAAGCGGCGAAAGCATGGGTTTAAGGGAAAGTCATTTGAGTAGAGAAGTAAACATAGAACAAGACCTAGAAATCCCTATTAACAGTCCGTTGGGCTGGATGATAGAAAAATGGGACGACGACTACAATCGTCGCTGCAAATCAAAAACTAAAATGATTCATTATTGTATGAAAGTATGGGGAGGAAAAGAAATAAAAAGAAATATGATATGGCCAGTATTTGGGACCTTCGATAGGAGGGTCTGCAGGGCTCTCTGTGCATATGTCCAAGACATAAGAGCCCTGAATTATGAAGAAGAAGATTACGCTCAATTATGGGACCTGGCTACAGTCGGGCTTTTTCCCATCAAATTCCATTCAGAAAAAACACGAGCTGATTGGGAACCGCTGGATAACTTACCTCCTCCATATTCTCCGGTCCAGGCATCTGCACCACCGGAAGAGATACGCCAGCCCGAGCCGATACAAGCGGCTACGCAAGCGGAACCGAGCGGCTCCATAGTTACCGAGCCAGTTACGGAAGTAAAATCAGCCCAAACCGGTTCTGAAAATATCCAAAACGTTCCGATAAAAGGAACAAATTCCCCCCCTGCTAGTCGCACAAGGGGAAAAGTAAAGAAAATATACGCCGAAGAAGGCGAAGAAAAAGGAGAAACCTCCCGATTGTTCCCCTTAAGGGAAGTTCCCATGGCACCCGGAATTATCGGGTTTGTAAATGTCCCTATTAACACTGGGGATGTAAGACCATTTAAGAAAGAAATGGGAAAACTGATGGATGACCCACTAGGGGTAGCCGAGAGATTGGATGAATTTCTAGGAAATAGCATCTATTCCTATGATGATATTCAAGCAATTATCAGAACTCTGTTTAATGCAGAGGAAAGAGACCTGACCTGCCAAGTGGCGATAGAGATTGGGAAGGAAGAAACCCACAAGGAGAGAGGGGAGAAGATAAATGGCCCGATCGGAGCCCCTCCTGGAATGTTCAAACTGAAGAAGGAAGGGGAAAAATGATTGAGCTGAGAAAGCTAGTCATTCAAGGTATAAAAGGAGCTGTTCCTAAAGGACAGAATAGTAGCAGGGTCCTAAGAGAATATCAAGAAAAAAATGAAACCCCCTCTGAATGGCTAGACAGAATTAAAAAGGGTCTGCAAATGTACTCGGGTATGGACCCAGAGTCGCCAGTGGGCCAAGTTTTATTAAAAACTCAGTTTGTAGCCAAGTCATGGGATGATATTAGAAAGAAATTGGAAAAAATCGAAGATTGGCAAGACAAACCTCTAAGAGACCTCCTTAGAGAAGCCCAAAAAGCTTATATGAAAAGGGAAGACGAACAGCAAAAGGCACAAGCCAGAATTTTAGTTGCAGCTGTTAGAGATGCCCAGAAGCTCCCTAAAGAGAAAGAAGAATAAAAATGAGACTGCTCAGAAGAAACTATCTCCTCCTAAATCTGCCCATATAAACAGAAGGGGAATAATAAAATGTCATTACTGCCAGAAAGAAGGACACACCCGAAGAGACTGCAGAAGAAGAATCAAGGATGAGAAAGTGTTCCAAGCAGAATAGGGGTGTCAGGGGCTGTTTATTCTGGGGTCAGAAACACCGAAAGAGCCCTTGATAAAATTAAAAATAGGACCCCAAAAACAAGAGTGGACCTTTTTGGTTGACTCAGGAGCTGATAGGACTACAGTATCCCAGCTCCCCACTGGCTGTATACTCAGCCGAGATTCCATGATGGTTATCGGGGCCAAGGGAGAACGTTTCCGTGTACCTGTTATTAAAAATGTAGAAATCGAATCTGAGAAAGGAAAATGTCTGGGAGACATACTATTAGTAGAAGAAACAGACCAAAACTTATTAGGAAGAGACCTGATGATAAAACTCGGAGTAAATTTGATAATAATAGAGTCTCAAATTGTGGCCAGCATCTGTGTACTGACCATTAAAGATGAAGAAAAAATTGACCCTAAGGTTTGGTACCAGAAAGGAGAAGCTGGGAGAAGTCAAATGGAACCTATTCGAATTAACATAGAACACCCAGATGATCCCATAAGGATCAAGCAATACCCCATTCCCTTGGAAGGAATGAAGGGACTAAAACCTATA
Organism: Lanius collurio; assembly: GCA_020086605.1. Lineage (NCBI taxonomy): Eukaryota > Metazoa > Chordata > Aves > Passeriformes > Laniidae > Lanius > Lanius collurio. Next base: position 3,834,999 of record JACBWW010000057.1, on the reverse strand, counting down.
ATTGAAGAACTGATCGAAAAAGGTACACTCGAACCATGTATGTCACGACATAATACTCCCATATTAGCAGTAAAGAAACCCGATGGGAACTATAGATTAGTCCAAGATTTAAGAGCAGTCAATAGTCGAACCAAGACTTTATTTCCCACGGTACCGAATCGCTATACCTTGTTAAGTAATATCTCTCCAAGAGATATCTGGTATAGCATAATAGATTTGAAAGACACATTCTGGTCCTGCCCCTTAGATAAAGAATGCCGAGATTTCTTTGCATTTCAATGGGAAGACCCAGATACTAAAAGAAAACAGCAGCTGAGGTGGACGACACTGCCTCAGGGTTTTGTAGACTCCCCAAACTTGTTCGTCCAGGCACTGGAGCAATTGCTGACCCAATTCACACCTGCAGAAGGGACTAAACTAAACATATGTAGATGATCTACTAATAGCGGGGTCGGAAGAAAATGCAGTCCGAAATTGCACAATAACTCTCCTCAATTTCCTGGGCGAGAAAGGGCTGAGAGTTTCTAAAAATAAACTGCAGTTTGCTGAAAAAGAAGTAAAGTATTTAGGTCATTGGTTGGCAGAAGGAAAGAAACGGCTAGATGCCGACCGGATTGCTGGAATCATATCCCTGCCACCTCCAACTTCAAAAAGGGAAGTGAGACAGATATTGGGACTTCTAGGTTACTGCAGACAATGGATTGAGAGTTATAGTGAAAAGGTGAAATTTCTTTATGAAGAACTCACTGTAGACTGAATTAAGTGGTCAAAAGAAGATGAAGAAAAATTTAATAAAGTAAAAGAAACTTTAACAAGCGCTCCAGTGTTAAGTCTGCCAGACATCAAAAGACCTTTTCAGCTCTTTGTGGACGTTAGCAACCAAACTGCCCACGGAGTAATAACCCAAGAGTGGGCAGGAGATAGGAAACCTGTAGGATTTGTATCAAAATTACTGGATCCTATTAGCCGAGGATGGCCAACATGTTTGCAGGCAATAGTAGCTACTGCCTTACTAGTGGAAGAAACTAAGAAAATAACGTTCGGAGCCTCTCTAATTGTTTTCACCCCACATAATGTCAGGAACATCCTGCAGCAGACTGCTGAGAAATGGTTAACAGATGCCCGACTCTTGAAATATGAAGCAGTTTTAATAAACTCTCCTGAGCTGGAATTAAAAACAACAACAGCTTGAAACCCAGCCCAATTTTTGTTCGGAGAGCCCCAAGGAGAGCTTTCTCACAACTGTGTTGAGATAATTGAATTACAAACTAAGATAAGCCCTGATTTAGAAGAAGAAGAGCTTGAAGAAGGTGAGAAGTGGTTCGTGGATGGATCTGCCCGAGTAATAGAGGGAAAAAGAAAAACTGGATATGCAGTAGTTAACGGAAAAACAGGAACCGTTGTAGAGTCGGGTCCTCTGAATCCCGGATGGTCAGCTCAGGCTTGCAAACTATATGCTTTGCTACAAGCCTTGAACCGGTTACAAGGGAAAAAAGGAACTGTTTACACAGATTCCAAATATGCATTTGGGGTGGTACACACTTTTGGAAAAATCTGGGAAGAAAGAGGGCTCATCAATACTAAGGGGAAGGGGTTAGTCCATTGTGAACTAATCAAACAGCTATTAAGTGCAGTCCGAAAGCCTGAGGCTATAGCTATTGTCCACGTTAAAGGACATCAACGGGGAACACAATTTCAAGTCAGAGGAAATAATCTTGCAGACAGGGAGGCAAAGAGCGCTTCATTATTGAAGTTAAGCACCCCAAAGACAGAAGAGGGTGAGGTGTGGAAATTCTTTCCCAATCCTACAAAAGAGGAAATAAAGGAATTTGAAAACATGGGAGGACAATTAGTAGATAGTAAATGGAAACTGCCCGATGGGAGGGAACTTCTCCCACCGGGACACACTAGAAATATCCTCCGAAGGTTGCACCAACAGACCCATTGGGGCACTCAGGCGCTAGCAGAGCATTTCCTTAAATTCTTCGGATGCAAAGGAGTCTACGAGCTAGCCAAACGAGAAACGCAGGGGTGCACTGTCTGCCAGAAAATCAACAGAGCAGGAGCAAGGCAAGCAGCCTTGGGAAGCCGTCCTATTGCTTACCGGCCCTTCGAGAGAATCCAGGTAGATTTCACCGAACTTCCGAAGGTAGGACAATACAAATTCCTTTTAGTCATAGTTGATAAATTAACCCACTGGGTGGAGGCTTTTCCGAGTCTCCGAGCTACCGCACAAACAGTAGCTAAAAGACTGCTTGAGGAAATAATTCCTCGATTTGGGCTGGTAACTTACATTGACTCAGATCAAGGAATGCATTTTACCTCGAAAGTAATAAAACAATTGGCTGAAGCTCTGGGAATAAGATGGGAATACCACACTCTGTGGCACCCCCAAAGTTCCGGACAGGTAGAGAGAATGAATCAAACTTTAAAAGCGCAGCTGACTAAATTGATGTTAGAAACAAAAATGTCTTGGCTAAAATGTTTGCCGCTGTCTCTTTTGAATATTCGTACTATGCCCCATTCTAAAACTGGGCTATCCCCTTTTGAACTTATGTACGGGATGCCATATGAGTATGGGATGCCAATTGATCATCCAAAGGTGGATGATAAACAAATACAGCCATATCTCCTGGCAATCAACAAAAATTTGCAAGATCTAAGGAAGAAAGGAATAGTTATGCAGAGAGTTCCTATAGATTTTGCAATACACAAGATTTCTCCGGGAGATGAGGTCCTTATAAAATCCTGGAAAGAGACCATGCTCTCTCCTCACTGGGAGGGTCCCTTTCTTGTGCTTTTAACCACAGATACTGCGATTCGAACGGCCGAGAAAGGGTGGACGCACGCTTCCCGAGTCAAGCGGATCGGACGCCAGGAGGAACCACTGCGAAAGAGCATCCCGATCCAGGGGAACCTTGAACGCGATCATACCACATGAGCAGAGACAACAGGATCTGCTGTGGAAACCCTGAATGTTCTTGTTTCCCTTTTGTGCATTTTCAATGTGAATATTGCAATGAAATTTGGGTAACTCATTGTGCAAGGGGATATCATCCGAGGGGTTTGTGTAAATCCTGTTTAAAGACTGAACAGAAACTGACCAGCTGTCTCCTAGTGATTGCTACGTGGGTGGGAGTTATAGAATTAGATTCAATTGAATGGTTTTGCTGGTTTCAAAATGGAATCAGGGGAAAACTAAACGCACCGGCCCAAATTATAATAACTGAGTGTCGGACGAGGATTAAGGTGCCTTGCCGATTTAATACCATCTGGGCTACGTCCTGGGAAGCGTATAAAAGAAAATATTGGAACCAATTCAGGCGGGGAATCCCTGGGGAATTTATCTGCTGCCGAGAAGATGGCATGCCCCGTCGTTGGTCGCTACCAGACGAGCGGAGGCCTAGGCAGAGGTCTACTGACTCAGGTGATTCTCCTCAGTCTCGCCCTGACCGTGAGAGTCACGACAGGAGCTCACCCGGAAGCCCCGAGAGTGGGTCCGGAGTCTAAAGAGAATGTGCCTGAAAATTCGGTCACTTCGACTCTTGTGCTGAAAACTACAGAGCACAGAGTAACCGAGGCAAGCACCCGGTACCCGATAATCGACACTCAGTTAAGGGGACAAAAGACCCGTGATAACAGTAACAAAGCAATCGCTAGGACAACAGAACCGGGCAGTCTCCCCTTGCGCCGCAGCCGCGGGGAAATAGACGGTGTATCATTTACAGCCTGTAATGTGTGTAACCATATGGTTTGGGTGAGAGATAGAGAAAAATCAGAATTTGGAAGCTTAATGCCTGAGCCGATCCTTAAATGGAAATATGCTCAAACCAGTTAAAGACCTGAGGGACGGGTACTGGACCAGCAAGTAAGAAAAGCATTTTACATTAATCAAGAAAAGCAAAAATACCCGGAAGTAGTCGGTTATATTCCATGTACTTCCACTTTAAAAGTTATAGAAGGAAGTAAAATGTGGCAGCCAGAAATGCCCACTAGATATTGGAGTCAGATTAGAGAGAACCATTGTAAATGGAATGAAAAACCCGAACGCGGCTGGAATAAGGGAACTGAAGTTAACCCTTACAAATTTAGTAACTACTGGAGCAACCCTGGTAACACTAAAATAACCTGGAAAGCTCCTGAAGGTCTTTACTGGATTTATGAGGGAAAAGCATATAGCAAATTGCTTCCTCGGTGGAAAGGGTCTTGCACCTTAATTATTAAGCCTGCCCTGTTTCTCACCTCGAGAACCCCAAGAGACACATCAGTTGCAACCCCAAAGAGACACCGACAAGGTCTCAGGAATGAAATCCCCGAGATCAGAGGTAACCAAAGGTGGAGAAAAGATAGGTGGTCTGCTGAAAAATTAATTAAGTATTATAGTCCAACTACTTGGGCGCAAGATGGTAGCCGGGGCTACCGGACCCCCATCAATTTGACAAATCAATTAATTAAGTTGCAAGCAATGGTAGAAATCTTGGCCAATCACACTGCTGAGGCCTTGGAAATTTTATCAAAACAACACTCGCAAATGAGAACATTTGTCCATCAGAACAGGATAGCCTTAGACTATCTACTCTCTAAAGAGGGAGGGGTGTGTGGCAAAGTTAATGATTTTAAACGCTGCATTGAAATTGACGATTACAGAAAAGTGATCCGTGACTTGGCAGCAGAAATTAAACGAGTAGCACACGTTCCTGTACAAACCAGAAACTCTCTCCTCGAGCCCACCTGGTGGAGTAACCTTTTTAGTGATACCTGGTGGAAAAAGTTAATATTTTTGATCTTATGTTATAACGCAGGAAGAATGTTTATACCATGTCTGATCCCCTGCATCATCCGGTTAATTCACTTAATAGTATATAGAATGTTAAACAGTATGCCCTTAAATCCTGAAGTAACTCAGAGACTAAAAATTATGAGATTAGAGACACCAGACTTTGCCACCAAGGCATTAGAGAACTTTGAAAAACGAAGGCAAAAAGGAGAAAAACGGTATGCCCAAATCTGGAATGGGGTACCTTTCGAAGATTGGGATTCATAGACCACAGACAAATAGAAAAATTAGGATTTTTAAAAAAACAACTATGAATTTTGAATGATTATCTAGGAGATGGGGGATTGTTATAGATAAGTCAAAATTCATAAGGAATCAAAATTGTATATCAGAATAAGTTATGAATGTGAAATATGGAATGTAAACTATAGCAGATTGTAATTTGTATATATGTTTAAATATGTTATGTTCAAAGTACACCTTGGCAAGTTTCCTGACATCTTGCTCAAGGAAGGTGCAAATTAGCATAAGAAGTGAAGGCAAGCCCAGAAGAAATGACATCAGTCACATATCTATTTGACCCTTCAACCTACTATGAGTTCCTCCTACCCAGCTAGGAAATCCTTTCCATCTGAAAGGAGTAAGAGATAGGATCTGTTACTCCCTGGACACTGCTGATGAGTGGACCTATTGCTTAAGACACTTCATTTAATCATATAAGGATTTCTCGGAAAAATCATCATCTGAACAGGTCCTTTACCAGAAACGCTAAGATGGGTTATTGGAAAACATCGACCAAAGTGCAAAGAGAATCCTTGGACACATCAACATCTAAATGGACCCCTGATCACTGGACCAGAGGACCATCAAAAGTGAAAAGGACAAAAGATTTCCTAGCCAGGAGCAAGAAAAACAGTATAAAAACCGGACTCAAAAACCTCAAAGGTGTGCGCTTACCTCTCTGAACCGCTGGTGTTCAGAGCTGTGTATGTGTCACCCAGAGTCAAGAACCTAGGCTTGGCCCTGTTTTCCTTTATAGTGGCTTATTAAGATTGTCAATTTGATAAAAAATAAATTCTGTTTGTTTTTATATTAATAATTTGGCTCACGCAAATTATTAATTCGATTTAATTGACATCGCATTTATAACAGGGTCCCTGTTGTAATTTCATAAAGCATGGGGGGGTAGAGCAATTGTGAGCCAAGGTACCTCTGCTGGAGTCCGAAGCAGCAAAGTGATATGCTACTATGGACATTGTGAATGTACCTTTTCTCCAATTTCTTTTTGACTCCAGAGTGTAGGACTCAGGTTACCTCCACCTGGACAGGGTGTGCAGTACACCTAGAATTTGCCCTAGTGGGTTGGGGGGGCATGGTTCCACCCTTTGATATGGATTGATCCAGACCACAGAAGAAGGGAACGTGGAGGGATGCATGTGAAGACGACCTCTGTTCCTAGAGATGAGAATGTCTAGAGATGAAGATGCTTCCTAGAGATAAGTGAAGAGAACCTTGTTTCTAATAGCTCAGCCTTAAATTGGTACCCCATGAACCCAACAATTGAAATCCTCAAAAAGCAGCCGTGGGGAAAGCTATGATTCGAGGAAAGGGACTCTTTACATGCACACAGAGAACCACCTGAGTGGTGGACTTCACGTGATACTCCAGCCATGAGAGAGTTGTTCTTGTGGGAACGTTTCCATAGCATAAGCAAGAGATACTCAGAGACTCCTCTCTCTCTATGTGAACTGAGAAAGACTACTACAGAGGTGCTAAACTGACTGAGAGTCTTGAAGGTTGTTTTCCCATTGTCAATAAGAGAAAGGAGAGTAGGAGTTGTGTTCTGAGGGTTTAGTCTGACTCTGACTTTTGTTTCTTTCTTTTAAGTCTGTTAATAAACTCCTGTACAGTCTTTTAAGTTTGTGCCTGCTTTGCTTTCTCCTAATTCTTATCTCACAGAGGTAAAATAACTAAGTAAGAGATGATTTGGACTAAACCACTACAATGGGATAATGGTTTCCCATGACTGATTTACTGTAGCATAACCAGTCACCTCTTTTCTGCCCAGGAGTGAAAACTTGCTGTGTGCACATTCAGAGCATATCAGAGCTGTGTGTTAGAGTGCCTTTGCCTAAACTCACATAGAGCTGTCCTGAGTCAACTACTTGCACTTGTCTATTATTTCAGTGCCCAATTTAAGACATGTCTAAAGAGCCTGATTAGACAGGAAGTACAGCACTTCCAGCCATGGAAAATCAGCTGCCTTTAAATTATTTCCAAGTCAAGATCCAAAATTACAATTCTTTTTTAAACATTAGGATAGAGCAAGAAAAGATTTAAAGGCTGCACTTGAGTCTCTGTTTCTCAAATAGCAAAAGACAAAAATGGAAAATGTTTATCCTGAAAATGTTTTCTAGACTCTTTCATTATCTCCGTATTCACAATGAACTCTGGCACCACAGCTGGCCCCTGAACACGTGGAGATACTGGCAGATTACGCAACCAGACCAGACACACAAGAGAGAAGAAGGGGTGGATATTCAGTTATCTGCACATCCCGCAACTCTGATGATCATCAGAGAAAGTTGCAAACTTCACTAACTAATCAAGAGTCAGAAACACTTCTAGGCAGACATTTAACTTTACTACAAGCTCACCCAGCCCTGTGAGGTGCTGTGTATCCTCCGCAGTAGAGGGGAGAACTGGAGCCTCTGACTGTATCCACCTTACCTTTTCCCAACATGCTGAATGCCTGTGTGGTGTGACATCTTTTGTGCTGCTTGTCTTGGAGTCATGACACACATCTTTCTAAATACCACTTTGTAGAGGCCGGTGGGCCTGCTGAGAAAGCTTCCCCAGAATGCTCTGTTCTGTTATGCTAATGTTCCCCAGTTCTGCTCCCCCGGTTGGCTCTGTTGGTGGCTACAACCCCTGTTACTTGATACACCCTGGGAGTTGCTTCATCAGTTCCCTTACCCTGGACCCCTCATTGTTCTCCCCCGGAGATTTCCCTGAACCCTTGCAGGGGTGCAGACACATTAAACCTCTCCTGTAGAGCCCTATGCAAAGACTCTTGCTGCTCATTTCATTGTCGGACTGTTTTAGCCAGCACTCTGGGCTGTGTGTGCAAGCTGGCTGCACCGGGCAACTTTCTCCTGGAGACGCTTTCAGGAAGGTCGCTACATGGAACCAGCTGAGGAGAAAGCGACAAATGGCGCTCAAACACGGACTTCCTTGGAACACCCCTGAAAGTGTCTCTAGCAGCCTGCGCTGCTGGAAGCTCGCATTTGGCACGGCCGCCTCACCGGAGACAACAACTACTACAGGCCCCCACCGCCTGCAGCAGGCTGCCCAGCGAGCGCTCCGCCAGGAGGGCCCCGTGTGGTGCCGCCCCGCCTGCCACTCCGCACCGCTCCTCCGTCTGCTGCAGCAGTGAACTGTGAGGTGCCGCACAGAGGTGCTCTGAGAGTTTTCCTTGAGCCCAGAGTCCTGTGGGTGAGATATTAAGTCACTTTTCTCTCTTCCCTTTTTATTCTTTTTCGCTCTGCTGCTGAGATGGGGGCGAAACTGACCCACATCCAGCAAGACGCTTATATCCAAATCAAATCAGCTCTTATTTACAGAAATTACTGCTTTTCAAGGGCAGAGCTGAAGCATTTCATTCACTGGCTGTTTAAGCACTTTCCTTACCTTTTGCAAGACTCACTCCTTTCTAGAGACTTTTGGGAACAAGTCGGGACAAAGTTGGATACTCTACAGTTTAAAAATGACTTATCAGCAAAAAGGTTTTATCCTTTATTCACAACGATTCTTAAATGCGTTAAAGACATTGAGTGTTCGGGAAGCTTTATCCCCACGTTAAAAATCCCCTCACCGCGTTCCTCTTCCCCATGTCCCCAACCCCCTTTCCCTGCCTTGGACGGGATGGAGAGATGAATCTCGCCCAGGGGCGCAGGGCAGCTCCCGTCCTCCTGCCATTTCCCCTTCCCCGGGCGGCACCAGCCATGCTGTCCCCGGCTCTCCCCCCAGTCCCCCGCCTGTGCCCACTTCCCCAGCTACGCCCCAACACGGTGTCAGCCACGCAGCTCCGGCTATTTCGCTGTCCCGCAGTCCCCCTCCGCTCCCTCCTGTACACGTCATCACGCACGACGCGTCCCCCATCCCCGCTGCCGCTCCTCTGGCTGTGGGCGGGCCCCCGCACCCCCCGCGCCCTCACCCCGCTGCCTTCTCGGTTTCTCCCGCAAACTCCACTCCCGCAGTTTCTGCTTTAAACCCCACCGCCCCCACTGGCTCCGTCGGTGCCGGCATCCAAAAGCTGTCACACTTTTCCCCCTGCCCTGCAGCTCCAGGCTGCCACGGACCGCCCTAGAGAACACCCCTCCTCCTTTTCAGAGGGTGACAGCAGCACCGCGGACTCTGAGTCAGAGCCCGATGATAGATGGGCAGAAACACGGAGACAAGCCGTCCTGAATGGAGATTGCGAATTGGCCCAAAAGATTTCAGCCTTCCCAGTCGTTTTAACAAAACGGAGGGGGGAGAAATGCACAACAAAAAAAGATGGGAGCCAATTCCCTACAGAGAAAGTAAAGAGCTTTGCAAGGTCGCTAAGGAACATGGGCGGGGGTCGCCTTACTTTAAAAATCTGCTCCAAGTCACTCTCTCCACTCTCACCCTAGTGCCCCATGACATTAAAAACATTACGTCATGTCTCCTTTCTTCCAAGGAAGATATGCTGTGGGAAATGATATGGAAAAGACAATTGAGGCAGCTTCTACAAACATATCTAAGAGACCGCACTAGGGCTCATTTGACAGCCGAGCATCTGAGTGGAGAAGGTGACTTTGAGCACCCCCAGGACCAAGCCAAATTCATACCTGAGGCTGTCCTAGGAGACATCAAAAGGGTAGCAGAGGCAGCTCTGCTCCAGGTCCCAGATGATGCCACTCCCACCTTAAATTTTTCAAATGTTAGACAAGGCACAGAAGAGTCTTTTGTTAACTTTGTTGATCGTCTAAAGAGTTCTATTGAGAGGCAAATCGATAATGCAGAAGCCCACAAAGAGATTTTACATAGTTTGGCAATGAATAACTCGAACTCAGAATGCAAGAAAATCTTAAGGGCCCTGCCTCTCGATCCTGTGCCTACAATAGACCAAATGATCGAAGCCTGTGCCAAACTAACATCCACTGAACACATGATAGCAACAGCAGTCTCAAGAGGGGTGGCTGAAGCCTTAGTGGTATCATTAAAGGATAAGCAGAAGTGTTTTAACTGTAGAAAACCTGGACATTTTATAAAAGACTGCCCAAAACACCATGTAGCCAAAGACTCTCATCAGCCTGTAGGGTGCCCACGCCAACACCAGCAGCATTCAAAAAACATCCGGCAGAGTACAAGATGGCCCTGTGCTACACGGTTTTGGGAGCAGTGTTTGCCTCAGCCCACCCAAGAGAGAAAGCCAAACATGCCATCTGACACTTCCTCCTGGCGTTTGCCACCCTGGGCATCCCTGCAGGCCTGAGGTGGCTTCCAGAAAAGAACATCAAACCCTACACCAGCCCAGCAAACACTGCCCCTGTGGACACAAGCTCACCAGAAACCAACAAAGAAAAACCTAAAGACCAAAGAAATGCAGCCCAGAGACAGTGCAGATTTCCATTACAGACATCGACCCGCCATCCTGTCACCAGAATTTCAACCAGGACATCGACCTGACAATCCATTGTGGTGCCTCCTTAAGTCTTTCCCAAATTGCCTTCACTATTGCAGTCCCTACCCCATTCATCCCCTTGTTGCTTTCCCACCAGCTAATGCTCCCCACCTCCACCCCTTTGTGTTGCCCTTCCTGCCGCCTCACTCCCCGATTCCCCTTTTGGGATGCTTTCTGTTGCATTGCACTCCTGTTTTATTCATCCCCCGTTTCCCCTTCCTCTGCCACGTAAACTCATACCCCTGTCACCTCACTACTACCCCCTTTTCCCCAAGCTTTTAACTAATAAAGAAAAGGAAATGCAAAGAGAGAGGGACAGGAAGGTCCCCCTCCTGAAATTTTGCAAATTGTTTAACAATCTTGTTTGAAAACCCTCAGAGAAGCAGCTACCTGAGCCCATACTCGCACTCAACACCATGATGTCCAGCACCTGCCTCCCTGCTTTCCTCTGGATGCTCTTGACAACATTAGCCGTGGATGCTTGGTTGGTAGCACAACCCAAGAAGAATGTATAGCGAAAGCATCCATGCCAGCATCCAAAAGATGAAAGTCTGCATCATCAACTTGAAGAAAAAAAAACAAAACAAACCACCCTAGTGGTTTGAGGACTTGCTGGGACACTAGAGATTCATGATGTGTTTAGCCTCCCTGTTAAAAGTTGTCTTATAGATTCCTTTAATTGTTTTTGTTGTTTTTTGTATGTTCAGTTGCTTAAAATCTTTGCTTTTGAGATCCCTAAGAAAGGTCCTTTTAATTAGTAAAGAAGGGGGAGTTGTAGAGGCCGGTGGGCCTGCTGAGAAAGCTTCCCCAGAATGCTCTGTTCTGTTATGCTGATGTTCCCCAGTTCTGCTCCCCCGGTTGGCTCTGTTGGTGGCTACAACCCCTGTTACTTGATACACCCTGGGAGTTGCTTCATCAGTTCCCTTACCCTGGACCCCTCATTGTTCTCCTCCGGAGATTTCCCTGAACCCTTGCAGGGGTGCAGACACATTAAACCTCTCCTGTAGAGCCCTATGCAAAGACTCTTGCTGCTCATTTCATTGTCGGACTGTTTTAGCCAGCACTCTGGGCTGTGTGTGCAAGCTGGCTGCACTGGGCGGCTTTGTCCTGGAGACGCTTTCAGGAAGGTCGCTACATGGAACCAGCTGAGGAGAAAGCGACACCACTTGGTGATTTTTAACATATGGCTGCTTAGTCCATGCTTGATATTAAAGGAAAAAGACATTGTAGCAATGTGAAAAAGAAAAGGGATAGATGAGGCCTAGCAGCACTGACAGTATTTGCCCTTTTCCTGGCACACCAGGCTGGACGTGAAGTGTTACAGGCAAAATATCTTACACAGTGTGCTTTTCCCCAAACCAGCAGATTTCTACTTAAAAAAAAAGCCCTGATAAATGAAAAAGTTCCAAGGTGAGACTAAGATTTCTATACATGCACAGTAAATACCTGGAGGTAATAATGTCTGGTTTGAAGAAATATGTTATCTACACAGATAGGAAAACCTAAAAACCCCAGCTGTTGGTAGACAGCTTCTGTAATAAACAAAACCAATATAAAGCATCAGGAGCCTTTACCATGACAACCTGCACGCTCTGAATGTGCCTGGGCAGATCTATTTCCTAGCTTTGCCACCAGGGAAACAAGCAAAATAAACTAATACCATGGATGGGAAAATCTGGAGTGAGTTTGTATTCTCAGCTCAAAGCTTGGTATCAAACCCCATAGTCCATCCCACCTGCAAACCCATCACTGATCAGAGGGTGGAATAAACAACTTTTTGTCATGGAACAACTAATTTTCATCTCAATAGCAGAATGATTCAGGTCTGGGTTGATCTGATCCGTCCTGGAGTGGAAAGCACTTGGACCTTGACTTCAAGGTCCCATCCAAACTCAAACTCTCACTCACTGTTCTGATACTCCTCAAGATGGTAAGGACATCTCACTCTTCTACAGCTGCCTGAAATAGCTTCTGGTTTATAACTCTCATCACTCCTTTTGACTCTGGAAGTGGGACACCATCAGAAAGATAACACTGACTTCCTTGCAGAACCACTTCACCTTTGCAAATCAGCCTCCATATGAAAAGTAAGGGAGCTTTCTCTTCTGCTGCTCTATTACCACACAGCTATGGCAGCAAGCTGTTACTACTGGTTTTCAGGAACTCCAAACAATTCCCATCTCGAAAGGAACATGGCTTGTTTCACTACATTGCCCCCCAAATACCACAATACTAAAGATGAGGCTAAATTCCATGGTCCCTAAACGCATCCTTGAATATGTGGAGAGACAGGCACTGAGCATGGAAAGTACCCTTTTGCAGGTCCTGGTTTTAGGGCTGGCTTCAAGCCATGCAATATTACACTGAGCCACAGCTCCAGGCAGAAGGAACTAGTAAGCAATTTGTAACTCCAACAATTCATCTTGTGTAAGGCCCAAACTTTTGCACATCATTACTGCTATTCTGCATGACCTTCAGTAGTTCCACTACTAACTGGTCTTATTAAGAAATATTCCCCTTGCATCATATAAATGAACAAGATCAAAATTCCTAGAATGAATCATATCCTAAAAGTTTTCCATTTACAGATGGATTCTGTTTAGATCAGATAGACATTTCAGATGCCTTTTAACTTAATAAAATAATTTGCTGAGGAACAGAGAAAATTATTAGTGAATTTCTAATGAATCCACAGTAAAGGGAGTGTTTGAAGAAACAAGGAAACAAAGTAGAAAAGCTTGTTTGCAGACATCACTGAGTCTTCTGCTTTGCTGGGGTCACCTTGATACAGTTAAGCACCGGGTGCAGCAGAAGTCTCTACTTCAGCTTTTCTCCCTCCCTTGTCAGTCAGGCAGGCTTGCTGCAAACTCCCAGCTGATAAGACACAACCACTGGCATTAAAAAATTTTATTGCAAAATCTTAATGTAAAATTTTCACCTGTCCATTTCCACAGTAAATTTGCATGAACTCTACCATACATTCAAGCAACATTTTTTTCTGGCAAAACGAATTCCACAGAAATGCAATTATTCAAGCAAAAGAGCTGCCTGATGGTGGGAGGAGTATTGGCTAATGATGGAAAAAGGGTCTGCAAAAGAATTTAGTCAGGAATGGCTTGGAATGTGCTTAATGCAAGGCCAACATGCTTTGACAGAGAATAACAAATTCTGTAGCACAATTTCTCTTGAATGACACATGCTCCAAGCATAAAGCAAATGAAGCTTAAAATACCTAAAAGATGTTTCAGTCTTTTAAAAACTTAAATGGCAAGGCTGGATAACTGACCAGCATGGAAGACAAAGGCTCTTCACATCTGGCTTATGCCAAGGCATTTTTTGGGATCTTTCTTTTCTTTTTCTTTTTTTTTAATGCAGATTGATAGTTTGTTCTTTTTCACTTGTTTTGCACAAGCAGGTATATTTTGTGGCTTTGAAGCCCTCATCAGAGAATATGCTTCCAGCAAATCAGACCTTCACTCATGGAGCACACCATCTCAGAGCAACCCCATCAAGCAGCCGAAGTCATCTGTGAATCCCTGGGTGCTATGTTTTTTCCTATGGCTTGAAAAATTGATTGTTTTTTCTTTTCTTTTGCATTTTTGTGCCAGATAAAACACTGTCTCAACAAGCCTGAACTGAAGCAGATGAGCCTTCCCAACTAGTGTCAGAACTGACTGAACGTGCCAAAGGCCGCCTTTTGTATTAAGCAATACCAAAGGTCAGTCCTGCATACGTTGCTAGCTGGATTTACATCTTCCACTCCAATGGGGTGCTAATCCACTGCAGTATCACTGCTTTCATCTACTGCAGGGCTGAGTGCTGCCTAAACACGGAAGGGAAGATGAGTGTGCAGGGCTGCCACCAAAAAATCATTCCATCACTCCAAGTCCCTCTTATCAATGTACATGCATCTTGTAGCTCCCCTCTAATCATGGTGCTTGTGTCTCTTTCCCTGTAAGACTAGGAGAGAACTCTGAGTGCTAGCAAAGGAGCAGCTTCTCACTGGACACATGCAGTTGTTTTGCAGGTACTTCATGGGCTTTGTTTCTTTCATTTGTTGAGACAGAGGACAAGAAAGGCAAGTTACTTATCATCTCTCAGTAAGTGTATTCTGCACTGTCTGTAGAATTGAAGCTGACTTTCCAGGCTGTGAGGTTTGCAAGGCAAATCACCATGTCACTGACAAGAACATTATTGTTCTAATGTGCTTTGCAAGTGCTAGAAAGTGGCCAAAGAGCAGCAGACTGATTTAAATTCCCCTGGCAAGGCAGGCTGGGTTGTATACAACCCTGAAGTAAAGAACACATTTCCTTTTCTTTCAGAAGGACATCCTGGACAAGAAGATATGGGAGACAGAGCTTATGCCTGCAGTTTATCCACAAAACAAATGCCAGAGGCAATACAGACCTTGACTCATGAAAAACAATCTCTGTGTGTGGTAGCTTCAGTTAGCAGAGAATGTCAATTGTGCCTTGCAAGGACATCCTCTGAGCTGCTCTCCTGTGCTGAACAGAGACAGCAGAGCTAGCAGCACATGGAGGGAGTGCAGGCCAGCCCAAACCATGGCCCTAGCTTGGCTGGGTGATGCTGAATGAGCTGCTGCTAGGGTTGTGAGAGTGGCCATGGCAGCAAATGGTGCCCACTCAAGGTCACTCTTGCAATTAGAGCCCAGCCCTGTGGCTGAGCTGCTAAGCACTAAACCTCTGCCCAGGGTTCACCATTGTCCTAGAGAAGTCAGGGGTATTTGGCAGGGGCAGCTGAGGCTCTGCTTGGGCTTTGCTTGTGTCACCCAGCACAGATGATTACCTGTTTCCCAGTCCCCTCTCAATACAGACCTGTAGTACCACTCACACATCAGGGGCTTCAGCCTCTGTTCCTCTCATCTGCTTAGGTGGCACTGAAATTCTTCACAGATTTATCCACTACTGAATTTAGGCAAACCCTCACAAACCCCACAGATACATTACCCCTTATTTTCCCCATACCATATCCCAGCATCACTGGAGCAGAAGTTCCATGTTTTGTTTCGTTCAACAAGATTGATAAAGACAGTGCTAATTACTGTACCTGGGCTTCTCTTCCCTCCTCTTTTACATGGATTTTACAGAATACAGGCCTAGCTGTGTGCTAAACCATGTTATCTCATTTAGGTAAAAGCCTCCTGAAGTTCAGTGTCTAGTTTGAGAATCACTGGATCAAATGAAAATAAAACATACTTAAACCAAATTATTTTCCCTCATAAAAAACCCCCCATAATTACAGAAAATCATATAATATTTCAAAATTCTATTCCAGCAGCCAGTAAATTCATGACTGGATATGAGCCTTCCAAACATCTGCATAATTAAAGCTCAGCTAGGAATTAATGAACTGAAACCATTTTAAAGAAAATTATGAAACTTGCTTTGGATAGTGATAATAATTGCCTTTACAAGATAAATTTATAGTGAAATCAAACCTAACTAGCCTCCAGACATTCATTTCATAACAGTTTAAGTGCATTTGAAAGCATACCCATATAATATATATATTTTATTATATTTAGTCTCCAAGTTTCTAAAATAAGTTGACTAAAGGAGGTGCTCTTCCCCTAAGCAAGGCCCGGCGCTATGAGCTGCACATGCAGCCTCTACAGTAATATTCTGGCAGCTGTAATGATGTGTAGGAAAAATAAAAGGCAGTAGTACATAACTTAGAGTAAGTTGGCTCTTCACTCATATAAGAACTTTTTCACGAAGGCAAGTCTTTGTCAATAAAAAAAAAGACACTGGCAAAAACTTTGACAAGAAAAATACAAGAGATCTTTAGGTCTTTTTTTTGTCCTCTGTAGTTTATGATCTTAATTTTAACTTTCTTTCTTCCTCTGCTCTTATTTCCTATGCCCTGAGACATCACAAAACACACAGCCATGAGATATTTGTGCTTTTCTGTCTCACTCAAGTGAGCAAATAGCATATATAAAAGTAGGATAAAAATAACACTAACAGCAAACAGCAAAACTCCAAACATGAAACAAAGCAAGTAGGCCTCTAGACAGATTGTTGCCAAGAACACAATTCAATGCATTTTCTGTAATTCTGTAATTCCATACCCATCCAGCCCTATCCAGCGCTAATTTAAATCACAAAATCACGACCCACTGCAAGGGCTGCTTGTAGGCTTGACTGTTGACTGTAGCTCCCACAAAGAGAGAAAAACAAAACTAAAAAACACACATAAGGCTGAAATGTTGCTGATAAAAATTTATCAGATGTTCCAAAAATGAATCAATCAAAGAAAAATCACCTGGAGCAGCTTTCTTAAAAAAAAAAAAATCCAGAAAAACATTGCAATTGCTACCTCTTCCCCTTGCCCCCCAAACAACTTAATCTCACCTAAATTCTGTAAAATCGTTTGTCCCATTTTCAGAACTGCCTTGGGGTCAGAATTTAAAATCTTAGTCATTGCTCAGGTGTAACTGAAAGTCAAGGATTTTAGCTTTTCAGTTACTCACTCACAATGAAGACAGATGCTTAGTGGGATTTCCAGAAGCAGCTTGAGAGCTGCCTTGTGTGGGCTTTAACTTGTATTCAATGCTGAGGTCCTTCTGAAAATCTCATTTCTGTGAATTTTGAGGCACAGAAACATTATTTAACAGAAATGCCCTGCAGGTATTTGGAAAATGTCCCCTTGGTGGTGGGGTTCCAAGGGCTGGGGCAGCCCAACAGCAGCAGAGCAGTGACATCCAGAATTAGGTGAACTAAGCAGACAGTGGGATAGAACAAATCACCTCTCTCTGGCTCAGGCATGCCCTCATGCCATCACAGCCATCATTTCTCCCACTGCTCTGATAGAAGAGCAGAATTATTCAAGGAACACTTGCTTCCTTAGATTACTGTCCTATGGTGAGAAAGAGGAACATCCAACTATTTGTTTGAGCTATAAAGAGATGGACTACAAAGAGATGATCCTGTCTCCTCACATCAATCTGCTAGCTTGAGGGGGAGGAGGATCCTATCCCTCACATTGCTGCTTCTTGCAGGAGTTTCCAACTCTCCAGCTTGACCCTGAATTGAATTTTCTATCACCATTTTTGTGTTACATTTCAGTTTCCTAAACAAGTACATCTTGATCTTCCTGGGGAGAAAAGAGGATGAAATCCAGCATCTCTTTCTAGAGAGTAACCTGGCTTCAAAGTGAAGAAAGTACATGGGGGGGGGGTGAGCCTAACTGAGTATTATTGCCACCAATGTGGCCAAAATCTGAACGCACATGAGTATGTACTGGGTATCCAGCCACATATCTGGGTGAGTCCCCACTTAGGAGGCAGTAGGTACAATCAAGGTTGCCAAGGAAACCAGCTTCAGGTGGCAGCAGACTGAAGAAATCACACTAAACCACTTCCAACTTCTGCATTGACTTTTTAAAAAATGATAAACACTCCCAAGACATTGACTATAGGATGGATAATTCTTCACTTAGAAAGAACAAAGCAAATGCAAGCTTTTGCTTCATGCTATCGATGCCCTGCTCTTACAACCAAGTGACACTTTTGCATGCCTGAATCTAAAGAGTCAGCTGGGGTATTTTCGTATTTAGTTTGTGACTGTTCACTTAACTCCTGCTTAGGTTTTGGCTACCGTAGTTCATGCCTGATATATGGTGGGACCACCATAAGGTCAAAGAGCAGGAGAGGTGGCCAGACAGAGGCCACCACGTATTATTATCACCTCAAAATGCTGTCTCTGTTTTGCCACTATCCTTTGTCTGGCAGTTCCCTCAGAATCCACTAACTTGCAGAAATGGTATAGACCAAAACTCTAAGCTGGAGGGTACAAAACATCAGTTTGCCCAAATAGCTTTTGAAGCTGATCCAAGAGCAGCTAGACTGCTGACACTTCCAAACTACCTGCAATGAGTATACAGGGGACACCCACAATTTGATGGCAAAGGAATGATGAGCACTCTCACTGTCAGGCAGGATAAGTACGCGACATTGTAAATTATGGGTAATAAGTTCTGTGTCAGTGGATTTATATAATAAACTTATCTGGGCAAAAAGTGGATTGAGCCCTTTTGTCATGTTTGTTTACTGTATTTCTTAATTAGCTTATGAAACAAAGTTTACATCATAGAGTATGTTGCTCTGCAAATTTGGAAGATCTGAATGGACTGTGACACCAGTTTTGTATAAATATATTGATAAAAAGCCTAGTTCTCCCTGAACAGCTTACTAATATGTCTGTAGTGCCCTGCAGCAGGCATGTAGGGCCAGAAAAGTTAGTGTGGTTAACAGCATATCACCTTGATGAAGATATTTTGTTGTTAGCCAAGTCCTTTCCTCTCTCTGCTGCCATGGTCCTGACAGTGCAGGAAAAGGGATGGGAGGGCTAAGAAAAGGGTGCAGACACAAGAGGCAGCAACTGCTACAAACTTCTTATTTCTCCAGCTTTCCCAGCCTTCCTAACACGAATCAAATACATTGCTGGGTCTTGGTCAGAGGGATGAAAAGACAGATGTCAGTCACCTCTGATAATGAATTAACCACAACTATCACCTCACTTGACCTTAGTTGTGCAGGTGGCCTCTCATCCATAGGGGACAGGACTTGCTATGGCTCGTGATAAGGTGATGCAAGTTCCTGCTTCCCTGCACAATGGGACCACCAGGGACACAGCCACCGAGATCAGCTTGTACCCAAACAAGAATGTATTACTGACTGATGTGCTAAAAACTCAGCAAATGCCCAAACATTTTGCTGAATAGGGAGAAGGCTCCCTGTTGATTAAATGTAAGCACATATTTAAGGGCCATGCTGAGTAAGCACAACAGGGAATTCTAAAGGAAAATTTTATTTACAAAAGTGATTAAAAAATAAAAACAACATCCACAGAGCAATGTTTTCTCCAAGCTAATTCCAGCAAATAATTCCCATTTATAATTTATTTAAATTTAGAAATAACATTCAGAGAGTAGGAAATTAAAATGGTTCAATAAAAACAACCTGCACTTTGATTATTGAGTGAATCAATATTGTTCATCAGATGTCCAATAAAGAACTAACAGGGAAGTTCAATCTCTTAAAATTTGTAAAAAATCAAAGGGCACATTTTTTAGTCCTTTTTGTTAAAAAAATAAGTCATGATAAAAACCCGAACAGATAGCATTAAGTTGGACAGTATTTTTAAAAATGTCAATTGCAGAGAAAATGCACAGATTTATGTAATTTTTTTCCTGGTTGGTTGGTTGGTTTTTAGTGTTTGGAGCTTTTTTTCCTAAAACATTAGGTTAAGAATTTTTTAACCAAGACACAAGACCTACAAAAGGGACTTAAGAAAACAACAGTCATAAGAAATGTTATAAATTCAGACAACTTCTCAGAGTTAAAATTACCTCTTTTTAAAGAGATATAGTGACATCTCCTTGTGCTCAGTAATTTGAGAAACAACCTATCTCATCAGCAGTTGAAAAGGACCTCATTTTTTCTGTGACAGATATGATTTACAGAAGTCAAAGCACTAATTGCCCTGAACCTATTAGCAGTGAGGACTTAGATTTACCCTAAGCCTCTTGCCTTGCATTCAGTTGATGGTATTCACGTTAACCACATATTAAATTTAATTTTAGTTACACAGGAATCTAATAGTCTCATTTTTCACTAGGTGAGTGCCAAACCATTAAGTCTGTAACTCAGAACTCCTAAATTCTGCCCCATCATTTTTTTTTCCCCTGGATCTTTGCACACAGTAAAGGCAAACCCCATGATTTCAACTTCTCCATATCTCCTTATTTACCCCCATTCTCAACATTGCTGACTGACAATAATTAGAACACTTCAAAAATTAAAAAAAACAATCAACCAACCCCCTCACTTCCCTGGCCCAATATGAAACTTCTGCAAAGGGGAATTGTCTTTAAATTAATGGTGATGAGATACCATCTACTTGCAGAAAAAAGTGGGAATTCCAAGACTTAGCAGGAAAATCACTGAACAACTGCAAAATTCTGCTGGATAAACAAAGAAGGAAAGATGTCTCTGCAAGGACTTGCATTGGCCTTCTGATCACAGCAAAAGGACGATTGTTGGGGCCCTAGGGATTCTGAAACAGTATGAAAGGCTTTAGACCAAGGGACACGCAGCTTACGGACCTAGGAGAAATAGGGAAGTCACGTAGCACACGAAGTACACACACCTGGGACCAATAGGGAAGTTACGTGTTTTACATAGAGCCAATAGAAAGTAGCTTGAGGGTGCGTGCAGCGCGCGTGCTTTAAGGCATAGACCAATCGGGGGTTGCGTGATCGTGTGTACGGAACCAAAACCTGTATAATTGGCCATACTGGAGAACAATAAACAGAGCTTGTTACATGCATCATATTGGTGTGATTTCTCCCCCTGCTTCGGGCCACGGCAGACGATAACAGCACCTTTGGCTCACTGCATCAGAGGAGCAGGGGCCAGCTCTGCTTTGAGAGGGGGCAACTGAAACCAGAGCGAGCTACAGATACAGACCTAAATGGCACCAGCTTGTCCTACTTTCCATCAGCATGGGATAAAGCAGTCCACATCTCATGTGCTTGTGGGACTACTTTGTGAGAGAGGGGAATACAAATTCACCCGAATGTGGTCCCATTGCCTTGCAACTTTCCAGGGGGCCACATCGCTTGGTTATGGATTCCCCAAGGCTATGGCAAATGGCACTAACAGGTCATAATGTGAGATGAACGTGGGCTCAGAGCAAGAGATCCTCAGACCTCAGTCTAATATGCAAAGCACATGCATAATTAAGAAATCTTTTTATTTGAAAGAATAAAACCCCTAAAATCTATTAAATTAATAAATGTCCTTAATCTCTACCTGCATCCCCCTACCAGCGCTTGGGGAGAGGCCTGTCATGTGTTCTCTACACTTGCAGGAATATGTTATGAATTTGAGTCTGAGATCTACTGAGAAGAGGGAAGCTATATACCCTGCTGTGGGGAACTCAGTGTGAATTTCCATCTGTGAAAGCCTTGTTATGAGCACAAGTTTATTCAGAGCAATCTCCTGAGAATTTTATGTAAACCTAAGTGGTTGATCTCAAAAATACCATCTGCTCTTCAAACCCAAAGGGGAATCAGGAAATAGGGGCCCTTTGCCTACCATGTGGACAGTGCTGTCAGCCCTGTTATGCACAGCAGCAAAGCCTGAGTGACCTCCTGTCTGGCCCAGGTAGAAATTCAAGACTGTTCTTTACTCCAGCATCTGGAAGCAGCTGTGCCAGAGCACTCGGCATACAAAGCTGGATCCCACAGAAAGCAGCTTTGATTTTATAGAGTCCTATAGCTTCAGAATGTCCCCCTTCACATCTTGCCCACCGTGGTGTTTGGATATCTTAGGAGCTCAGAGCAGGATCTTAAAAAAACTCTCCTGAGAGAAAAGCTTTGCTCTTCTTTATTTCTTATCTCTTTTCTTAGCTGTGCTAGTACCAAGAAGAAAATTAGGCGGCTCCCTGCAAGGTCTAATGTGAAACCTTGGCCACTTCAGTGTCAAGACCGTTATTTGAGCTTTCGTTTTAGCGCCAGAAACTTTTACATGGCCTTCACCTCTGCATTAATTAGAGAAGGTTACAGGCTTACTCTTCTCTCCCCTGGGAAAGCTCCTGGTACTGCTCAAAATGAAGCAGGGAACCAGGCAATTGTGATTGTCTGGAAGTGTGATGGTCTAATTGCACACAGACGAGGAGGAGTGACAGCAAAGGACTGGCCTTTAGAGATGTGCATTTCCTACCCCCCAGAGAAGCCAATAAAGCTGTGCCTGCAGCTTGCAACAGGCTGAGGCAAACCCTGCCCCCCAATGTCCTGACAACAGCTTAAGGATCTTTAAAGGGATGCTGAGTATGTTCTCAAAAGCTCATGTAGCAATACAAAATAGAGACAAATACAACAGAAAAAAACCTGCTGTAGTCCAGAACAGATTTTCAAATTCAGAAAAGACACTATTTCTCCAGCACAGGGTGACATGTACATGGCAGTGCTTTGCTGTTATTTCCCACTCCAACACCCAGAAGAATACTGGCAGAGGGTTCCCAGAGCAGGGTGATACCTGTGAAGAGTTGATAGGTGCCCTGTTGCTCTTTGAAGTCAGAGAGGTTTTTCTTTAGGTTTTCTTCTACTGACTCTGCTGAGTATTAGAGACAGAAAAGGCTGGGTAAAATTTTCTCTCTGCTTGGATAATTGTCTTTTGTGCTGCCTTGTTGAGAACTAATATGTCTGAGCTAATTTCTTTTATTTCTCTGTCAAGAACATATTTCCTTAGCTGATTCATTCTTCTTTGGGCTACGGCTCAGAAAAAGACAATAACTTAAATTTGTCAGGAATCATTTCTCCTCCCCTCAGCCCATAATTCCAGAGTCAGCCCCCCTACAGCCTGAGTCTCCAATACTCTCTGTGTTGACTCAGGAATGGACAGAAAGCTTATTTTCTTGGGTAGTATGGTTTGTGTACTTGAGCATTTCACTGAGGGCTTCTTAATATTTTGCCTTATATGCTACAGCTGCTCCATTTCAGTACAGTGTTTCTCATCAATGATCCCTCCGTTGAGTTGTGCAGGTATCAGGCAAGAGTCTGAAAGCAGCACTCCTTTGGGAAGGTTAGGACAGATTTGTGTTCTGTGCTATCTATACCTGTGTCATTTCCCATTTCCCACTAAGGATAAGCTCCCAGTCCGGCCCACAGAATGAGCACAGACCTCTGCAGAACACTGTACTTTGAAAACCAGGATCCCTTGGGTAGTTATCAGGCAAACAGACCCAACAACCCTCACTGTTTCCAAGTGTCAAACAAATTAGCTACACAGGCACTCCCACTCTGCTTCAGTCCCCTTAATGAAACTCTCTTTGAAAGTCAGCTCCACACAGGAACACAGGTCTGTTTGCAAACAAGTTGAGGGTTTTCCTTTCTTTTCCAGTGAGTTGCAGAATGTTTCTCATTTTCCCAACAGACAGAAAATACATCAGTTACTAGTTATATTAACTCCTGTAGCACTAGTTTTTCAGCCTTATTAGGTTTACTGATCCCTACAAATTTTCTGCTTGAACTGTTAACCTTCTCTGAGAGCTCTTGACCCCACCCACAGAAAGGCAGAACTCAGCTGCCTTTCATAACCCTGAGCAGTGATTAGTGAAATACCCAACTGTGAGAATAAAAGGGACTGGTTGTGATCTCCCTAAATCTCAGGAGGGCTCCTTGCAGTCACCCTTGTACTATGCCTGTCCTGCCTGAAAGCAGCATTGCCATTCCCAAGGCTGCCACAGTAGTGGTCCTTGCCTGTGCTTTACCAAAATAGTCTCAAGCTCAGTTTCAACAGTGCAAGGGGCAGTACTAATGAAGGCCACATTTCTCCAGAGAGGCTGGCAGGGAACAGTTGCTCTTCAATTGGTGTCACCTTTGACAAGGAAGGAAAGTCTGCCCCAGATGCTTGTGGAACAGCTAACACATGACTGGCCGTGAATTTGCTCTGAGCTGGGCTTGCAAGGGAAGACACAGCCAGGGGAACCCTGTCATTGCTGCCTGGCAGGATTAGCCATGCCATGGCAGCAGCCTGCTTGTCCCTGCTGCCCACAGGCTTGGAGCATGGCGTAGTGGATGGTCCTTGGTGGTTCAGCCACCATCTCCTCCCTCCCTCTTCACAGCCCATGGACCCTGGGCCACCTGCGCTGCCACCATTCTGGGCAGGCACTTGAGCTAACACAACTTTTCTTAATGGGTTAAGGGAACCTCAGCCCTTCTGTGCACAACCACTGCTGAAGTGGGCCTGCCCCATCAGGAGAAGGGGTTCCAAGCAGCCTCGCCCCCTAACACTGCCTGCCCTGTTTTTTTGGTTTGCTTTAGATGCAAAAGAGAGGAGACATGACAGGCAGTTATGGGAGATACTGATTGCTGGCACCCTGCACTTTGCTTTTGTCATGTCAAGTCATCTGCAAGCTGCTCAGAGCCTCTGTGATGGTGCTCTTTGCTTGCTCACATGGAAATGAAGTGAAAGCCAAGCTGACATGCACGACTGTGCAGAAAGCAAACACAGAGCCTGAGTAGCACTTCCACCAAATCTGAGCCTCTGAGCCTCACCAGTGCCTGGGGAAAGTCTGTTTCACAGAAAGACATTTCACTTTGGACAACATGAAGGAAGACAAGGTTTATGTAACCTCAAACCCAAAAGCAATCAAAGGTATGAGAATTGTGTAGCAGAATGCTGCTGCTTGCCCTGCTTTTAACTGTGCTTTTCTTTCCTCCATTCCTGGCCACCCTGAGGCACTTCACAGGTAACAAGCCACCACCCTGATTGTCATGTACCTTTAGTGTGAGCCAGCTTGGTTCATAGGACTGGGAAACCTGAACGTCTTTCAGGGTGTAAGCAGGACTTATCTGCTGTGCCAGCAGCTTTGCCAGGGGCTGGCAGGCTGCATCAGGGACTACAGACAGCTGGTGGTGTGTATCCATCTATCTATTCATCCATCCATCCATCCATCCATCCATCCATCCATCCATCCATCCATCCATCCATCCATCCATCCATCCATCCATCCATCCATCCTCAGATTCCCTCCCTCTGTCTCTCTCCTCATCTATCCTTGTATAAAGGGAAAGAGACTTCTTTGCACAGCCATTCCAATACTTCCCTCAACCTATGAAATCTAAGCTGGGGTAACTGAGAGAAATACCAGAAGTACAAGGATATTATAAGTCATTAAAGTGATAATAATGAGCATGATGTGACCCATTTTACTTCAATCAGAAGTATCTTAACTCCCCCCCAGCCTCATAATATTTTCATTTTCAAGGTGCTAAATTTCTAGAAAAGTCTAGTTTTTAGCGATGGCAAAGTATTCTATTAATAAAATGAAAAAAATAGTTTTACTCCTAAGCAGAAAAATACACAGTTTGCACTTTGGGACTACAGCTGAAGAGAAAGGAAGAGAAGCCTTATGAAGACAGTTCACACAATAAAGCTTTTGTTTGCAAACAGACTTTGAAAGGTAAGACCTCAAAAACATGATCACACTTTCAGTGAATTCAATTTCACATAAAAACCCGAGTAGTGAGACCTGCTGTGATCACAGGTGACAGATGGAACCACTGCGAGTCATATTAGTAGCTTACTTCTCATGCACACAGAGATGTAGTCAGCAGTTGATATTGGGTCCCTCCCAAAAGAAAATATGCTCAGATGTCTCCAGTTTGAAAAGTAGAATAATAAAAATCTCCCAAAGAGACTAATTTAAAACAGAAATTGCTCCATTTTCTTTTGGTTTGCCCCAGATGTGCTCCAGTCGTGCAATCTCAGCCTCTAAAGATTTTCCTGCCTACTACAGTTTCCCCTTCTAACTACTCATCAAAGCACACCAGGCAAAAATGTCCTTCCTCCATATCACTAGTCACCAACACAACCTTGTAATTTCAATTTCTCATACCTCTTCTTTCCCCCTGTCCTATATCTCTGCAGTCTTATCTCTACAGCTTATTGCCATTGGCTACTATTGTTGAACTAAGTTTTCCCAGTTTCAAACACAATGAAAAGAAAAATCAGTAGCACAAAAAAGAGAAAATTAACCTTGTAAGCCACATTCCCAGGGCTGGCCAGGTTCTTTAGGTTCAACACCTGAATCTGCTGCTTTACAGAAGTACAGACTCACCTGCTGCTGCTATTCTTCATTTCCTCCAGAGTTTGTTACACTGAACCATCTGTTCCCAAAGAGAGGAAAAGCACTGGGGCAGGTGCCTACCTGAGCGCCCCACACCCTCCTGAACAGCACAGAAGTGTGGTTCTGCCCTGAGGGATCTTCCTCAGGCTTGCACACTCTGTCACACTCCACACTCTGTCAAGAGCCCAAGATATGTTTTACAACAAGCAATAATTAGGAGACATGAATCATCCCCTCAATCCTGTGTTACAGGCACACGAGATGCACCTCTCTCCTCTGTTCCTGCTGGAACTCCAGCAAGTTGTTCTTATACCAGGTTTTCACTTTAGAAAGCGATTTGTCAGTACAAGTGATGCTTAAATTTTAAAAGGTGGTGACTAGTGTTGGGATTTGGAATCTCAGTCCTGACTCAGGCAGACCAAATCAGGCCGCTGCCTCTTTGGATTGAGGGTTGGTAGCCAAAACTGCATTTTGTTCTGATTGCTAGTATTTAAAATTTTAATGTGTTAAAAATGGCATCTTAGGATGTCAATCTACAGACATGGCCTGTGTTTGAGGGCACTTACGACAGCACCAAAGCACACAATGCCTGGTTCAGGTCTACAGCCATTTAGCTATGGGACAAAGAAGGAAGGCAGAAGCAAGGAGATTTTCTTTTAGGACAGAGTCTCTACTTTACCTGATGTTTTTTACAGCCAGAAGGCTGCTCCTTACCACTCATCCATGCAGGAGAGCAAAGAAGGGGAAAGCTATGGGCTTTGCTTCAAAGAGAAGTGATTGCATGGTTCCACTGTACCATGGACTGCTTCTAGCATCTACTTTAGAGGCAGTGAGGAAAAGCATGCTTGGCTGCATGATGGGAGGTTTTGCAACTACTGTCTTTCCTAAGGAGCATCCACCTACTCTGTGAAATGCAATTTCTCCTTAGAGCAAGATGTCCAGCCTCAGAGGATCTGGTTTTATACTTCTGTCCTAGTCTTGCAGAACAATACACCTTTCCTTACTTCTTGTTCCAAGTAAACTCACACTTTTATCCTAGAGCAGTACACAGTTAACAGATTTAGCTAGCAAATCCCTCAATCCTTTAAATGATGCCTTGTAGAATTTTATTAAAAAAGAAAGGATAAATTTATATGAGAAAAATCTCACTGCTGCTAATACTCACAAAATAGATGCTACGTGCTTCAGAAGATTTGAAGATTACCTCCCAAAACATACATTTCCCAGATCAGGGTGCTAGGCATGATACCGCTCTACAATTTTGAAAACACACTTAGTGGTTTTTTTATTTATTCACCTTGTATTTTGCAAGAAAACACAAATTTGACCTTTATTTGTGTCAACACTGGGGTATTCTGCATATTCCCCATGTCAACAGTGGAAGGACACGCACTGGTGTTGCATGTTGCCTTGCTTATTCCCTTGAACAATTGCAGATAGAGCAACACTGTTACTGCTCTGTTTTGTGAGAGACTGAACTGAATTTACCACACATTGACATGTAAAATGTGAAAGGCAGCTACAGTCTGTGAATTTACATAATGGATAGAGAACAAAGATTGAACATGATAATGCTCGGGTTGATCCAAGAAAAGATGTCTTATGCCAGAGTTTACCAACATAGCATGCTGCATCTCTAAGTCAATATGATTCAGGCTGAAAACTAAATCTCTCTCCTGCTATTTAATTCTGTGTGGTTTTACTAACAACAAGGAGTTCACTTGTCTAATGCTGGTTTGCTCCTCTGATAGGTGTACTGGGCTCTCTGCAGGTATCAGAGATTTTTAAGTCTAGAACAGGTCATCAAGACCATCTCTCCCTAGCCCTGCTCATAAAGGTGTTCTTACTGACTGTTACCATGTCCCGATTAACTAGCGCTTTGATGAGAGTGCATTTGGAAAGAGGCTGGAAGTCTGGGAATGGAAAATGGTCTGAGATTTCTGGATCCACTGCTCAGAAAAGCTCTAGTGTTACACTGAGGATACAAAGAGAGCAGAGCGTTCCCTCAGAAGCCATCTACCCTCCTCTTCTGTGGGCTGGTTGATAGCCTTGTGCACCCCTTGGCACCACAGCTGGGACCAGCACCTGTTTCCAGCCCTATGACACCTCATTTTCAGAAGCTTGCGAATAACATGTCTGTACCATCCTCCCCAGGGCCTGCAGATTTCTTTAGTGCTGGTTATTTGTACATTGAATTTTTTAAAGAAGGAAAGAGAATACCAGATTAATAAGGTAAGCAAATGGAAACCTTCCACTTTATTTTATCTGCTTCTGGAGAAAATACTTATGTGACAAAGTATTTTTAAAGTAGCAGTTAGGAAGGCAAAAGCTATCTGCAGTCCCTATATTTGATAGTAAATGTATTTTGGAAGATGGGTACTGTTGAGGTACCTCTCCCTGAGGTCCCAGGGGGAGGGACCCTGGAGTGTACAGCTCTGTCCCTGTCCCCATGTCACCTGGATGTGGCCTGTGCCTGTCTGCTGATGGGTTGTTGGGGGCTCCCTGGGCTCGGGAAGAAGGGGGTGGTCTCGTGATTGTGTGGTCAGTCGGCCGTGGGACCTCAGCCATGATGGGGCTGGAGGGAAATAAACATCCATAAACATCTATCGAATTTTGCTTCATATTTCCTTCCAACATTCATCACTATCTTATACATGTTGTAAGGATTCCCCATTACAACAAGGTACAGCTACATACTCAGACATTTAATATCAAAAGACTATATCCAGTTCCCAGGACAGATCTGTAAACCTGCCAAATCTCAGCACAGCTGGAAGGCCCTGATCAAGAGAGATCATGGTGACAGGAAGGCTTCTGTCAGGATCAATTCACTTTGGCAAAATGTATTTAAGAAGCCTTGTAGAAAATATTATCCTGTTACAGACAGCTCTGGCTATGCCAGAGAGTCTCTTGCATATACTTCCCCCAAGGCAAGAAGGGTTTATGACTTCTTTGTCCTCAGTAAAACAAAAATTGCACTCAACATCCTTCTCTCCTTTAGCATCTCCCCTTCTGTACGCTTCCCCTAACCCACCTTAAAATGAAACTTTGGCAGAGTCATCTGTCACTATGAATATAATAGCAGATATTTCATGAAACTTTAAAAAATAATACCCATATTCTTTCCCCAAATATAAAACATGATAGATATGGACTGGTTGCCATTTTTTATGAGACTGCTTAGAGCCCCAGTGAATATAAATTATGGTAAAGGGCAAACTACAAGTTCTACATGACTTGGCTTGTAGTAATGAGAAACTAACCCTGTATAGAGTGTGTCACCAGATGACATACTGCTTCTCATAGTTATCCCTAAACTTCTTGTTGAGGGAATTCTCCCTGCATTTACCTATCTCTGTTTGTCAGAGCCCTTGTTAACAATCCAAGCAGTTATGCTTGTTCAGTCAAATTGACAGCCAATGACCAGTTACAATGATCCTTGTTTTCTGAAAACTTATTTGCTTTTAAGAAAGGAAGAAAAGGATCTCACTGCTTTTGCAGTGTCTGCTTTCTGTCACTCTAGTCTCTTGCAAAGGTAGGTCTTCAAGTCCAAGGAAACCAGCTTTGTCTTTTTGATGCATCCATGCCTTTTGCTACATATGGCAGCAATGCTTCTATCATAATGAGGAGTCAGAATGCCAGGCTCCAATTCGGTATCTGGTGCTGATGTGCAGAAACCTAACAGAGCCTTATCTAAAACTTAAAAAGGCAAGCAGAAAAAATATTCTCATTTGGAGAGAGCATGGCCTATGGTCCAACTACCACCGCTTTAGGAGATCTTCCTCTTTGCACAAGACTGAGGAAAACCAAGCTATTGCAATGTTTTGACACATTTTAGTCTTACCTCCCTATCATGAGCAAAGGGCTATCATTTCACCTCTTCAGACAGCTAAGTAGAGAGCCAGAGCATTGCTGCAACTGTTTCCCTAGCTGATACAAAGCTTTCACAGAAACTTTTAACAACAGGAACCTCCATCTGGTGGTGGTGGGGATTATTTGCATAGAGAGGTTAAAATAACGTATTCCCATATTCTGGGATTCATTCTGGACAGAAATGTCCACAGTGCTGGCCCCAAGAGGACAAGTGAAAGTGTTATATTGAGGTAAACTTGATGTGATTAAGTCTGTTGGCTTCAGCAAAGGTATCCAAATGACAGAAGGGATTAAAAGCGATAGCAGCAGGCAGGCAGGCAGTGGTAGTGCAGGCTGCTGCTAAGGTTGCTTTGTAAGCAGGTTGCTCAGGGAGCAGGAACTGCTCAGCACACGACTGCCTATTGCTTATCTTAATGACATCAGCCAGAACCACACTGGCTTTTGATGTTTACTGCAACAAAATCCATAAGGCAAAAGAACTTCAAAGGGGACTAAAAACTCAAGTGGAGACCAAGAGCCATGATCCTATCCTCAGTGCACCCCAAAGCTTCCCTCTCAAACCAGAACAACTTCATGCCACAATGACAGCATTTGATTGGGTTTATAGTACAGTTTATAGAGCACACAGGGCAGGCTGGGGTAATTTTTCCATTTGCAAATCTTACTGCACTTCTCAAGTTGAAAAGATGAAAATCAAACCATTTTATCCAAAACCATTGTTGTTCCCTAACAAGGGGAAGAGGCAGTTTGGGACAACACCATGTCTAGATCCTCCCTTGATGCTCTTGGGTACTCAGACATGCACCTTATGCTTCACCCACTTTACCAACAGAGCCAGAACAAATCATACTCTCTGCTGAGAAGCCAACGATGCTGAAGCTTCAGAAGATGGAAAAGTGCCAATGCCTGCTCTTGGGATTGCACTGTGGGACCCTACTGTATGTTTCGCATAGACTGGTGCTCTAATGTTTGGCCTCTTGTGGCACAGATCTAGAGGAGAATTCTTGGTTTTATCCAGCTGGTTATAGAGAAAACTAAAGTTCAGTGATCTAATTCAAGTATGATAAAGTGTCCAACAATGCCTGCAGACTGTTCTGGCATTTAGATATATGTTAAAACTCTCTCATGCATTTTTGGAGCCTGACTTCTGTTTTATTTTAACTCTTCTTTGTCAGTGAGAGAAAAGAGAGTAACACGTTTCAGTTCCCTTCAAGGAAGTACAGTTGGCAGGGAATCACAATACCTGCTCTCAGCTTGATGTAGGAGAATGAATCTAAGGAAGGAATCATGACTGATCCCTCTCTCTTCATTGCTAGACTGGGTGACTAAGAAGTCCTAGGAATCATGCACAGGCAGTGTGGGTTGAAAAAATTGTGGCAAACCAGCTCTGTTGAAGTGTTATGGAATTTACTATCTAATCCAAACTGGAATTTTTGGACATACTTTATTAGAATGCCCACCAAGCTGTTTTCTGAAAAGATCTAGTTTTTAAATACAGGTGTTATGTTTCTTACAGGCCCAGGGAAAAGCCACAACTCTACAGGGACCAGATGGGTGTGTGAGGGTCAGGGAAGGAAAACTGTGCCTTTCTTCCTGCACTTTCAAAATAGATCCTGCATTGTATATTGCTTCTATGAGACAGGTATCTGCTTCCAAGAAGTATCACTAAAGCACTATTTGGGAATATATTGATCCGTGGACATTTACAATGCTGTCAGTCCCAGACAAGATGACCCAAGATCAATTATTATATTGGGTACTATTTACAAATGTCAGAGGCATTAGTCAGGAAATTGATCTTGACT
The DNA here is from genome assembly GCA_020086605.1 of Lanius collurio. Taxonomy (NCBI): domain Eukaryota; kingdom Metazoa; phylum Chordata; class Aves; order Passeriformes; family Laniidae; genus Lanius; species Lanius collurio. Next base: position 3,803,175 of record JACBWW010000057.1, on the reverse strand, counting down.
TTATGAAATTTAAAGATCAATAGAAACCAGCAAACAATTATCAGGCTATTAGTAGGGCACTGATACTCTTATAGACAGTTCTCTGGGAATTTATGTACTCAGAGAAACACATACTGCATTTACATACCTGACACCTATTGGCTATCTATACCCTCACCAGATGCACGACACTCGCACTGACTTGCACAGCTGCTCCAGAGTCTCATCCCTTCTATCATTACTGTTATTATCTCAGTGCCATCATAATCTCGTACATGTTCTCCCTGAGATACACGGAGGTGCACCAGCAGCACTCAGCAGCTTCCTTTCTTAACAAGTGCTCCAGAAGACAATTTATTAAGAAAATTGAGCTACTCAGTCGCTAAGGGACAAAAGAAAAAGAGAATTCTGGATTGTTGTTTTTCCAAAACACAAAATAATTTCAAATATTATTGTGTTAGCATCCTGAACTAATTCTTCTGAAGTATAAAGAAAGCACAGTATTTCTCATTAAATCGTGCTTTTGCCTTCAGAACTGAGCTTTGTAATCAGAACCCTACAACCACTCACAGGAAAGAAAATGGTTGTTTTGTCACATCATCTACAAATGTAATTTTAAACCTCTGTTGCTTCCCTGTTAGGAAGGGTTTGAGTAAGCACAAAGCTGTCCATGAAATTATCTGTATTTCTTTCTGGCTACCTGCTAGATAGTAACTGCTTTCCTCTGCCTGAACTGCCACTACTTTGAAAAGGAGGATTTAAGAATGTAGAAAATGTAGTTTGATTTCCTTTTCCTCAAAAAAGAGATTTATGAGCTAATTAAGCTGCCAGGGTTTTGAAAGCAGGTAATGACTCTCCAGTTGCAGGTGAAGAGAAACCTGATACGCAAAACTCTCAACTATGTTTAGAGCCCTCTGCTTTCACTTTGATTGTTAAAACTCCACAGGTCCCAAGAGTGAAGAAAAAGATGCAAGTTCTCCTATGATTAATTATAATTGTGTCACACTTGCTAAGTCACCTCATTTCCTCTCCCTCAGCCATGTAAGTAATTCAGTTTTAGTCTGAACAGTCTGAAGGAGGTTTACAGGACAGTGAACGCCTGAGGAGACTGAAAGTTGCCAGAAATCCTGCCTGGGGTTTAATTGCAAGTGTTCTGCATTGCTTGTTTGAGAGTGGCTTGAAGTGACACAGATAAGAGGGGATTTAGAGAATCTTCTTTATTGCCTTTCAGATCCAAAGCAGAATCAAAGACAAGAAACTCCTCCATTAGGCCCATTCTCACTTTCAGGGTGATGCTTTAGAAGTATCAAAGAAGGCAAGCAGAAATACAGGTGAGAAGCTCTGCTTGAAGTCAAAAGGCGAGGAGAGGTGGTGCTTTTTTGGGATGGAATATCTGAAAAAGAAATATCAAATCAAGTGACTGAAGCAAAAATACCACTGTTGCCTTACAGGCTACAGAGACTTCCCATTTCCTTGCTGATTTGTCAGAAAAGCACTAATGTTAAAGAACAGAAGATGAACAGTACATGACCTGAATGTACAAAGTCATTCTGGAGGTCATCAGATGGAGAAAACCTTCTTGGAGTAGAACAGAGATGATAATCCAAAACTCAACAAGGACTTTGACTTTTTCACTTCCAACTTATTTTTGTAAAGCAACACACAGTTATTCTTTTTCCTTGTCATTGACATTGCAACTGTCAACTGAATAAATAGTGATGTTTCAAAGGAACATCACACATTGGGAAGAGGGCATCAAGGAAATTAGAACGCTGAGCAGGAGCCTGACTGTCACAGGAGGCACGTCAAGAAATTACTTTGTAACCCTGCCTGTGAGTGCAGCTGTGTGGCCAGTAAATACTGGCACACCCTTTTCATTTCATTTTATTCCTCCTGGCACAGTTGCCAAAGGAAAAGCTTCTCATTTAACAGATTCCTGCCAAGTATAGTAAGGGGAATAGCCTCATTTGTGGCATCTGAAGATTTCATTACATGGCATTGTGTTTTAAAGCCCCCAAAGATCTGTCTAATAATGAAGCCTACACACTCAGATGTTGGTATTGGCAAGTTCTTTGATTTAAGTGTACTTGTCCCTTTGTCAAGCTATAGTAAACAAGCTGTGTTTTTGCATTTTTTATGTGTATGTAAAAGCAACTTGAAATGACATCAAAGCAGCTCCCATAGCGCTGCCCGAAATTTCTCTTGCAAGAACAGCAGAAGGCATTAGCAGCACCTGGGAATAAATAAGAAAGAATCCTGCTGATGTGGTCTATCCTGTGCCGAAAAAGTTAACTTTCCTAGAGATTAAGCACTCAATGATGTGACTCAGTGATTACATTTTTAGCAGGTCGGGTGCAGTTTCTTTGTATGCCAAATGTGGACTGGCTGACTGCAGCAAATTTAACTAAACTACTTGGCAGCATCTAGTGCTGAACTACACTTCTACACTATGCCCATGCAGAGGCACGGTCCAGCTCTCATTGTGTCGACAGGGACTCTCAGCCAATGATATTATACCTACTTAGCCAAATCCAAGATTTACCAGCTTTGGCCACAATTCTGTGGCAATTTCCATTCTTATGCAGCTAATTCTGTTACCGCCACTGAGTCTTGAGATGTTGGGCCTGACAACAGCTGAGAAAGGCAAGACAGGCAGAATACCTTAGGAGGGCCAGGGAGAGGCCAGAGGAAGAATTCAAGGACTTCTGTGTTCAGTTTGTCAGGAAGAGAATTGGAAGGTGCCTACACTACAGTGTGCAAGGATTTCACTGGGAAGAAAAGAGAGTGGAAGATTTCTTAGCATGGCAGGAGAGGCATTTAAAGACCTGAAAGGGGACCCAGAAAAGTTTTCATTGCAAACAGAATACCAGCTTGAAACAGTGAATCTAAACAGCAGTTGGAAGAGATGACTCTGAGAAACAGTGAATTCTCTAGCACGCCACACCATGAGATGAAGGCAAGTCGTCTTCCTGACCTATATAATCTTTTTAAAACACACTGCCCTGGGCTCAGCACAGGTGGTGACTGAAAATTTCATTGCCCATGATGCACACAAGATTAAATCAGGTGAACTAACAAACTGTCTCTGAAGCTATGAGCGTCAACAGACTAATGTTGATGGAATTACTTGTATAAAAAATTCCCAAATAAATGAAAGTTTGCATGACTAGTGAAAATTTCTCCCAACAGATAGCATCTTTTTGACATACTCCATTGCAATGAAGCAAGATGACCTATATCCTAATTTAGAGGGAAACAGTAAAACCAAGGGAGAGGACTTAGGAAGACTTTTAGAAAAAAGTCTGTGGTGGGTTTTTTCCCTCAAAGGCTTTCTTAGTTGCTCAGGTTTGTTTTGTTTTCTGTAGACTTGACTACTGAAGTGCAGTTGTCTAGATCTAATCTCAGCACACTTTTCATCATCGTTAGAATTACCCACATCTAATGAAATTTTCTTTCTCATGACTCTGCACACACAGTTTGATTTTTTTTTCCTTGTTTTAGAGATAGGAACAAAACATATTACCTTTAAATGAAGGGGTCACTTTACAGAATTTACGGAAAGGTCATTTTAGCAATCTATCTGCAGAAGAAAAGTTATTCAAAATACAAAACATGAAATTCCTTAAATTAGTTTTAGGTTAAGAGAAGCATATAAATAGAAAAATGGTCCCCAGGCTTGACTGAAAACCTCCTTATCTGTAAATTGGCCTTTTTTTTCTGAGTTGTCTTGGCAGCTTTGGCCAGAAGGAAGGTCTGGATGATATACCTGCTTTTTTAGTAGAGCAATAAGATTAATAGGACAGATTCTCATTTTCTATATATAGACAATTCTCTGGGACTTATACTCTCTGAGGATCTAGCCCAATATAATTTCACAACAATGAAACAATTCCTAAAGGGGAGGGCTACGTTTCAAAAGGCTGTGAAAGCATTAAAGCATCATTTTAGCCAGTAATGCTAAAAACGGACATTTCCCCACCCTCCTAGCAGCAGAATGTAGTGGACACTTTGTGATTAATTTCTAATTCTGCAGTTCATCTCTGTCTGTGGCACTGAGAATGTCAGCCCAACTTACTCTGGCAATTATTCTGAACTAAGAGGACATCTTTAACAAGCCAGGACTCTGTTGCTGACTCATTTCCAACTGATTAATGTTTTTCAAGTCTTTGCCATCTTTCACTTCCACATCAGCTTCCTCACAGATGTACTTACTAGTACACCTGGCACTTTGCTAACAAATGATGTGGTGCACAGCTCTCAGCCAGGAGAGATCTTACTCCAAAAATTAAAGCCGCACTTCGAAAATGCATTTGGAGTGACAGTGAACTCCATCAAGTCTCAACTGCTTATTAAATCAGCAACACCTCAGTCAAAACCTGTGCAGTTGTCCGAGTCCAATACTATTTTTCACTGATGCCATATTATTCTAAAGACTTTCTTCTTGGCTCTTGAATAATTAAACAACATCCTTGCAACATAAAAACAGCCATACTGGATCAGGCCAGAAGTCCATCTATCCTCCTATCTTTTCTCTGCCAGTGGCTGGGAAGAATGCCGAAGGAAAACAACCACCCTTCCCCTGAAACACACTTCATCCTTTCAGCAATCAGCATTTTAAGGACTTCCTGAGCCGCAGGTTGAGTCACATTTCCCAGCTGCTGGTTGTTAGCCTCTGCCCCAAGCCCTTCTGACATGCTCAGCCTCTCTAAAATAGTGTCTAGAGGCAGAATGGTCACAGTCTCAGATGATAAAATTAATCAATTTCACAGAAATGCCAACTTGCTTTCACACAAATGACACTAGCTTTGATGATGACCATTCTCCCTGTTTATATAATGCATGCATAATAACTACTAAAATATTTCTGGTCTTTTCACACACAAAAGTCAGCTTATGACAAGACAGAAATAAACTTCTCCTTGTGGTTTAAAGTTTATTTACATACTAGTTTCCCTTGTTATAATCTATTTAATTGTGCTAAAATTTATTACACTGTAATTCTTTGAACAAGGACTAAGAGCCATGTTTTCTCCAGAGCTTAAACCCAGATATCTTTGATACCTGTTTTGCTGCCTGAAAGAATATTTTGTTTTCTTTCATATTTTTCCTGTATTTTGTAAAGTGGATATCTGAAGCCTTCTGCAGGACAGGCACTTCTGTAGTTGTGTGCTATTACACAGTTAGTGTCTCCTGGACTGAGTAGATGGTGATAAACCAGTGGCACTGTTACCTTGATGGAGCTGCTGAATTCCCACAGTGCTGAGCTGGAGCTGCCTGAACTCTGGCTCAGTGTGAATTCGAGGCCTGGGTAAAAACTTCTCAGGCCTCATCCTCTCTAAACGTAGCTTTAAAGCCAAGGGTTGTGACCTGCCTGAACAGACAGCAGTGCTTTAGAAAAACCTATCTCTCTGAAGAAACAGTTGGGATGGACACAGTGTCCCTTGGTGGGAGCTCTGCCATACAAAGTACCTGCCCAGAGACTGTCCTTGCACTGGGGAAAAACCTAAGAGGCCATGGACAAGCAGAGTGGGTGCTGCTTCCTCTTGTATCCCCTCCCACTTTCTGCACTGAGGAGGGTGAGAGACAGGAGGGACATGTAAGTGATGGGGGAAATAGAAGAGGAGCTTTTCTTCCCTATGGCCTGAACATATTATATGCAATCAGGGTGCTAAAGCTGTCACAAAGCAAATATGCTGCATTGGTTAAGATGCAAATTGTCTGCATAGAGTCATTTACAAATACAGTAACAATCATTCACCAGGAAGGTGCAGCTGAAGGTGGAAACTATGCTAGCACCAAAGCCTGCCGATCTCTCAGAGATTTTACTACTTGGATTTTGGTAGTATTTCTAACACTGACATAGCCGATACCCTAGAACAGAGATGTGCTTTGTGAGAAGATAAATGGCATATTTATCCAAGAAGTGTCCTAGTAGCTGTCAGTGTGAGTCTCTCATCCATCATGCTGTCCCCTGTCCTAAGGGGAAGTTCATCTATCCTGCTATATATTCTGATAACCTGGTGGTGCTTTAAGAGCACACTCTATCTTATTGGAAATCACCAGTGAAAAACAGGTTTGCTGCCTCTCTTCCATCAGCAGGATTGCTTGCATTGGAGTTAATCTGCACATCATTTGCAACACTCGGAGCCTGAGCAGAGAGGACAGAGTGGCTCCCACAGCAAAACATGCTCCCACTGCTCTCTGCAGGCTGACATCTGCTGTGTATTCAGCTCCACAGTCCTGAGACAGGACGCACCGCTGTGCAAAAGTGGCATCTGTGGAGAGCTGGTACTGTCCCAGGTGCTGCTCCTCATTTTCTTCCTTGAAACGCAGACAATGTCTACACTAAGGAGTAAAATTCTTAAATGATGTAGTGTCCCAAAACAAAGACTACTGTCAGACAGCAATGACGGCACCGAGTTTGCACAAGGTCAGAGTGCTACTCAGTCTAAAAGCTCATACATTCTTCTGCAGGGCTGAAAACATTCCTAGGGCCAAAACCAATTAAAAATGCAAAAGAAGTACCTTGAAAGCAGCAAATGTTTTAGCTTATACATTCTCTTCAGGGTTTCACATGGTTTCTGTTCCATACTAGAACAGCTTTCCCTCAAGTCCCTGCTCACCAGAGTGCTTAAAAGTGTGTAAATTTAAGTGTCAACATCAATGAAGTACTTGTGTGCTTAGAAGTCCTGCTAAAAACAGGCGTTGGGCTACGTCTCACTGCAAAAACAAGTCTCTCTCTACATCAAGCCTCCTGTGCCAGGCCAGTTGCTGGGTGACACAGTATAGGAATACCTGCACTACTGTAAGAAACTGTGGTCACATTATTTCTAAACATGGGCTACACTGCAACATTCTGGACTGAGGTAAAATACAACATCAGCTCTTGTGGGTGTTTGCATGGACACTCTTCCAACAGCACAGCCCTCAGCCACAGCAGTATCATTATTTTGTGTTGTGGTGAGAAAGCTCTTCAATGGAGAAAGCAAACTGAGCAGCTAAAAGTGTCTGTCCCTGATTTGACAAGGGAGAGAATGTGCCACAATCAAAAGTCTGTCAAAAAGCTTCTTCTCCAGAAATAAAAAATGAGAAATTACATCAATAGGGAATTTTAGAGTTTTCCTCTGTATCACAATGGGAAAACAGACAGATATATAAAGCAAAACAGCAGTGAGAATGAGAGAATTCAGGGTAAGAAAGTTGAGAGCTTCTCCCTTATAGCCAGAATGAAAATCTTTCCTTGAATTGCAGGTAAAGATGGATAAATTTTCCCCAAAGGAAAAATAAAGCTGTAACTACTCATAAAATCCACCTGAATGCACCAGTTAGTCATCACTTGAAATCTAAATAAAACAAACTTCATTTTTGTTGAAATTCTGTAGAAGAAAGTATTTTTTAACAAAAACCAAAGAATGCACCTGAGGAATAACAACATCATTCACCCTGCAAATCAGTGTGGGAGTGAGTCATGGATGCTCCCAGAGGTCTCTGTTGCCTTTATGGACACATGATCCTGAAGCTGCACTCATCCATTTTGAATGCTTCAGCAACAGAGCCATGCCTGCACCCTCACATCCTCCCAAATGCCACTTCTGTGACGATCTTTTTTACAGACTATCTTCCTTTCCAATATCTGAGTGACAAAAAGGAGACCTGTCATTTAGGCTTTAACATGGCTGTCTGTGAAACAAAGCTTTCCAAGAGTTTCCTTTCCTCTTCTCCATGAACCTCCAAAAATGCAGTACCTGAATCTGAGATGAAATTAGCTCCCTTTCTCTTTTGCCTTGACTACTAATCTTAAAAAAAAAAAAAAAAAAAAAAAAAAAAAAAAAAAAAAAAAAAGAAATACTTGGTCAATTCTTGTGGTGGTCAGCATCTTCTTACGTATTTGGACAGCACCTCTTGTGATTAGATCTTAATTTATTATGGACAAGTTTTGAGGTAGTTCCCACAATACATCCTAAACACAGTCATAGAAAGCATTACCAAAAAGGTGTGAAGCCAAGTGCTTAAGAGCTAGAATTATCCGGAACCTTAATACAGCCTCATTGTGCCCCTGCAGCACCCGACAGCCCAGAGACACATACACAACGTATTTTTTCCCAAGAGCCACTCCCTCATACATTGAGTGGGTGCAGTGCTGTCCATGGAAAGAAAAGCTATTCAGTATTTTGTTTTCGGCCCTTTGTTCATTGTGTGGTCCCAGACTTTACTCACTTCACATCACTCAAACACTACACTGATGACAGAATTTGTAATTTCTTCTTCTTTACTATCAGGTTAATCCCTCTAGTTTCTAATGGCTTGACAAGCAATAAAAAAAGTCCAATTTTCACAGCACGTCTCAGAAGTAAAGCGTGTGTGCTGGATCCAGACCACACAAAATTACCACAGGTTATGCAGAAGATCACATCATGTTGGATTGAAAACTGCCTTGGGCAGTGACTTTGCCTTTGCCACCGTAAAGTGTCATGTGTATCAATAAATCCACACAGAGCAGCTGTAACTTTACAGGGTGTCTTTCTGAACATTACTGAATCTGTCTTAATGCCATTTAAAAGATACTTCCTAGAAATGGAGAGACTACTTCCAGAGTACAGAAAAGTCAAAAGAGAGACATTAGGTAACAATGTGCAGCCAAGAAGGGCCGGGGCCAGATCCAAATTTCACTGAAGTGCAAGAAATTATGACTCTCTGAGGGACTGACTAATCAGGCCCTAAAAGATGATAGTACAGCTTTTGCTGAAAACAGGCAAACTTTTTTTTCAAAAGTGCTTTCCACCAGTGGAGAGGTCCAGAGGCTTCTTCATGCTGGGAGGCCTGGTGTTTGTTTTCTATTTTAAAATATTTTTTGCAAACCACATAGAAATAATGCTACAGATTGACAGGGATTTATAAATATCAGTGGCATCAGCACAGTTTTAATCACTGGATAAATGTAGTACAGACTAGGATTTCTACGTAACAATCTCCATTCTACATGAATATTACAGACAAACTTCTCAGCAGAGTGATTTTGTAACCTCTTCGCAGAAACTATTTACAGTGTTTGATATACTTATATATGGTACCTCAGAGAACATTTTGTAGTGTCAGAGGAGAAAATCTTTTGCAGAGGGCTTCAGACACTGGTCAAACCTTGTTAATTAGTCAGGCTGTCAGCTTGTCAGATGAATCATACAGATTTGCAGGTAATAGCTCATTAACAAGAAATAGCTACTGCTAATTATAACAAGGTCATGAAAATAATATCATTCCAAATTTATGAAGGAATTAAAAATAACAAGGTGAGTATCTTTTCATCTGAACGCACATTAAATGAGTATTAAGTGTCTTTTCTCAGTATAAAGTAGTTCGTTCTGGTAGTTGAAGTTATAGTTGGTTTTTTTTTTTTTTTTTTACTGGGAGATGGATTAAATTAGAGAGGTCCCACTAATTTGACTTCACTTCTTAGTTCATCATGCATATTTATTCACAACAAGTACTACTCAGCCCTTACTAGTTTTCCTCTTAATATTTTCCATGCCAAGACATTTACAATTACAGAATTTCACCTTCCGTATTTGCTAGTAAATGGGTTTAACTGCCACAAAACATCATGTTTGTAATAAATTACTATCCTCTGCAATTTGGTTTAGCCTAAGGTAATGACAAATGGAACTTCTTTGGAACAAACAATTTACAGTTTGCACATGGGCAAATATTTGTATCTTTAAATGCTCCTGGAAGTTTCTGTTTGAATCCCACATTGAATCCCACAGGAAATCAGCCACTGGTTTCAGAAGAACACAAAGTTATCACTGCAGAAGCATATTTAAATTAATATCTTGCTGTGGCCAGAATCATAACTATTCTGCTAAAATCCACATCTCCCTGGCAGTTTAGGAGGGTACATTCCCTAAATGTTTGCCTGGGCATCAGGCAGATGATACTACCCTGGTAAGAGGGATGGGAGAGTAAGTGCAAGTCCGTGATTCTCCATCACATTTTCCAGCCTGGGATATAACTGTCACTTGACACCAACTCCTCTTTGACAATAAAGGCTGTGAACTGCCTGGGCTGTTCTGTCCCACCTTGGCTTTACCTCCAGCACTGGAGAGCCTCAGTAGCCCAGCACCAACACCAAACCTCTCCCTGTGACTTACACAGCTCTAATTCTCACTCACAAGCCAAGGAAGTCATGTTCCCATCCACTGGCATATCCTATTGGCAGAAGCAGGGCAGCAAATCAGAGAGACTGGTACAGACTATAGAAAATTTTGTCCCCAAAACACCAGGGTTTTTTTCCTAGCAGACCAAGGCATGGGCAATGGTTTCTCCTTCTGGCTAGTATGGGCAGAGAGGCAGGTGATAAAGCATTTTTAAGAGCAATTTGTAATAATGTCTCAGTGGTGAATTCCAGCAGAATTAGCATCAAAGACAGCTATTATGTGTATTTTCACTACTGAATGTAATACAATCTGAAGCAGCAAAGTGCAACTTTCATTTTGAGGAAATTTCACTGCAATCTCCTGTATCAGAGGTTTTTTCAATATTTTGTCAAAACTCAAAGTCAACACATTTCCTCCATGAAATGTAAATACAAAGTACTTGAAAATCTGGCCTGAAGCTTCAATTTGTAGTATCCCTACTGAACACAGAATTGTTCCCTGCCAAGGAACTCTGCAGAGCAGCAATACAAAAGAATAGCATATTTTGTATAAAAATGGTAATATTTTCAGAAAATGGCACTCTACTGGGTAGGTTTCCATGAGGATTTAAATGTCTGTTTGGAACATACAAGAGTCTGTAAAATATTTCTCACAGTAGCTAGATAATTATTCATTTCTGTTGCTTTGGTGGGAAGCTTTCCTGTTGAATTGAGCCTTGAATGATAGAAAAAAGAAAGCTCTGAAGCACACTAGAAAAGCAGTGTGTGGATTTCAAACACAAACCCAAAACTCACATTACCTCTTCAGAAAAACTTTGTAGAAATGTGCTTAGTACAAGTTGCAACGAAGTACAACTACGCCAACATTAGCAGCCAAGAAAGCCTCACTCCTTTAAGATGAAAAGGCAGAGCTATTTTCAAATTACACTTGCTGCCATATAACATATACAACAAATAAAGAAAAACCAAGTGATTGAAGTCGTCCCCGAACACCACACATAGTGCAGCTTTTCAAAGTGTTTTTGTGTGTAAAACAAAACATGCTCTTAATCCAGCCCATTTCAGTGGCCCAAAAGGCTACCTAGCTTTGTAAGCTACTAAAAGAGACAAGCAGCTCTGCCACCGATGATGATCTCCAGTGCATCTGAGTTTCCAAACCAAAATGGGAAATTATTGTTCCTCCTGGTTATGCATCACACTTCTCAAAGAAATTCACTGTTTTACTTGCAAAACTTTCTGGTACCTTTAAAGAATTGTTCTCGGGGTAACATTTTTCCATCATTATCTACCAAAAGAAGTTGATCAACCTGAAGCAATATCAATAAAATGAAAATCATGCTTTCCCTCTGCACCACAAACCTACCACAAGGCACATCTTTGGGAAGTTGCACAAACTTCACAAGCCTTATCACTTAATCTGCTTCTGGCTCTATCTTCACTAGATCAGACCACCACTGGTGGGGTCTAAATGTTCTCCGAGGCCAACCTGCCTTTTTTGGTAAGTATCTTAAAGTTGAGTAACTCGTCTTAAAGGAATTAACTGTCTGGATTTCACCCCAAACTGCTGAGTGCTGGAATCCCACCTTGGGCAGAACAGCATGTGTTTTAGGTTGGTGCAACCAACAGCCCAAAGGTAAAAAACAGATAGGGAAAATTTTCTTTCAACATATTGGAGGCTTTTCCATTGAGCACTAGCTTCTTGAGAGCTTTGCCCCTCCTGCCAACCACCAGTTCACAACTGTCCTCCTACATCACTCACTGCCCCCTGCCCCTGCCTGGGGAGGGTACTGCATTTTGCCTATAAAAGCAGAACTCTGTGCCCAGCCAGAATTCCCCCAAAAGAGTCTTAAAGAGCAGAAGATTTATATATTGGAAGTCAGATTAGGACAATGCTCTAGATTTTTTTATCTAGTCAGTTTTACAGTATAAATAGTAATGCATTCATCACTGCTTTTATCACAATCTGTCAAACTACCCTGTACCTACTAAAAACTGCTGTAGCGCTATGAAGTGGAATGAAGAGAAATAATTCTAGTTTTGTTCCTGTCATGAAGAGTTTGTTTACACTTAAAGACTCAGTCTCAATTTCCTAACAGTCTGAAGCCTGAAGACAACACACATGGCAATTAAACATTTTTGGGAATGAAGGCAAATGTAAAAATCAGAGATTGAAGGCGACCTTTGTAGAAAACATGGTGAGTTCCTAGGGATTTCTATTTGCTCTGGAATTTTTCATCTCAGCAGGACTATAAGCACCAAAAGTTTTAATGAACATTAAAAAACTATAATTCATATCTCCATTTCAGCTGCACAGCCCTACTATGCATGATATTTGGCAACCAAGTCCCAGCCTTGGCACAGATCTCTCATGTGCTCCCTACTCTCCATCTATACAGGCACTGTCTGGAAAAGCTCCCGTCACAGTCCTGTGGTGCCCTGAATTATTCATGCTGCTCCCAGCCACCCCCGACATGCTGGGATGGGGCGAGCACGGGCCAGCACTGACCTGAACTAAACACTTGGCTGATCCACCTAGCACATTTCCTACAAGAATGGGACTGGACCAAACCACGCTGTGTTATTGCTGGGAAGCCATGACATTTTAATTAATGGCTGATTACAAAAAAACATTAAATGGGACACAAGGAGGACCTGGGTACCCCAAAATGGAAGTTAGACATGCAACTTTCAATGAAATTATAATGAATATTCCCAGGACCATCTTGCCAATTAGAAGAAATCCCTCATAAACCATTTATTTCACTGCATTTACTTTCCTGCAGAATGCAACTGCAGTAAGGAGCTGATGTTTCCTTAACTTATAACTTTTTTTGTACAGATACTACATTGTGCTGAAGTACCTGCATAAACAGATGTACAGTAGATCATGTGGGCACACACTGATACTCAAGGGGCAGAGGAAGGAAGGGAAACTCAGTCATGAGAGTTACATCTAATTGCCAAAATGCCACTGTGCCACTGCCGGCCAGCACGCTGCCCCAGGCACCGAGCAATCTTCTGCCTGCCCCGAAGGGGGAGTCGGAAGCTGATCTCAGCGCAGGAGAGGAGGCGAAACTCCAGGTCGGGTTCGCCTTGGCCACCGATGGCAAAGGAGGCGGGGAAAAAGTGGAGGGACTTCTTCATGGGGAGGGGGTTTCGTGAAGAACACAAGAAAAGCCACGGAGAAGCCGAAGAAAATGGGGCTGACATGGGGTCTTATACCCCTACAGAATGGGTGTGGGGAACACGCAGTAACCCATAACACCTCAGTTAGGGCGTGCTACAAAGGCGGGGTAGCAAAGAAGAGAAGGAGTAGGTGGGCAGGAGTAAGAACAGCCAATCAACTACCGAAGAACATAGAACTCTCTGGAAAGACAACCAAATATGAGAAATAAGGGAGGGGAGGGCAGTGGCCAGCGGTAAGGAACATATTTTTCACAGCCTTTTGAGGGCTGCCTGTGGCTTCAAGGCTTTTGGGCTGTGGAGGCATCAAACCAATGGACCATTTGGCCTGCTTGACCCAGCTGACCCTGGGGTTGATCATGGTTCACCGCAACACCAGAAGGACCACCAATGTAGAATTGTGGATTAAATTAGTGGTAAAGGATTTAACTCAAATGGCTCTGCCTGTGAAAGGTAGCAATAAATAATACAAATATCTAAATATATGTATGTTTTACCTGGGAAAGTCACAATGCACTAATACTGGCAATTCCAGTTTTCCACTGAAGAAAGGACACAAGTAAAGCACAGAAAGATGATCAATGCATCTCATGGCCTAATGGATAAACCAAGACATGGGAAGTCTTTGGAAGCCTGTATAGTTGTGGAGCGAAATCATTTATAGCCAGATGGGCTTATTAACTCTAATTCTGTAGGAACCTTCCCTAAATATGCACTGCCTCCAGCAGAAGCACTCACTGTGTTCACCCTGGACTTCCTCAGGATCTTCACTTAGGCACTGTAGTCTCCCAGTGCCCCAGGCTGGCTCATCAGATGCCTCAGCTCAATGCTGCTCAAAAGCAGGGAGCCTGCCCAGGCAAAGGCTCGACTCCCCTGCCACACAGACAAATGGCACTGAATGTGTCATTACTTACCTCCTCCTGCCATCAGAGAGAAGATGCATAGGTTTGAATTATTCCATTGGAGGAAGGAACATTTTTTCAGTGTCTCAAACGCAAGCACTGTACACTACATCTAAATGTGTTCTGTCACAGCCTTCTTGCTCATCCATATCAGTGGTCCCATTGAAATCCATACGGTAGACAAGACCTGGCCTGTTGTCACTCAGCTGGAAGCAACGAGAATGTAATCTTCAAGGACTGTACTCGCTGACTATAACAAATTAGTCTCCAGTGAGCCTTTGTACATTTGGGTATTGCTTTACTGATGGCTTTAGAAATTGTTAAACACCTGGATATCACTATCGAAAAAGATTTAAAACAGAGTATTTATGGAGAAAAATAAATGACCATATGGATGAGTAGGGCATTTGTGTGCTAAATCTGATCACTTACTGAACATAGCTACAAAGTTCCTACTAACTTCAGGGATTAAATCTGCAGGGACACAGCACAGAAACCAAGCACAGTCTTATCAACAAAGTTTTTAATCTCTGAATTTCTTCCTGCCTGCATAGTTCTCTTGACCAAATTTTCAGCATGTATTTTTTATGTGTAGAATTACCATTCCACTTCAATCCTTAAGGAATAGCCCTAAGAAAACCCCGATACCAACAAAAAAAAAAAAAAAAAAGGAGATTTAAAAGATCATAATATTTTTTCATTAGTCAATGGACTTCTAGCTGAATTTTCCATGATTTATATTTAGAGGGACTCTCAGAACACATATAGAGTAACCAACCCTTCCTTAAAGATCACCATGATTTGGCATCACTTATTTTAGATGCCTTGAAAGTCACATTTAATTCTTCATTTTAAATATTCAATAGGATGTGTCTAGGAGCATTTTTTCACTTGGTTATATTAACATGCAAGTCAATATAATAATGAAATTAACAGTCCAGCTGTGAAACTAAATTCTCAAATTCTGTAACCTTTGCTAGGCAAGCAGTTATGTTATGGCAGGTTTGGTGAGCTGCTTTGACTTATCTGTCACCCACTCATTCTCCTGCAACAGGAATTTAAGAGATCTTCAAAACCCATGAGACAGGTCTGTCTACTCACATCACTGTGAAGAACCTCTTCCCCCAAATACATGAGGCTCTGAAGATCTGGACTTCCACTATTTCCTCTCTGTCAGTAAAATGCAAATGCCAAGAGCAAAACTTGACTATGAAAGAACTCTTTAATGGTTTATAGCATGTGGACATAGCTGTACAAATCACAGGGAAAAGGATGTGAGGTATGGGCATGAATGCTCTCAGTGAGGACTGAGCCTGAGGTGTGGGTGCTCCATAGGAGGGGTTGCAAAAAGCAATACTTGTGCTACTGTTTGCATCAATGACCTGCAAGCGATAAGCAGTACAAGATACTGTACTGACACATTTGCAGGTGACAAGTTGTGGCTGAATGACATATCATGAAGAGGACAAGCCAGTTAAAATGATGGGGATCATTGGGAAGCTATGCCCAGTTAATTAAATTTTAACTAGCCAAGTGCAAGGACTTTAGAAATAAGAACTACAAATCTACTTGCAGGAAGAAGAATGCCTCTGCAATACCAGAGGGGATCTGCATTACATTACATAGATATCTATGCTTACCTACCAGCTCCCAGTATTATCCCAGCTGTGTGAAAATGGAAACCTATTCCTTAAATTTGAATAGCAGAGGGCAACAAGAAGCGGGTAGTAGACAATACTTGTGAGACCTTGGGTTAGTACACAGCATGTTCATGTCTTGCCTTAGAAAAAAAATGGGGAAAATACAGAAAGCAGTCCCAAACCCTGACTACATGGACAATATGAAAATTTCTATATAGTGAAACTACAGAAATCTCAAGACATTTAGTTTATAACGAAGAAGGATGACAATTGACTGGTTTATATTCTTTTCCATGGAGAAAACAAACATCAGGTATTTAGAGTCTCCCTTGTCCAGCAGAGAGAGAGAAATTACACAAGAAGAACTGATGGGCTGGGAACAGAAGCTAGACAAATTCATTTGGGAAACAAGGCACCGCTTTTGAACGCAGTACATTGAGTACATTGAGTTCTGCACTTCTTTACTTTTCCTTTGGAGGATGCCTTTGGAGAGCAAGTATGCATAGGCACAAGTTCTCAGGCTCAGTCTGAGAGAGCCAGAATAAGCTTTAACATGCAATGATCTTCCTTTTTTTTTCTTACCTTCAAGTAAATAAATTTATCCACATACATAGACCTTTTGCAAGTGTCAAACATATGTAATAGTTTCCTTTAATCATCAAACACTGCAGTGCAGCAAAGAGGGCCCATTATTCCTAGTGACAAATATGCTACTACCAGCTAGTGACACCACTTACAATACCTAGACATGAAAATGTCTGCAATTGCTGCTGCTGAGGGGACAGGTTATATTAGCAAACTTTTAATATTATGCTGTGAAGGATAACTCGTTTAGTGTTGTTAGTTTCTCCCTGGTAATATTTCCCATAATTTCTCATTGGAAATTTCACTTTCTTCTCTGAAGTGGATCTAGATCCTCTTAGGAGCACTTCAGGGACTTCCCAAAGCTGCTCAGTTCACTTTTAGCTCACCAGATGACTTGCAATATTACTCTAGATTGGCTCCATTGTCAATCAGCAACAGACACGTTAACCCACAACATGTCACTGAAGAAAAGAAGGAAATCCCAATCTTGAAAGCTCAACACATTATATTGGGAAAACTTGCTTCAGCTCTTCAGGATACCTGAGTAGCCTGCCTGAGGCAAACAAGATAAAATATCCAAAACCAAAACTCGTGTCTGTATATATATTATGTAGCACATCACTGCGTTGGGAATCCTTTAAACTCATATCCATTCTGCTTTTGTAAATAGGTAGGGAAGTCCTTAAATAACCTTTCTTGAACAATTTTAATTTCTCTAGTGAAACCCTTACGGACTTAAAGGTGATTTTATGTGACAGAAAAATCAGGAAAATTTGGAATAGGCTTTGAAACAGAAAACATCCACTCCTTTAAATGAGTCACAGCAAAAGGAGAAAAGAATTTAAACGAAACAGCATTGTCTCTGCAACATAAAACATATTCTAATGTTCCTGCTCTGGCCATATCTCCAAAGGTATTAGCTGATTTCACTTGTATTAGCTCCATGTAGAAGAAACCCAAACAAATTAATAAACAAACAAAACCCTCACACCACCCCAACAAACCAAACCAAACCAAACAAACCCAACTAGAATTGTAGCAAGCTTGCAAAAGAGATCTGTAAAATAAGCTGAAAAAGAAATTGCTTACTCATTTTGCCACATTATTATGTATAAAAGCTGCTCAAACATGCCTTAGACCTTTCTCTGTCTACTATGCCCAAATTAGTGGCTGACAAGCAGAGTTCCTGCAGTAACAGGTGTGGGATGCTTCCCCATCCCAGGATTTCTGCAGCCTGTGTTCTGCCATGAAATCACAAAGGAGTGCTTTCATTCCCCTGGGTGAAGATCCTGAACAAAGCTTAACGTGTCTGATGCCAACCCTCCAAACTAGACTTCAGTGATGCACAGGCTCTGGAAGAACAACAGCAAGTGCCAGATGGAAATCCCTCACACCCTATGTACATAGGAAGGGTGCCACTGAGAACACCACCAAAAGGCCTGACAGGGCTTGGTCTCTCACAACACACTTGCCATCGCAGCACCTGAGACAGTGAAGAATTCCTCTATTCCAGGCAGCTCCTGACTCATAAACTCTTGTGATCCTGGTCCTCACTGACTTCTGGGACAACTGAATCAGATGACAAGAGACAGATCAATGATGCTTTGCACTGATTTAAGACGTCTTCCTCTCTCTCTCAAGCAGAGCAGAATTAGCCTTTTGTTATAGAAGCCAAAGTTATCATTTACTTAAATAAAATTAAGAACACTCTACATCAAACATGACTGAGCCCTCTAAATGGAGAGGTACTCCTTCAATACAAGGTACTGCAGGCACCTACAGATCTCTGTCAAAAAATCTCTTAGCATATGAGTTTTTGGAAAGTAGGAGACTATTTAAAAACACAGGTTTTTAGGGAAATTGTAAAAATTATAATAAAAAAATACCCAAGTTTGTTTATTTTCATACAAATGGATTTACAAAGAAGAGGTTTGCTGGCAGTTCATTTAATGAACTGCACCATAAAATGGTGTCTCAAAGCCCTGGCTGGAGAAGGAGATGCTTTGTTTTCGAGCCCCTAAATGAGCTCTCCAGCTCCATTTGCCAAAACACAAAACTCAGATTAGAAGACGACTCAGATTTGCAGCCCACCAGGGGACATAAGCATATGCTCAAATATTCAGCAATGAGCTTCAGCACAACCTTCACCAAACTGAGCCCTAAAAAGTTTTACTGGCTCTGTCATTACAGCAAAGCATTCACAGATTCCCAGTTCGTTACACACACCACCAGCACTCTGCTCCTCATCCCTCCTTAGCTCTTATTTGTGATTCCTCTGAAGTCACACAAAAATGTGATTTCCAGGTAACTCAAGGGTGAAGGAAAAGAAGAAAGGATTTGGTTTGACAATAGGTGATAATCAGATCTAGCATTCCCAGCTGATTTTACCAGAACAGAACAAGAGGATTTGACCTGAGCTTTTGCTGGCACTAACTCACAGACCGAGTGATGCAACAACAGATGTCCCCGCAGAGCTACAAAATGATCGGTGCTTCCACCACCCCGAGCAATGATGGGATGTTATTTTTCCTCTGGAGGAAATAGGATGGCAAACCAGCACCTAGATGGTTAAAAAGAAGTTGGACTAAAGAAAGCTTCAGAAATTCCTGGAGTAAGCAGATAAATTTAGCAACTATCCAAACAGCCATTGATTTCAGCAGGATGAATTCCCTGGTTGCTGCCATCATGTCTTCCTCATCATTTTTGCTGCCCTTTAAAAGCCTTATTTTGCCATGTGTGTCATGGTCAGGGCAACAGTGAAAAGTGGTTTGGTGCTGTGACCTCAGATGGTGCATTTTGGCAGTGGTAGGAAGGCAGAGCAGATATTTCTCTGAATTATTCTCAGACATGTCCCTAAAGCAGTACAATTTCTTTGGCTTCAGAGGTAGCAAAGGAAAACTATTTATTAGATTGACTGCTGCTATTTCATCTATTTAATGTTGCTGGTATAATATCTCTATCCATTTTGTGACTTGAGTTCTTAGCTATGCTTATAAATCTGTGCTTAACATTTTGCATTATTATAGAAATAAGCTTCTTTTAAGTGTTCCACTATTTTTTATTTATTTTTATTTGAACATGCAAATCTTCACTAGCTTAGTTTTCAAGCAAACACATCTACTCCCAGCCTCTTTTTGCTTTTGAAATAATGGTTTTATTGTCTGTGGCATTTTACAAGTTGTTTTTCTCTTACTAATAGCCTGGTTTTTGGGGGGTTACTTGCAATGTGCCATCTCAAACTGCCTTACTGGTCAGCCAGGAGGATGTATTCAGCAATTACAGGATTCATCATTAGGGTACTGAGGCACTTCTGAGACACCTCTCTAATTATATACCAGTGTCACTGTGGCTCTGTCCTCTGCTAAGGCACCACATTTATGCAGGAAATCCCAAACAGCACCTGAATTCCTGTTCTTGCTGAAGCACTGCCCAGCCACTGACTTCACCTCCCCAGCCCTGTTCACATAAGCTCAGCACATGGCTCTGAATGCTGTGCTCTGGAACACACATGGAGGCATCAGAACAGCACAACTTGGCCCAACAGAATAACTGGGTTAAATTGCATTTGAGTTCTCCATCCAAGGGAAGCAAATGCAGAATGACTGACTGCTCTGGCTTCGAGATGTGGTCCTGCTCTGGGTAAAATCGGGGAAATGATTTATTTAAATTGTCCTTAGGATCAGATTAAGCCCACCACAATCTGTCAGGAAGGGGTTAATGCTTTATTCCAAGAACAGCAGGATGTTAACAAATGTTATTGAAAAGACCCTACCTCCAAAGCTATTCTTTTTCTTCTTTTCAGCAACTTCTGAATCAAACATGAGATTTTAAAATTTTTCCTTAAACTCTAGCAACAGCTATAACCCGCAGACTCTCTGAGGAAATAATTTTTTCTACAGCCTTAGCTCTCTTCTCCCTCCAGCTCTTTGAATAGCAAACCATAGTTAAGACATATATAGACATATAAGACGTACTTTTTCTAGCTGTTGAAGGCTGCAGCTCACCATTTCTCTTTCTTAGAACTACTTATTTAGCAGCTCTCTTCTGCCTACAGATTTCTTCTTTAAGATTATTCATATTTTTCTCTAGTGGGAATGATTTTAGAGGAGCTTTTTTTGATGGGAGAAAAAATGTTTAAGACCTGAACCCATTACTTTTATATTCCTGGCAAGAATAAGAATACATAGTCACCTTTTGAAAAGTAAGAATTAAATCCAACTTCCAAAAAGTAGAAAAGATGTTAGAAAATAAGAAAAAGCCAGGAAGGATGCTTCTCTCCTTATTCATTTAACCACGGTGAATCTCAGTGTTTTTGAGGTAAATTTTTGCAGCATCAAAACTCAATATCCCAGAATCCCTAATTTGCAAAACAGTGACACACCATGTGGACAAATTGGAATTATGGAGTGCCATCAGCCAACATGGTAAGAATTCATTTACATTATTCTAACATGACTTTAAATTAAGCAACCCCTGATTATGCACAGAATATTAATGCACTGCTATTAATAACACTTACAGGGTTTGGGCCAGCCTGATTCTAAGATCATCATAGCAAACCAGAGCATATTGAACAACCCTAGGGTACATTTGTTAAAGTACCTGAGCGAATTAATACTTGGTGTTCCATTGATTTTTTTCCCACAGATGTTTAAATAATGTTAAGTGATGTTTATTGCCAAACACCGTGTGGCTGACACACCCCAGCACTGAGTAAAATACCAGTTAGTCCTTTCAATTCAAGCAACTTAGTCTGCCCAGTTTTAAATCACTTTGAGGAGAGAAGCTAAATAAGTGCTAAGCTTTGCTGAGCAGGGAAGCACTTTCCTTGTCAGGGAGTCCCTCTGGATACATTAAAATGAACATATAAAAGTGCTCAGTAGTGGAAGTACCCAGTATTTTCACATTAGAACCAGCAAGCTTTTCCATATCAGTATTCATCACATTTTCAGAATAAGCAGACCTACTTCAGGGCTTCCACTAGCACAAAAACATATTGCAACGTAGCAACCAACTACTTACCTCTTCCTCCACCAACATTTTTTAAATGGTAAAAACTTTTAGAACTTGCCTGACTTACTCTGGGCAGCTTTTTTACTCACTTGAAATCTGCTACAAGATATCCTGGACTTAGTACTTTTTCATTTTATTACAGCAGTGGTGAGAGAGCCATCAAAATCCTCTTCATATCAGCAACTGTGTCAGTCTGTGTAGGTTTTACCTCCCCAGACAACTGCCACCACGACAAAAAGAGGCTCAGCGAAGATGACATTCATTCTTTAAAGCTGACAGCTGTAAAACAAGGTTCTTAGGACTGCAAAGAAACCTCAAAGATTACACCAGCAATCAAGTGAGTTGCATGTTTCTTTTTAATTCTCAGCTGTCTAGGGGCTTTTTCCTTTCCCAGGACTGCATCTCACAGCTGCCTGCTAGAGATTAGATGACGCTCACAATTAAAACTGCAGGAAAACTATGAAGGTCGTGTTTCTTCTGACACCTCTCTCTCACTCTCTGAGCTTGTAATTGAAAGCCCTTTCAGTAGGTTACAAGTAACTAGACGATGATCTCAGCTTATCAGAAACTTCACATCGCTGGAGTTCAGGGTAAGATGAAAGTCTGCAAGTGAGAAGGATCCTTCTCTATTGTACTCTGCAAGGGTACGGAAAGAGTACAGCTCTGCACTTGCTCTTGCTACTGTGACACACATTTATGACTGTGCCAGTTGTGCCATTTCTCTTCCTTCACAGATTTTAAGTGTCATCCAATCTCTCCCAAATCTCCACTGCAGCAGTTCCCACGTCAGTGAGCTCATGAGAAAGTACAATCTTCATGTGAAAGTGGAGAGACTATGAGGCTCAGATGCTCAAAATGCTACTGCAGAGCTAGAGACAGCCCCAAGGAGGGAAAGAAAAGGAGCAAGATGAAAGCAGAGACCCGTCTGGACCTGTGCAAGCCAAGGGGAACTTCTTCCATCAACTTCCTAAAGAGTAGGCTCTGGCAGGGAAGATGAGGGACACATAGTTGTGAAATTGGCTTGAAAATTTCCTACTTGCACTAGTTTCCTAATTGCACTGTTTTCAACTACATTTTGTTAGTCATTCTTGGATGACACATCTGTGACTATTTTGTTTTGTGATTCTCTTGGGATGACCTAATCATGTAAAAAATAGGGAGGCTGTTTGTGTCTAATCAGATGTCTGTGTGATTAACTCATTCACAACCATTTTAAAGGCAATGTTATAAACCCATGTAAAGGCCTTTGTCTCCAAACTTGAAAAAGTCTATTTCAGTGTGTATACACAGTCAGGCTGAGTCACTCCCTTTCTGCTAGTCAGCAAAAAGACATTCTATTATAGGACACTGAACTCTTATCTGTTTGATGGTTACATTTATAGTTCAGAAAGACTCCAATTATTTATTTATTTTTGCCTGCTGCACAGATTTAACGCCTGGGGACAAACGAGCTAGGTGACACCAGTGTCAGGCCTGCCCGGAAACTATTTTTAAAAACTAGGCTTTTAAATCCAGCTTCCTCCTGTGTAGAAGAAGCAGCATCAGACAGTAATACCAAGAACTGGGGAAGCCTTGTTCCAAAGCATAGGAGCTTGAGAAGAACAGATGTAGAGCCCAATTAGGCTTTGTATCAAAAAATTCTGTGTCTCTCCTAGAAAGTGGAGGGGGCAGCAGTTTCTCTGCCCATGACCCCGTGTATGTGCTGTCCCCTGCACACGGCATCCCAGTCCTGTGAGAGGTTTTCAGGACACTGCAAGCACTGGAACAGTTATTTTGCACCATGGCAGTGCTCACAGATCCCAACTCACTGTGGGACTGTTAAATATCGAGAATATAGGTTTAACACAGCAATGCCCTCTTTAAAAAAAGTAGTAATATAATTCTCCCTCAGAAGGAAAACTTAATCTTCAACAGCTCTACACTAGGTTTCCCCCAAGTTTTACAATGTGGCTGAGACAGTAGGTGAAGAGCAGCACGCAGACTCCAAAGGAAGGCTTATGAATCAAATATGTTTGATTTTTGAGCAGAATGAAAGTACTTCCTCAGTCAATAGGTCTGAGCAGAGTAAAACAAATTTAAGGTATAATTGTGCTTCAGGTTATAATTAACTTTTTTGTAAAAACAAGACAAAACCTACATCAACCAAGTAGGAGTTCTATAACAAAACTCGACACTTAGCAGATTTAATTAAAGTACAGATTTCCTAAATCAATTTCCTCTGATTATTGTTGTTATTCTTTAGAAGCTGCTTAGGCAATAGCAGATATCACCACTGTACAAATCTACATATACATGCACAAATACCATAATTAGGAGATTTCTTAGGTGTCATTAAAAGTTGCCTATTAAGGAGCAAAAATGAAGTCTTGCTCCAAATATTTTTCAACATTTCAACACAAACCAAATCAACTTAATAGCAGAATTAATCTGTAGCTCTCTGCCACAGGGATTATCTGTAGCAAAAACATTCAAAAAGTCTTTGACTTGGAACCTTTTTGGGTGTAGGGGGAAGGTTGCCCTCAGTGCACTGAGGTGTGTGAACACGCACACCCAGATCACCACGCGCACTGCTATCGCAGCTGATGCTCCTTCCTAAATTCAGTGACTCTGCCAGACTGCTCAAAACTATCACAGAGCTCAGACAGCTCTGTCTGGTGACCACAGTTACAGTGTTAGGCTCACTACTGCATGGTGAACTACAACATAAAGGGCTTTCTTGGGGCCCTGCAGTCCCAAAGCCCCTCTTTGGCTGAATGGGGAGATGTGGCACCTGACCTCTCACCCTGTTGAGATGCTCTGCTTTAAGACATTTTCTTACATTACTGAATGCAACACATAAAAATAGTTTGCAGGGAAGATACTATTGTGTTCCATGCAAATGTCTTATAAGAGGATTTTTAAAAAGCACCTATGCGAATCTAAAGACTCTCTGGTTTCCCCTGAAAAATCAGGGATATTTGTACTCCTACAACAATTGTATTTGCATTGAAAATCTCATCCCTCTATGAGTTTCTCCAATAATGGCCTGTAGTTCTTTTTCCCACTTCAAATGTCCCATGTTTTGTTTTACTACCATTAGCTAAAATCAGTTCTTGCTGAGCAGAGTAGTAGTGTTGACTTCTGATACTTGACCTGAATCTGCTCCTAGATGTTTGCAGCTATTTTCTTTTTTAATTCCATTTCTCATTTGGCTGAGCTGCTTCATGCTGTTGTTGTTATTCCCTTGAACAATGGAGGCAGGACTCTGTAACAATGCCCAATAGGTTTGGTGCAATAATAAACAGTCCTTTCTACACATCCTAGCTTAATTCAAAAGAAAAGCACCCACTTAAGAAAACACAAAACCCAAAGGTGATTATTACCTGACTTGAAATCAAAAAAAGATGAGAGAAAAAAAAAATTGCTCACATGGGAGTCAACTAATATTTGAAACGTAAAAATGCAGGAAAGACTGATGCCTTATAAAATTCTGCTGCTTCTAAATGAAGCCTTAGACATTTAAATGAAATGATGCATTTGCACACAGGAAATATCTAAGATTAATAATTTGATGAAGACATCAGCTCTTGCCACAGCAATGGAAAAAAGTTTTGAAATACAAATCACTGAATTGATATTTACCTGTTTTGAAACCTATTTCAGTTTAAAAAGCTGGAGGAAGTACAACTGCATAGCAAATACCAGACTGACGTTTACAAGCAGCTCTGACCCAGGGCAATGATCAGCGTTTACAGGGAAGGGAAGATGGACCACTCTACCCCCGTGGTGCTGGCCAGGCTCCTTCCTGCCCAGGAGGTGTTTCCAGAGCAGGAGAGGTGATGCCTGTGCTAGAGTAGAGCCAGGGTCAGGATGCAGCTTTAAGCAGCAGCCACAGAAGGAGTGCTTTTGAAAAAACGGATAATCCAGCTCAGGATTAACAACTACTGTGTTGCTGTGGAATTTTTTCAACTATATAAATAAAAGGCTGTCTGCCCTCAATACAACTTTAAAGCATTTTTTGGCTTTTGGCCCTTTTCCACTTCAAGGCTATTTTTAAGCTGATTTATCTTCCCTTTAATGAAGACAAGCCCATTTCCTCATCACAAAAATTTTCTTTATGTGGCCAGCAGGAACACTCCACATACTTTCTTTGCACTCCAGAAATATCCCAGACACTTGTGGGATTCAGCAAATTCATACTGGCAAAGAAGCCAATAACCCCAAGTTTGCCCTTATGTGGGACCACCAAGTCTTTAAAGGAGACTATTTGGCTCCAGGCAACAGGCCCTTGGGTGAGATCAGTGTCACCTCACACAGGCTGTTTTCTATCCTCTCTATAGGTGAGATGATAGGATG
Organism: Lanius collurio; assembly: GCA_020086605.1. Classification (NCBI taxonomy): domain Eukaryota; kingdom Metazoa; phylum Chordata; class Aves; order Passeriformes; family Laniidae; genus Lanius; species Lanius collurio. Next base: position 3,777,388 of record JACBWW010000057.1, on the reverse strand, counting down.
AAAAATTTTCTATAGGCAGCATGAAAGCAAAGGTTTAAACCTGTGTTCTGTCCAGTCCCCACATCACCTGGAGGAAACAGAGCTGTCTGTGTCCCAGAGTACAGCCTGTCTCTGCCTGGCCAGCTGGATCCAAGTGTGTGTCCATGGAGGAAAGCCCCAAACAATGACAAAAAAACAACACCTGTGAGAGGCTGGATGTTCACCTGCACTGTGAAGGTTTGTAATTTGGTCAAATTGAACAGGTATTCTCAGCAATGCCAAATAACAGATTCCTGAAATCTGTGTTAATCTTCTTCTCCAAACTATCAAGTTTTTGTTTACAAAGCCCTAGTTAGACAGAATGTTTGATTTTGTGTTGCACTCAGATACATGTGAGTTGATTGAATTTAAATTAATTGTTCAAGGCATATTCGTCCAGAATGGGAAATTTGAGTTCAGAGGTTATATTTTACCCAAATTCAAATAAAACCAATGTTTTATAGTGGAGGCTATACAACCACCCTAATAAAACAACAGCATGAGCTCTGCTTACAAAGCAGAAAATGTACTACCACATTCTAGCACCATTTGGTGAAGACCCACAAAGTATAAGGCAAATATGCTACAGCTGGAAAGATCCAGTAACAAAAGTGTAAGGTTTCGTGTTCAGTCACATATGGAAGAAACAGCCAAGGGCTCATTCCAGCCCTGTTGTGGAGAAATGAAAATCTATTTATCACTGACAGGTCATGCTGGACAGTTCTTGTCCTGTCAAATGAGCCAGGATATACTTTTGTGCCCAAGGCTGAGAGCTGAGGAAATACACCATGCTCTGTAAAAATGGTTCTTTTACCCTCACAGGACACAAACCAGTTTAACAAACTTAAAGTAATGAATTTGTCCTGGTTTGCAAATGCCAGATGTGGACTTCAACGCAGAAAGCTATAAATGTATGATATGTCATCTTCACTATCTGTGCAAACCTGTTGATGGCATTGATTTTACACTGTCTGTACCACATTTGTGGAGACCAGAGAAAGACCCAACAAACCAAAACCACAGAATATGAGGGAAAATTATGAAGAGATTGTCATTTCCATTAACAAAATGTGAATCTGAGCTGCAGGGGTCACATAGAGCAGACACAAAGAAATAGCTCTTAGTTGGGTAAGCCATGTTTTGAATGGTTACCTGACAGCACAAGCAATATTCCATTTGCAGTTTTTAGATAAGGGCAGATAATAGGTGATATAAATCTATATTCATGTGAATGTGAACTGAGCTGGTGTTCTGTGAGTAGAAATAGGGCTCTAGGTCAGGCAGCCACAGTATTTCTGAACAGTATTTTAAACTTTCAAGGTCTGAAGGTATTCTCCAGCTGTAGTGTTCCCAGTGATGCTGCAATATATAGAAATAATACATCTCTGTGCCTTGGAGGTGTTTCAAAATGAAATTTCTAAACACTTTTAAGCTTTCAAAATTCTGTCTGAATAAAGCACATTAACGTGTTCTGCAACAGTCCTGACGCTACCCAAAAAGATGCACAAGAATAACTTCTGCTGCTCTCTGTGAAATCAGAAATGCTGATTTCAGTGGACTCTTAAGTTAGATCAGCTTTCCAAAAACCCTACCCAAGAGGCTCAATTTATCTACAGGACTCAGTCCTCAGGCATGTTTTCCAACATCAACTGCACATATCCCTGGGGTTTTCTTGATTGAGAGTAAGCTCATATACTTTCTGGCTGGATAATTACTGGTTCATCTATAAGCAGTGATTAGATTTGTAAATGTAACTTGCAGCATCTAAATCACCAGGGTAAATGATTTGAAAAACAAGCAGACTATTAGTGCCATAAACCACTGAGCTGATTGGCACATCCTGAAAACATTTTGCATAACACTAATTCTTTGAAAGCAGTCATTCCTACAAGAAGCTACCACTTGGCACAATGTTAAACCCTTCTGCTTTGCCTTGGGCTGTTAGCTGACTAAATGATCATTAATTCTTTGGAAATAACAAATACCTCTGAGATTACCACTTTAATGCTGAAGGGAATCTATTTTGGTACAAGAAATACAGTGAAAAATGATGCCAGTCTTATGCAGTGTGTTAATATTTCTAATTATCTTTAACATAAAAGTTCAGTAATACCTATTCAGGCTGCAGTATACTTACTCAAGCATCTGCTGTGTCTAAGGCAGTCTCCAAACTCAGGTCATTCTCACCATCTGACACAGATCCACGGGCCCTGTCTTAGGTTACAATGTAAGATGGAACCAAAAATATGTATTCTGTTACCATCATCATAAGCTGATAAAACAGGTGGGGCAGTGTTCTCTATCTTCTCCATGGGTCAGCCCTTATAACTCCCGCAGGGGAAGCAGCTACCACCCTGAGGGGGCCATCTCTGCTGATGGGCCATCAAGGTCCCACAGAATGACTCACAGAATTACATCATCCCTCTGTGAGATGCTCCGCCCTGAGGGGAGCAGCCAAATATTCCCACCTATGTACAATCTGAGGTGTGGAACGTCATGGGCAGCCCTACCACTGGATTCCCAGAGGATGAGAGCTCGACAATCACCACTGGAGAAGGACAAGGTCATTGTACAGGATCACCACAATGACAGACCCACATCCATCACTCCAACGAGGACTGCAGCCACCATTTAACTGGACTGCTACCACCACCCTGATCGACAGGGTGTCAGGTCATCTTCTGACTCTGTCAGTTTAAGCCAGTGTTTCTGTACTATTGCCTTTATTTTAGTTTTCTTATTAGACTGTAGTTCTGACTGGAATCAGAAATCAAAAGCTGGTTTGCTTTAAAACTAGTACACCCTATAAATTTTCACTATTGCATTCATAAGTTGGGATGTTGGAGCTCAGGTCTTTGGTGTGCTAGTTACAACCACTACCAGAAAACCAAAATCAAGACCTGTCCACTCCACAAAGACATGAGAAGCACAGAAGTAGGAGGATCCCTTTTACGGACAAGGCAGAGGTTTTACACAAGAGGATGGCTCAAGAGGCTGGGGCGGTTTTATGCTGCACAAAATCTCTTTCTGAAACAAGTCAAACAGACATCTCTACCTTTCTCAGCCAACAGTACTGATGACTTCCATAAAATTCACATTAAGATAAGTACTTACAAGCATTATGGTGGGTCCAATCTGCAAGCATTTTGCGCCTTATAAAAATAAGATCAAAGTGACACATCAGTAGTTTGCCTTTGTCTGTTCTCATTATAGGCAAAACTTATTGCTACTTGTCACATCAGCTTGCTGGAACATCAGTGGTGTCAGTAGCTAGTGATTGATACAGTTGATTCATTGAAATTCATTCAGCAATCTCCTTTGATCCTTCAGGCTAATAAAGCGTGGTAGCCAAGCCACAGGCTTAATTGTCCTGTGAGTTGGCTGCACTTCTACATTCACATGGTCTTTTTGTGCCTTTTCTAAGAGCCACTGTTAGAAATTTCAGATGGTTCAAAGACAGTTCCAGTGTGGGAAGAGATAGGATGGAGTTGAGCTGCTGTGGGCTGTGGGACGTGCCTCCAGAACGCCATGGCAGCACAAAGAAGTTTGTCTCCACCTGACCTGGGGGGCAGAGATGCCACACAGCAGAGCCCTGCGGAGAGGAGCCTGCTGAAAGCTGCCCGATGGGTGGGCAGTGCGTGATCACCCCATGTAAGGACATGAAGGAAGTGTGCTACTGACATGGCAATGGGTGATAGGTTGCTTAGTGAAAAATACCTTGTAAGGAAGTACTGGGTCTTGAAGAAGTGTATAAAACCAGCTCGTTTCTTTGAATAAATGTCTCAGATTCCCTGTTGGTCTGAGTCCATGCCTTGGCCTTTACGTCATTCCAGAAATCTGTCATTCCCTTTTCCAAGGAAATCCATCGTCTGTGGAGCCAGCTGTACCAAGTCAGACGTAAAGGCCAACTCCTCAGCAGGAGTCTCAGGTCTAGCACACAACCCTTGGCAGCAATGGCTCAGCAGCAGCATAGCAGTTATGTCCTAGTTCCATTAAAATGCTCTCAATATGGATCCAAAGATTTCTTCATCTTCTTATGGGCATCATAAATGTGTCCAAGTGAAAAAACCACCGGATTGGGACATGATCTTTTGCCATCGAGTGGAGCTGCAGGTTTTTCACAACTGACAGAACTGGGGCTCCTTCAGGGTGGCCTCACCTCACTAACACTGACACCATCAGTGATACTCTGTGATCTTAAAATGAACTGAGTGAAAACCAGAAAATAATCAGTGCCATGAAGCAATTATTTCTCTCTACCAGCACAGCTCCTTAGAGTTTGCAAAGGACTATTAGAATTTCAACACTTGCTTGAAACCTGCAGCAATTTTCTATGAAAGCATAATAAGTATTTTCACCAATGTCATAAGCATTCAAAACAACATGGATTATCACCAAATCACTTCGCAGCTCTGCTCTCTGCCAAATCTCCAAGGAGACACACATCCTGTATTATCTACCACTTTCATGTGAAACACTGGAAAATAGATGCCAGAGAAGAGAACAGGACCTATGTAATTAACAGTCACTGTGAAGTAAATGGAAGAAATTAAATGATGGATGGCAGCTGCACATACTCAAAGTTTCCACTTAGTTTTGAAATAGAGAATGAGCCTCTTATTTATAGGACAAAATTCTGACTCCTGTTGCCATAACCTGAGGGCTGACCTGAGCCCCACTGTCATCAAAGGGACCGTTCTTCAGTCAGGGCATGAGAGTAGCGAGGTGCTGAGTGAGAAACAAGTCATTTCTGAGCAGCCAAGGCACTGGCATGCCCTCAAAATCACTAACAGCTGGCAGGCTCTTCCACAGAGCCATGTATCCACCCTAAACCTAGCTTTTGGTATGTGCATAATCTTTTTAAGCATAATATTGTGGGATTCTGCCAGAGTAACAGTGCCAGTATCTGATGTATTACATGGCAAAGTAGGGAACTACACTGTTTAAAATAGAATGGTGCTAACTAAGGTATCATCAAGTAACTAACATCCAAGATCCCCCCTCATAAATCTGTTACCAAACACACGAAACAGAAGCATGTAAACACTCCATATGTTCAACACCATCTTCCTATCATTGTCCAGAAAATTAACTTAGAACTGCAGTTTAAATTATGACAGTACAAGAGATATCTCTCTTTCATGATCTGCTAGAGTGTAATATACATGACAAATGATACTATGTCTGTTTGTAAATGGCTTAGAAAAGTGTTAGGGGCTAAGATTATGCTGAGAGATTCTAACTTCTGCTTTTACAGAGCTAATTAGGCTCCATGGCACCTCAGCCACTCAAAACCATGACAGCAACACAATGTATGAAATGACATCAAACCAAAAGATTTTCAGATAGAATCAAACTGGGACAACTGAAACAAAAGCAAAAAATCAGCAAACGCCTGCTGAAAAGCTGCCTAACTGTTCTAAACCACATGAAACAGATGTGATGAGATTCAATTTTGAAAGTATTTGCAGGAATGACATCTACATTTAAAAACAATGGAAGTCTTTCATGCAGCAGCCCATAACAATTCTCTTAGGCATGGAGGAGAATATCTGCTGTAAATTTGAGTATTCACTAGCCCAGAAGAACATATCTATTTTCCAAACATCACCTGCAGCAAAGCTTTATTTTTAAAGACAATGATTACTCTCATGCTTCTAAAGTATTGAACTCACGGATGCCAAGTTATGTAATGAGAGATGAAAAAATATGAAGCCTGTATTTAGAAATTCAGATAATCTTAGTACACATAATTTAAGGAGTACTAGTGCAATTCTCTAAACCATGTTTCTCAAGCCTTTAAAGACTATCAATAAACCCAATATCATTTTCTTCCACCAGGAGCTGGTCAAAGCCTCCTCGAAGGGAAAGGGAGAGCATTCAGGGCAGAGCTTAATGATATTTGTAAACTCCTCTCTTTTTTTTTGGTATATTGATGTCCTGTGGCACAGATCGCATGCCAGTAGTTTTCCAAAGGTTCATTTATAGCCAGACATTTTACTTTTAAAGCCCCCTTTGCAACTGAGAGTTGTGTCCTGGCCCAGTGCTGCCTGTGATGTGAAGCCTGCAGGGGATGGGGAAGTCAGCAGCTGATTTTGGCACAAGCTTCCCCTGGGATGCATGGATAGTTGTCACCTCTTGGGTGAAAATCAATGGCCTTTGGTTAAACCCAAGTCTGGGTTAGGAGGTACCAACACTGAAGGTCAAAAATGAACAGACCAGGTTTCCGAAGCTGTTCTCCTTTTCACTAACACTGTCCTCTGGATTCTCAGCTGGTCTGGAATTATGCCTTTCCCTCAAAAAACACTTGCTCATACAGCAAAAGCCAATCAAATCCACTCTCCTTTCCCCAAGCCCTTTGAAATCTCACAGCTCAAAGCAAACTGTGAGCCACACATCCCCAATGGGCCTCTTTTCCCAAAGCATCATGATTACAATGGAAATCAGAATCCTTTTTTAGAAAAGTTTATGCAGCAGCAGCCCACTTACAGATGTGTTACTACAGAACTGAAATGGAGTGAAGCATCTCCAGAATTTTTCATTTAATTGAACATTAATATTGTTTGAGAATAACCATGCACTCCTACTACTGTGATTCCTGTCCCTTATCTGAGCTGAAGTTAAGCAAAAACATTTGCACTTTCCACTTCTAAAGATCATGCAAGCTGACTGAGGGGAACTTTCCCATTACCTCTGAGTGAGGATTATACATATGAGACCATAAATAACATCAGAGCTATTGAAATGACCTGACAGGACAGAAAGATTTATTTCAGAGTTTATCTGAACATTTTTGTGAGAAGATGGAATGAAGCTTGAGCATTCAATTTAATCCCTTCCTTGCTTTTTTATTGAGTCAGGAGATGTTTAAAGAAATTTATGTAGCTCTTTGAAAGTCAGAATTTTTAATAAGTGACACAGAAAAAGAGATTACAGTAAGGAAAAGACGCAGACAACACAATACTGTACATAAGAAAAAAAAGGCTTTGCAGTGACTTTCCCTATCAAGGCAGAGGATATTTTTTTGTGACTTAACCATACAGTTTCCTTAATCACTATCTGCACATAACGAAAAAAAAAAAGGACAGTTGTTAGCCTCACTGTAGAAATGAATGCAGAACTTTCCAAGGCACAGCCTATATTGATGAATACATGCATGTGAGACGGTGATGAGGCTGTGTATGCTGACCTAGTCTCTTCCCAAAAGTAGAATTCTGTTGCTCAGTTGTCCATAGGGATACACAGACAGTGATATAAAATGTTTTTTTCCATTAGTACCAGCTTTATCTTTCCCTTCTGCAGAACCAATATTTCACCTTCAACACTGAATTCTCAGTCTAAATAAGGGTGAGAACATCTGAGTGATTTTCACGAACTTTTACCCAAAATGTTTACAGGGTTGTGGGCAGTCCACTTAGAAGGACATTTCTCTGAATCTTGACTTTTATCTACAGTTAAGAGATGATTTTGAAATGGTTAAAAAGCTAAGTTCATATTATCTCCCTCATTAACTTCAGACTTACTGTTGTTAGCTAATTAAAAACTCATCTCAGATTTTAAAAAATGCAGAATAATTTAGATTCAAATCTCATGTAACTGTGGCTTTAAACACTTACTTGCAAGCAAAATATGAGATATATGCAGAAATCTGTTTCCAAGTGTCTGCATGAAGCATAAACAGCAATAATTCATCTCTAAAGGACAGCTAAAATATGCACTGCTTTGAATTCTTTCAATATTGTACACAAGGGATCGGTGAAGAGAATCAAGTGCCTTATGCTGCCTGGTTATATGTATCAGATAGGTAACAATAAGAGAAAACAAAGTCATTTAGAACTCTTTTAAGCCCATATGCGCAACTTCATTGGCAATTATCAATGGATAACTCCAATACTGCATGATTCATGGTGAAGAACTGGAGACAGAATCTGTGCTCCTTTGGAAGGGTTACATAACCCAACCACACACGCACTTGCTACCCTGCTTTTGGCACAGCTGTGTAGTCTTGAGGATCCACGTGGATGTATAGAATTATCCCTTCACATACAGCCAGTACAGACTAACTGAAAGTCACACACATTTAACCATAAACATGTAACAGAAGTCGAGTCAGGAGCTGCTGTTAGTATCCAAGCAATCCTCCCAGGTTTCAGGGAGTGGCAAGCATAGATGCCAGTGTTTGAACAGAATGTGAGGAAATTATTCAGAGTTTAATAAAACATACATCTGAGTAAATGGCCAGGAGAAGTGATATATCTTCAGTGTTAGAACAGCTCTCCTGAAGGTGGATGCTAGGTAGAGACACTTCTTAAGTCTCTCACTTTTTCTCTTCTTTTTTCCTTTTTAAAAAAATCCTTTTTCCTCCACCAGAATGTGTTCATATTGCTTTTCTTCTTGCTGATAGGTGATTGCTTTCTGTAGCTTTCTGTTTCTTTCCTTCTGTCTTTCTGACATCTCTTTTCTTTTTTCCCCAGACAGCTCCTTCCTTCCTTCCTTCCTTCCTTCCTTCCTTCCTTCCTTGCTTCCTTCCTTCCTTCCTTCCTTCCTTCCTTCCTTCCTTCCTTCCTTCCTTCCTTCCTTCCTTCCTTCCTTCCTTCC
>JACBWW010000057.1:3469674-3768401 GCA_020086605.1 Lanius collurio | reverse complement strand
GAATTCTTTGTGTCAATCCTTCTCTGAGTAGCACATGGAAACTAATCCAGGTAAACAGAGTGGTGCAAATAGAAGGGAACAGAACAACAACTATGAAGAACATATGGCTGAGTAGATATTGTCTTTATGGTTGGAGTTGCAAGTTATATGAAATCCCTTTCAAGACTGTTAAACATTTGATTGTACATAATTATTAAGCTTTAGTTCCTCATTACTAACTGGTTCTTCTTTTTTTGGATAGATAGAATTCCATTAAATATACAATTCATGGTGAATACAGAATGGATGTAGGATGTTCTGGGTCTACATAACACATAATTGCCCTAATTTATTCTTAATAACAACAAGCTGGTCATAATGAATTAGTCCTTTTGTGTGAATACCCAATGACAGCACACTGCAGGCAAAGGGATGAGATGTTTGAATAAGGCAATGGCTCTGCTACAGTTTCCATCATTTTCTGCCACAGATGGGACTATTGGGAAGCAGGAGAGGGCTGGCTGGAAAACCAAAACTTGCCTTGGAGAAAGTTCACTTAAAGCCAATAAACAGAGTCATTAGCAGCCCTGGATAAAATACCATATCCTGATTTATTATTTCCCTGGCAATTTGCAATACCTTTGAAAATTTGGCTCCTTACCTCTGAGAACTTAAGAAAAGCATATTGCCTCCAGACACATGAAACACACATTACACTACACTATGTTAAAAAAAAGCCACAGCCTAAAATGCAACAATTAAAATTCAAGGAACTAAACAAGGAAAGAACAGATAAAAAACCTATGAGCATCTGTTTTCATTTTATCAGGGTATCTCAGCACCTGAAGTTGCAGATGATGGTAAAACCATCAGGTACAATGAACACATCCATTCCTGGTTCAGCGATTTATGAACTCATCTTTCAGGTAATACAGACCAAACGTGAGATTTGCTCAACAGGACAAGGCTTTGCAGGATCCTAGTCAAACCACAATCTTTATATATTACTTTCCTCTTGTAAGAAGCAGAATCAGACTACGTACTTCCATTTCCTTTGGAATAGCTAAATAAACTTTGGGTTTATACTTACTCCTTCATAAAACAGAGAATGGATGAAAAAAGCAGGTCCTTCTGAACACCAGAAACAGCTAACTTTCACAGTCTATTTTACTCTCCTACGTTAATATGATTCAAAATGGAATTTGATAGCAGAAAAATCAGAGCTAACTGCATTACAACAGTAGCTTCTGGAATCAAATCCCTCTTTTCAGGCATTTAGGCATATGTAACTAGAGCTTAGATCTATTTACAGAGAAATAAAACCAGAAATAGAGTTGGTGCATAAAACGCATAATCTGATATTTGTTTTGTGTAAACTCAGACTATCAAAGGGGTTCATTAGAACTATATGTTAGCTCAAAATCTGCATGTACAGGCACACATAATCAATACTAAGAACAAGAAAGTATTTTGAAATATAGGATACCTTTATATTAGCATGACTATATAGCAGGGAGTGTGCTGGTATAACTATTTCAATTTAAAAAATCCTGAAATTTATTAAATCATACCTTTGCCATGGAGGTGTATCTCCCAGATTCCTCACTATTACAAATTAGCTTGCAGCAAACAAAACTGGAGATTCAGGAGAGATTTTGGGGTGGAAGCCTCATGGTATATGAGCCCTGTTTTGTTCAGGAACAGACAATGCCCAGGACTCTGGGGTCTACATCTTGAACACATTTTGGCTTGACCAGTTATTAGAAATAGCACTCTTTAGCCTGAACTAGGCTATTTTCTCTCATGTACTGGTCTGCTAAAGAGCGTACTTGTAAATAATGGTGCATTCACATGCAATTAGCAATTATAGATTAGAAATTTCACTCTTGGCTATGTACCAAGGCTCAGACCCTGTTGACTTTGAAAAGGTTTTAAAATCAAGTAATTTACATAACTTCAGGTTCAAGAGTTTAACACTGGACATTCAGCTTTTTGGAGAGGACAGAGGCAGAAGGGCCCACTGATCTCCCAATTTGAGCTCTCATTCTACAAGCCACAGGAGGAAGTCAGATGGCAGCACATCTTGAATTGGGCCAAGAATTGACACTGATGGAGAGCCACAGGCTGATGAGCTGCTGCTTTTCTTTATTACCTTTCCTGGAAAAAGCCTGTGCTGTAAGTCTGGGATTCACCCATAGCATCAACACAATGCAATCACTTCTTGTTACACACTTCAGCTTAATAGACACAAGAGTTCTCCATCACCAATTTCAATTCCCTCTCTATGTAACTCACAGACTAAGCCATGTGGCACTGTGTTGAACACAGCAGAGATTCTTCAACTCTTCCCTGCTCTTTATCCTTTCTTGTGTGTGTCCCAAATAGTCCTCCTCACAGTGAGCTTCCTGAAGTGCTAACAGCCAGACCTGGAGACTGACAGCTGCAAGGAGCCCTTCAAGATCCAGATCCAGATCTAGCATTTCTCCAACCCCTCATGAGTGTATTCTCTAGGGATTGTATTATTCCTTCTGGTCAAAGTAGCTCTCCCTAAATGCTTTCCAAGCAGACTCCCTCATTGTTTTTACATCCTTTTTACAGTCTCGTGGTCATGCTGATTTTGCTGTACTGAAGTGCCTGTTGTCTGGTACATCCATGTCACTATGTACTTTCCCCATTTCAGTGTAACTCCAGAGCAAAGCCTTCCTGACTCTTGGCTGTTGAGCTTTTACTAAAGTGTTCTCTAACTTTCCCTAGTTCTAAGCAGCAATTTTTATGTCCTACAAGCTGATTTACCACAGCATTGTTTCAACACTGAATGTGGCTCCTTTAAAGCTGCAATTTTTGATCTGAATTTTGTCACAGGCAATACAGCTGAAACTTTTCAACAAAATTGAGAAAAAAAAATTCTCAATACAACAAAGCATCCCAGTGCTATTACCATTTGGTTGACTACAATTTGGAAAGAGCAGGGAGGGACTGGAGGCTCTCTCTTTTGTCTATCTTGCACCCCCATGCCCAGCAATCTATCTGCTCTTAGCAGAGTGAGCACAATCCCACTGGATGATTTTGTGGAGCTGACATCCACAGGGAAGTAGTGCAGAAGCTACTGGAACAAAGAGGGTGATGGCTGGCACCATTTCAGTGTTGCATGAAAATCAGACCAAAAATACTATGGACACTTACAATAAATCAGGCTCTTTGGCAGTGGCAGAAGAGGGCTGGATATGGCAGCACAGACTGTGACATAGAGATGAAACATAGGCACAATTTTGTGATATCATCAATGATAAATAAAGCTAGTATCAGGCAATATTGCTCATGGTTTGGATTTAACTTTTTTCACTCATTTGGGCTTTACAGGTATCATGTGGAAATAAGATTGCCAAATCATAGGCCTTCAACAACTAGTTAAACTAAACTAGCTTTTAGCGCTCGGGTCTATTCCTCTTTGCTTATCAGGATGAAGCTGATATATAAGGGCAGAGTACCTCAGGGGGAAGTTTTATTGCTGAAAAAGCCTGATTTCCAGCTTGCCACAATGAGGATGAAATGCAACACAATGGAACAGCTCTCCCAGCCCTCAACTAACAGTGAAAGACTTCACAATGGGTCACCTTCTTCCTCACTACAAACTCATGGTCTGAAGAGACACCATCCCATCCCCCTTCCTGCTCTTTCATGGCTACAACACTGATGGACACACATCCATCAGAAACTGCTTCCAGGTTCTCAGAAGCTGCAAACACCACTTCTGACAGATAGCTCCTCCTTTCCTCATCTGCTCTTAAATAGGTGATAAACATGGATTTTAGTGCTTCCATCATGCAAGTCACTCCCACCAGATTTTTCTTCTATCAAACAAATTCTATTTAATTTAAGCCCATAAATATGCCATTTTCCTTCTTGTTGGTTATTATGCAGGTTTCTCTCATGGCCCTGTAAAAGTTAAAAAAAATAATCTTATATCCCCTGATGTCTTGATGAGTTTGTTCTTGATATCTTGAGTTTTTTCTAAATAAGTGCTTGTTTCTTCCCACCCCATCTTCCCTGCTGCTTGCCATTTTAATGCCTGCTAGACTGCTTCATTCATTCATCTCTGACTGGAGCTTATGAAGCCTCCGGATACAAGAAGCCCTCCCAGTCTCAAATTTCCACAGTTGTGGGGCTGAGCTTTTTTCTGAAAAGAGATTTTTCATAAGGAAAATGCACATCTTTGGAACACAGTTACCACAGGGAACATAGAAGAACCACATAGAGACAGCTTTTCTGGATGTGCTCAAAGTGATCATGCCAGGACTTACAGGACGATATTATCTCAGAATGGGGCTGCTCCTAATTTAAAAAGACAGCAAGTTAGCATATAGAAAGCTACTCACATGAGTGGGACATGGTAACTTGTGGAGGTGCGTCCCTGTCCCTGGTCCCAGGTCACATGTGCCCCATACCTGTTCCTGATTGGGTGGTTTGGGTGCCTGGGGGCTGGGGGGGGGGAAAGGAGGGAGAGGAGTCTGCTTGGGAACTCCAGCCGTGCCGCTGGAGAAATAAAATCATCTCTGAACATCTACAAAAATACCGCTTCATCTGCCCTTCCAGCTCCATCGCTGTCTAATATATTTTTGTAAAGATTCCCCGCACTACAACAAATGGTGGAGAAATGCTGGCAAACGATCCCTGGAGAAGATAATTTGTGAGTAACTCTCAATATCTCTTCTTACTTTCGTTTTAATGAACGATGGAGGACTCATGGAAGGACTCATGGCTGTCCAAACCACAAAGAGACATTTACCTTAAGCTAAAAAAGGTTCTGGAACAGCAAATATGTAGACTTCAGCTTAATTCAAACTCAGAAAGAACTAAGACACTTTTTGGTATGGCTGTTTAAAAACTCCTTCTATGTTTCTTGGGATTTGATTCTTACCAAGGACTTTTGGAAGAATGTTTGGACACAGTTAATTTCCGAATCAAAAAATATGCTGATGCAGGACTATTTCCGTGACTATTACCTGATTACAGAGGCTGTTGAGCAATATCGGCAGTGTCCTGCTGCTGTATCAGCAGCGAACACGAGGTTGAGCGGCGTGCGCGTTGCAGGGGGCTCCTCCGCCATCCTGGGGACCGCGCGGCCCCGGCCGAGACCGCCCAGTGAATTGTGGGCGGTGGCGAGGGTGCTCCTGCATGTGGGAGAGCCAGCAGTGAGCCCAGGCACGGCAGGAGACAGGGTGGCGGCGAGAGCGGAGGTGGCGGGAGTAGAGCCAGGAGCGACACAGCGGCGCGGGCCCGGCGGTGTTCGCCCTGAGGCAGCGGCGAGGGCGGTGGCGGCTGAGGCGCGTCCCGGCGATGGCCACCCCGCACCACGTGGTGAGCAACGGTTCGAGACCGCGCCCCACACCGAGAAAGGCGGCGGCGATTGTGGCAGTCGCTATGGCGACCGTGGTGAGCCACGCCGAGTAGAGCCAGAGGGGCATGGGGGCGAGAAAGGAACCGAGCTAGCCCACGGCCACACAGCCGACAGCAGCAGCAGTTGCAGCAGTGCTGGCGGTACGAAGCCGCGCACACGCAAACGCCTCACAGGGCATGGCCGTGCAGCTGCGCAAACGCCCGGACAGCGTGGAACAGTCACGCAAAACTCCAGAGGGGGAGCGAGCATGGCACCAAATGTGGCTCGGCCCCACACACGATCCCAAGGAGCTGAGACCCCGAGACAGGAACGCGCTGGCGGCCCCGGTGGTCCCGGCTGCGGCAGCTCCGACGTGAGAAAAAGTGAAAGCAAGAAGAAAAGAACTCGAAAAAATGAAAAGGTTATCGTAGCTAAGGTTTTTGGAACTGTAAAGTGGTATCATGTAAAGAAAAATTACGGTTTCTTGTTGAAAGACAATACTGGAGAAAATATTTTTGTCCATAAATCTGCTATTGTAAAAAAGAACGCCAAAAGTGATGTTCCAAGCTTAGAAGAAGGAGAAAGAGTAGAATTCAAAATTGTGCAAGGAAGGAAGGGTCGCATGTGTTACAGGTCCTGGGGGTGCCCCTGTGAAAGGTAGTAGATATGCTGGACAATATCCCCATAATCCCTATCCTTTCCCCTATCCCACTTTTCCCTTTTATCCCATGTCCCTTTATCCCCCATATATGCCCAGCCCAAATCTCCCTTTCTTGTTCCCCTCACAAAACCAAGCTTTTTCATTTGCCATTAATCCCTTTGCATTGCCAATGAGGGGGATGAAAAGGAGGGAGGGAAGAAATTAACCATCATTTTCTAAGATTCCAACAGGTACAAAAAGGAAAATCCCTTCCTCAGTTTCCATCTGAAGTGTGCTCATGTCCTGTCTCCGTTCTGATGCTCCAAAGGAAATCTGTTTGGACATTTGAGGACTCAAGATAGTGGCTTCCTTTCCTTTGAAATTGTTTTGTTGTTTATCCAACTATTTCCCCTGTTATTTTTATTAATAAGAAAGGGTGAATTGTGGAGGTGCGTCCCTGTCCCTGGTCCCAGGTCACGTGTGCCCCATATCTGTTCCTGATTGGGTGGTTTGGGTGCCTGGGGGCTGGGGGGGGGAAAGGAGGGAGAGGAGTCTGCTTGGGAACTCCAGAAATAAAATCATCTCTGAACATCTACAAAAATACCGCTTCATCTGCCCTTCCAGCTCCATCGCTGTCTTATATATTGTTGTAAAGATTCCCCGCACTACAACAGTAACTGGCAATATATGCACTTTCAGCATTTTGGAAATGTATTGTAAGCTATCCTTAATGGGAAAAAACTCCCAAACACCCAAACTCTCTCCCTCAAAAAAATTATCAATGAAAAACACCAACATTGCAAAAGGAAATCCGAGATTACTTACTAAAATTCCCTATCTTAAGAATGGTTCAGGAGTTCCACATTCCCACAAAAAGAAAAAGCCCATATCCAGAAAGCTGTGCAGTCCTTTTTGTTAGTTATTATTTTAAAAGCATATTGAATCACAAGACAGGCTGTGGAGCTCAAACACCCTCAACACAACTGAATCCTATCAGAGACAAGTAAGACCAATACCAAAAGACACAGAACTGGGCAAGAGGAATGGTATCCATACTGGAGTATATACACTGACCACATAATGAAGGAATACTTCCAAACTCAGTCTCTGGGCCTTTGGCAATGTTTTATTAATGTGGATGGCTCTCTATTCTCATTTGAAACACAACTGGAAAACAAAAATGCATGAAGCTTTACACATCACACCAAAGGCTTTTATTTTTCCAAGGTTAAATGTCCCAAGATTGACTGATACAGAGAACAAGAATGAACAAACCTCAAGGAAAAAAAAAGTAAAAAGAAAAATCACTGAGTTTTTGAGGGTGCAATTGTGTTTTCTCTTTGTGAACATCTGAGAGAATCATTCATTCATATTCTGAATGGAAAAAGGCAACTGAAACAGGTGGTCTATTACTAGATCCATTAAACAAGAGATTTATGCATTACATATCCATCTTGAGGCAATTAGGCTGATCTTTTTTTCTCTTTTATGGCTTCATTGAAAATTTTTTGTAATAAAGCAATTAAAAAGTAACTATCAAAGAATTTATCTATCCTTTATAGAAGACAACCAGACTTCCTTTTATCGGAGAAAGGCTGCTTCACTTTCCATCCTTAGAACATGAAAATTTAGAGACAACATTCACAGTTAAGACAATGACCTAATGCTGCCATTGTCCCAAGCCTGAATGGTGAATGATGGGGTATGGACTAGCTAGATCATTGTTTGCTTTCTGTTTTGGAAAATGATTCTTTTAAGTTTGACTTTAATCTCACAAGGCATCCAGAGAAATGAATTTGCTGTAAAATAAATCTTGAAGTAACCTTGCTGCACATGCTTTGGGTTTGTACAGACACTGTCCTAATAGGAGAGCACAAAATCCACATGGAATAAGGATTTTCAAAGCTCAGGTTGATGTGACAGCTGGAGCCAGCAGACATGAAAATATAATATAATGTCTGCTGCAATAGGCTGCAAGTGCTACAAAGGTATTTTTTAGAGGTACGTCACATGAATGGTGGAAACCAGTCTGTGACATAGGCCCTGAAATCTCCACCAAGAAGAGGTAACAAAACGGGGATACGCAGAATGTAGTCCTCATAGTTCTCCCCCCCCACCCCACTGAAATTCTCAATTTGTAGATTCTTTCCTAAACCACCAAAGAAGCCAAAGTTCTGTCTGTCAGTAACCTAAACAATCCAGGCACTGGGCACACACTGACAGAGCAAACTACAGGGACTGATGCAATTGCTTCAGGTATAAGAACATGTTGTGGCTGCCAGACTGTACCTGAGCATGATCCCATCCCTGGAAACATTCATGGACAGGGCTCTGAGTGACCTGATCTAGTTGAAGACATCCCTCCTCCTTGTAGGGGTGATGGACGAGATGACATTTAAAGGTTTCTTTGAACTCAAACTATTCTACAATTCTGTAATTTTGGGCACTACAGATGATTGTACCTCTCCAATCACACACACTGATAGATTTCAACAGCAAAGATCAGAAGGGTATTTTAAAAAACTGACAAATAAAAGCTATTTTAATAACTTGATTATGGAATTTAAATTCACTGCAATTAAGTGGTGAACAGAAAGAGAGAAGAGGTACACTGCCAAATTTATCAACATATTGGGATTTTACGAAGAGCCTCAATCTTTTTAAAATCTCCAGCTTCTTAAATCATAACACAATGGCTGCTGAACCAGGAAAGGTCTTGAGAGATCAGCCCATCCATCCCTAGCTCCCAAGGCTGGCCAACTATTGGTAAATTAGGAAGACTTGGTTGCATTTTTTTACTGCTACTCTGAGTAAATTATTATACAGCCTGCTCTCTGTTCTATGGATAGTCAGAGTGGGATGACCTGGAAAGCCAAAAATCCATTAACATAAGTCTATGGGATCACTGTGGGAAATGGAGAAGCTGGATAGCAGTTCTTAAAGTGCAGTTCTAATGATGTACTTACAGGTAGAATACAAGCTACATTTAGAAGAAACAAAAGGCAAAAAGCCCCTAGAATCTGATACGTAAGTCAGTCTTGTGATTTATAAATAACCGATTTCTGAAAACTGATAATTCCATATATCCTAAAAAGCAGAGTGGACAGCCCCATAATATTAAATCTGTGGGATTAAACTTTGCTACTAAGTCCAGCAATTACAAACCACCTTATTACATTCAGCTCAGAGCAGAGCACACATTGCAAATGGAGCTCTTGGTCTTATTCCACCCTACATTAGGTAAGTTCAGTAGTTCTGGAAGTACCACAGAACATTGTGAATGATGGATGAAATGAGAAATCTCTGCTCAGTGCACAGCAAGTAGCCAACTCCCTCCTTTGCTGCATCATTTGCTTTCAAGGTACTTAATATGCAGCTTCAGTGAGAAACATTCAGAAAATCCCAGTGAGCCCAGATGTCTCACAAATAAAAACAGAATGTTGCAACTTTGTCCCAGGGCTTCAGTTGTTTTTATCCAATTTTAATTTTATTTCTGCCTACCTCCATCCAGTGACCTCCCTTGTCAGGGTGCATTATGGACTCAAAACATAAACATCTACCACTGCTGGTTGCTCAGTTACAGAAGAGGTTTAAGGGACTGGTTGCTTCATCTCTCCCTAAGCAGACAGTTTGCACTGCATAAATACTTCTTTTTGAAAAATTAAGTGAATAATCATCTCCATCACATTTTTTTAACCAGGGGCCAGAGAACCACATTGTTTTCATAGCACTTTGGGCGGCTTGATTTCTATAAAATATAATTCAAGCCCCGAGTAGTTTGGATTGACTTCCACTGAGCTGATTTTCCACGAAATACAATCTGCTGGGCAGAATTACCATGGAGGATGAAAAATTTAGTGTTTTGCTAACAAGCAGCACAAGTTGGCTCACAAAAATTTATACCAAGGTTTAAGTAATGGCTTCACTTTTGCTGGGTTAGAGATTCACTTCTCCCTGGCTATATTATTGTACTCTTTCAGGTTGGGTAGATGGGCAGCTGCTGTGCTGCTCCTGAAAGGTTAAAATTGCCAAACTCTTGCTGTGTTATTGCTTTGTCTCTCTACTCCCTCTCTCCAGCTAGATAGGTTGTATCATCACTTTATTACTTGTAATACGTGCATAGCAGACACTATAGTACTTCCTACATGCATGGGCAGAGGTCAGAAGTTGCTTTATTCCTGTCTTAAGTGCAATGGTCTCTGCTGTTATCCCATTAGGAACGTTTAAATAAGAAAAGCAATAAAACAGTTTAATATCTGAATCCACTTCTACTGCATCTTTATAGTTAGTAATGGGGCATGGCAGGAAGAGAAAAGGATTAGCCCTATCATACTATTTTTCCCACAAGGTTGTTTCCTTCAAAGGAAAAGACAAGGATATTATTTAGAGATTATATAGTATTATAGTTTTATTTACTCCTTTATTGGCTGTACACACAACCCTTATACACAGAATTTATTACTAGATCAAGAATTTCAGTCTAAAGATACAAAATTTTCCTGAGGAAGAACAGTAAGTCTTTTCTGGGCCCTTATGCCAGGTGCTCTTCAAAGTCCATGGGCCCAGAATGCAAGGCATATATTTGGCACAGTGGAAGTGTGTGATGCCTGGTTTGCTTGGATCAGCTGCCCAGGCTCCTTTTAGCTGGCAACGTGGTGCTGGCTTCCAGGTGTCAGGAAGGTGTTTCTGTTTCTCTCTTAGCAGCATCCAACCTCACTATAAATGACTGGAAATTTGTTTTGAGCTGTCATTAAAGCAACATCCAACATGGGAATGCCCTGGGTGCCCCACTGGTCCATCACTAATTATCATTCAGCCAATGTGGTCTTTTAATAACACCCAGCTCTAAAGATATATTTATTTTTATGTACATATCAAAGCCCTGACAGCTTTATTTGCTTGGAAGGGAGGGTGGAACCGTTCCAGCAGACTTTCTATTTTCTACCAATTCCCTCAAGGACATTAAGGGCAGAGAGCAGAGTGGGTAATTCCCATTTCTGGGTGGAAAATGAGTCAGACTAGTTATGCAATAGAGGCTTTAACTGATTAAGAAGGATGCTATATTCAGGTAGACAACTGTCCAGAAGCAGATGCTATTTGTGGGCATAACTGAGCATTAGCAAATGGGATGTTTATTAAAACAGGTGTTTGTGGGGACTGACGTGTCTGACACTGCAGATGTAACATTCCAGTAGAGAACATTGGTTCCCTTCCCAGTTACACTTACGCTTCAACTGAGTTGATGCAGGAACTAAATTAGATTCAACAGAGTCAGCATCAGCTTTGAAAACTGGTGATTTCAATCAGAGATATAGCAAAAAAATACAAGTTTTTACTCATGCCAGCTGCTCTGCTGCCCACTTTTGATCTCGTAATCATCCATTATTGTCTGGTCAAAAAAACCTCAAAAACCGGCTTAAACTGTTTCTCTGGTTTCCATTAAAAGAACAACAACAAAACCCAGCAAGCAATCTCCTCACACATATTTTCAAAATTCCCAAAGATCTAGACAAAATATATCCCATTCATACCATCAGAAACACAAATGCAAGGAGAACAATGTCTCCACAGACAGAAATTAAGCTCATGTCAGAGCACTGTCATTATGAGGCCATGCATCCTTTCCTACAGGAGATATCATTCTCATTGACACTTGAGTTCTAGGTGTGTCTGCAGTGTCACCACTCAGGTATCATGGGCAGCAGGCTTCATTTTGGGAGTTCACATCATTGCAGCGTTTCTTTAAAAGGCACACCATGGCAGCAGTAACATAATACCATGGCAAACATATCAGGTCATTTTTTTTGACACAACATGCTAGTTTGAAAACAAACAAGTAGGAGATTGCAAGTCAGAATTCTAATTTAATAGGAAAATTAAGGTAAATGCGATAGTACAAGAACACTGACAGAGTCAGGATACAACCTGACACCCTATTAGTCACAGTGGTCGTAGCAGTCCAGATGAAGTGGTCCTGTTGAAGCAGTGATCCTGTAGAAAAGGGTCTGGTCTTCACCTACAGGTCCTGTGGTAGCTCTTGTCTTCTGGGAGTCCCACAGGTAAGGGCTCCTCATGCTGTTCCAAACCCCAGATTATATCCAGGTGGGAATGCCTGGCTCCTCCCCCTGGGTGGGGCATCCCACAATGGGCTGATGTAATTCTGTGAGTCATGGGGTGGGTCCTTGATTGCCCATTAAACAGAGATAGCCCCCAGAGGGAGTTATCAGGGATGAGTCACAGGAGATGATGAGCACTGCCCCACCTGCTTTAACAGCTTGTGAAGATGATAACAGAATACATGCTTTTGGTTACATCTTACATTGTAACCTAGGATACACAACAAAAGACAACAGTTATTCTACATTTCTAACACATTAATGATGGGTGCTTCTTCATATGAACAAACATACCCTCGCTAGAAGAAGTTCCATTGGCTTGTACTGTAACAGAATCCAGTGAACTAGACTGGGCCTGGATATATCAATGCTGTTTTAGCATCTCTGTTCATAATTTAGACCCTCAACTACTCTGTTTTGTCAATTTTTGCTGTGCCAAACGTTGACCAAACTTCTGATAACATCTCCTGTAATGCTTGAAGTGATGTTTCTAACATGATGTACTTTTGAGATGGCTATATAGGATAGCAGAATCACAATTCAAAAATACTATTTGCAGCAGAAATTTACCAAAGCTCTCTTAAAGCATTTTTCACAGCATTCAGGACCGCATTGGATGAGTTTCACTCTCTATCAAAAGACATTTGAACTTTAATTAATGTGGCCTTAGAAACAAGATTAATGGAAACTCTGACAGGGATTTCAGTGCTTGAGACTGTAAGGTAAATAAATATGGAAGAGGAAACAAAACAGTGATGCACATGCACCAATATTGACAAGTTAGTTACAGAAGAGTCTTATACCACATAGAAAAAATGAATCTGCATGGTCAGTTTTGCTGAAATGTTGGTAGAACACCTCACTACACAGCTAGCACAAAATATTGTGCAAGACAGGTGGGAACCAAGGTCCTGAATCAAAATTAGCACAGAAAACAAGATGCTTGCCAACTCCCAGGGAGGATTTACTGATAGTCTCCTTAGAAAGCTATTCTAATAATGTAAGACAGCCATACCTGTTGTTACACACTATAGTGTTGTGATTCACTTGTGGATTTCCTGGGTTTTTTTACAGGCAAAACTGTAGTGGGGCAAAACTACAGCTGATAAGCCCCAAGCACTATTAAAAAATTTAGGTGTTTCGAATCACAAGTTTGTTTAAGAGTCTTCTGACTGAGGAGGCATTTCACACAAGAGAGGTCAGGCTATGAAGGGATGAGCTGAATTGTGAGAGGCTGGGGTTTAAAATCCTGACATGGAGAGAAGCAGCATGCTTGCCTGCCTCTGAATAACTGCTCAAATGCAACAGATCCCCTCTCAAAAGTAATGCGCCCAAAGGATGAATAACGATTCGATATCTATACAACACTCACTATGCCCAGTGATATTTAGAAAAGTTAAACCACAGTCCTAAATAAAAGCACTTGGTGAATGATTCTTAGTTAAGTAGATTCCTTACTGTACACAGTGTAGTCTCTACAACACAGTTTCCAAAGTGGGTTAAACAGGAAAGGCAGGTGAATTCAGTTAAAACTAAACCACAAGTACCCACTGCACTTACAAATGAAATCCTCTGCCTACTCTATATGCATTCACTTCATTGGGGCAGTGCTCAAATGTTACAGCAAAGTAGTTTTCTGCCTGCAATGTTTATCAATATCAACAATTTGAATGACAGACTGCAGAATAGTATCTATAAATTGGATTTCAACTTTATCAATGCAGATGAGGAAATCATTAAAAAGAGTAATGTAATTGGGAAACAGAAATCCTGATTTGATCAACCTGCCCAATCATAACAGTTTCACTTTCCAAACTCTGCATATTCAGGACTTGGCAATAAGCTATTCAAAATAGTGTGTCAAGTCCAGAAGCATTTAGAGGATGTATCCAAGGAAAGATCCACACGGAAAATATTTTCCTTCATAAAGAGAGACAAAGTTCAGAGAATAGAGTACTTGCTAATATTTACTCATCTCACTAGATATGAAAAAGCACACTTGACACACCATTTTTTCCCTTGTTAATACTAAAATTACTGCATTATAAGTACTTAAATTCTCAACTCAAACCACTGCGCTTGATCAGAGAAATGTGAAAAACACTTTGAGTTGGCAAACAGTTACATCACATTTGGCCAGGAAAGCACATAGCACCATTTAAAAACTTCATCACTGACATTGTAACGGTAGCATACTCAGCTCACTTAAATTTGCAACTCTGCTGGATATAAAATGAATTTTTATTAGGCCTTTTAATTAATGCAGTGTGCAAGACCATCAGTGAAATTTGTATGTGAGTAATATAAAGCATTGGTCAGGTAAGTCTTTAAGTTCCTGTGAGCTGAAGTAACTGCACGCCTGACTGTGCATCAATGAGATCTCCATGGATGTTCTCACGACTAATTATATTCCCTTATTCATGGGACTAGAGCCAAGCATGTTAAAATTAGTAAGCTTCTCATAGGGTATAAGCAGATAATAAAAACATACTCAGTAATAGAAAGTTACTGTCATCATTCACCATGTGGCTTGTTTTAAACTAAAAAAGTATAGTAGAAATCAGAGTGCCTCTGCTGCCTTTCCTCAGATTAGAGGTTAGAGATGCTTCCTCTATTTTTTATCTTCCATTTGATCAGGGGTTCTGAGAAGTCACGTAACATGTGTCTTCAGTAGGTAATAAAAATATCTTAATTTCAAGAGAAATCTTGCTTGACTGTCTTTCATTTGGTCTTCATTGGATTGTGTATTGGTTTCACATGGCCTGGTTTTTGGTCGCGGGGGGGCCACAGAGGTGGCTTCTGTGAGAAGCTGCTGGAAGCTTCCACCATGTCTGGCAGAGCCCATCTCTGATGGCTCTGAAAGCAGACCTGCTGCTGGCCCAATTAGAGAAGTTGGTAATGCCTCTGTGATGACATGTTCAAGAAGAAAATCAAAACAGCGCAGGGGCTGTTTTTCCAGGGTTGGTGAGCCACCACCGCCAGGGCATCCTGGTGCAGTGCATGGCAACGTGCCACCACCACCACCAATTCAGTGCAGCCCGCAGCGAGCTTTGCCTGCCTGGCTGCCCCTAGCCAGCCACACCGCAGGCAGAAGGGCAGCAGCTTCTCCTTCACGGCGCCCCACACAAGAGAGGCACTAAATAGCGCCTGCACCACAGCAGCCGCCACCGCCTGCATGGTGGCGGTAGGGGCCACGTGGCCGGCAGCGGAAACATGGCACACAATTCTGCGATGCAGAACCTAAATGAGATCAACCTCTTGGTGTTGTGGGATGCTGCAAAATCTTTGAACTAGTGGAACTTGTTGGCAATAGTACCTATGGCAGCAGTTTTTCTTCTAGATGGAGAAGAAGAGAAAGTGAAGACATGTAAGAGAAAACAACATGGTGGCACCAAGGTTAGTAGAGAAGGAGGGGGAAGAGGTGCTCCAAGAGTTGGAGCTGAAATTCTTCTGCAAGCCATAGTGAGGACCATGGTGAAACAAACTGTCCCCCTGTAATCCATGAAGTCCATGGGAGATACAGAGATCCACTTGCAGCCCGTGCGAAAAGTGCTCACGCCAGAGCGAGTGAGTGCCAGAGAAATCCAGTGGGAGACCTGAAGAAAGAGAGAGGGCCCCTGCTTCCAGAGATAAATAAAGAGAGCCCTTGCTTCCAAACTAGAGCAGTCTGTCCTTAAAAGACTACACCTGTGGATGAGTGACCTATGCCACAGCAGTTCTGGGAAGACTGCTTTGCATGTGGGAGAGACTCATGGCATAACAGAAGAAAGACTCCTCCCCTGAGCTAAGTGAAAAAGACCTCAAGTGAGGAAATGACCAAAACACACCATGCCCTGTCTCCCTGGGCTATCAGTGGGAAAGAGGGAGAGGCTGGGGAGAAAAAAGGGTGTTCTAAAGGCTTATTTTACTTCTGATTATCCTCCTCTGACTCTGTTAATAATAAATTTACTTGATACCTTTAAATTTGAACCTGTTTTGCTCTTATGGTGTTTTTCTCCCAATCTTCATCTAAACTCATGAGCCCTTCATTAATTTTTTCTTAGTGAATGGCTTTCATGGGTGCCTGGTGTTTGGCCAGTGTCAAACCATGACAAATTACAATATCTGACACGAAAACTGTAATTCAACCTCATTTTAATGGTCAAATTCAATTACCTAATACAAACTATTTGTTTCTCTAGGATGGAGACAAACACAAGGCTGTTGAGGATGAAGGTAAGAGCAACATTTATCAAACATGGATTAAATGAAGCAAAGATTTGGTGAGTAGAATTCTGTCTCACCTCTTTTGAAGGACTATATCAGCTTTGATTTTCACAGCCTCTAAGATTATGACATTACGATTTTGAAATTTTAAGAAATAAAAATTATACCGTAAGTCTTCATTTTCTGGAATTTTGGAACAGATTACAAAGTACAAATTTCTATTATTTTTCAGTGAAGGAGGAAAAAATCATGAGAATGCTTAGTCTAGATTTTAATCTTCCCTGCCCACTGAACAGCAGTGCTGTGATGCATGACCCTGACCTTTCGCAGCCTCGTATATTTTGACTATTTGCCCACTCAGCTCCATCCCTACATTTTAGTGAGGCTGTAAACAAAAGATGTGGAATGGCATGCCCAGCAAATCACAGAATGCTGAAAAGGTCAAAATAGTAGTGCCAAATGTTTCTACTCTGTAATTTACAGAATATATGAGGCATTCACATCTTAATAACTCACTCACATGACAAACACTGTAGAAGCAATGTAAAATGGCAGCACATGAATTCCTTCCAGTGACAGTGTTTCCAACAGCATGGAAAATGGTGCAAACTTTGCCCTGTGGTTCTCTTTTCTGGAACATTAATATTGTCTGACTTTCAATGCACAATAGCATATGTCTGTGGACTGTGCAGTTAAATGTCTCTGTGTTTGCAGTCAGGCTTAGAGCCCGAAAGGCAATGTCCCTGAGGCAAAAATCCAGGTCAAAGCTTTCTCTATCTGTACTCCTTCTTTGCCCTTCTTGGAGCACTTCCCCAATACCACGTGATTTTATTGTCACATTACTGAAAACTAGAGAAGCAATATCCTCACCTTAAATGAGGACTGGTCAAGGTCAGGAGAGTTATAGCAGAAAAAAGCCCCACAGCTCTTACAAACAGCTCTAAGCCCCTGCTCTCCCCCAAGACCATCTTTTCTACTTCCTGTCTCAAGGGCTGAACTCCATTTTTGCAGAAACAAACTTGTACCCATTTCCCAGACACTAGTCAAATGAAGTAAATTGAGAAATCAAACAAGAGATCCTTTAGCCAAGCTCAGCACAGCGGCATGTCTGTGGCAGCTAAAGTGATAGTTGCTTTGTTAATGGCAGTTTAATCCTAGTGAAGTGCTACAGGTCCATGTCCTGGACATCTCCACACTACACACTACCACTTTCAGAGGAAGATTTACTGGAGCAAGATGATTTGAGGCATTCCTCAATCATCATAAATTAGCTAATGCCCTTGAAGGAATGCCTTGGGACAACTGTAAGTCAGGATATACTGGAGTGTTTCCTTTTAACCACTTTCTTAGAACAAAAAGAAGACAGTGGATTGATCTATAGCATTGCTGTTTCAAAACTAACTGTAAGGGTGTCTATCTAACACCAATTAATCAATCTTTTCTTCACAGACAGAGTCATGTTGCCCTCTGAGTATATACCATGTATATCCAGTATATCCACTGAACCCAACATAAGCAATAAAAAGTTTATAGAAAAAATACAGAAAAAAATTTGGAAAGTGCTAAATCCTAATTTCTGACATATCTGTGCCAATCTCATGGATCCCAATGGGTGTAAAAACTATGGATCAGTAGTCAGAATTTGGCTTGTCTTTCCAAGCCCATTTAAACAAAAGAAAGAAGTGTGCCAATGAACTGTTCTGTTTCACAGATGAAAACCTGGATTAACCATACAAAATGCAAAACAACTGTGGATTTACACCAGCTGAACCACAGACCGCAGCCCAAGTCTCTGAAGTGCAACATTTCACCATTACCCCTGAGAGAAGCAGGGATATTAACAACATACTAAATTAGCATCAAAGCATTAGCAGTAGTACACTTTGGGTATTTAGGGAACTACTTCTAAACCTAAATGTCAGACAATTTGTCTCTAATATTCCCTGCAGATTAGTACAGAATGATTGCAATAGATGCAAATCCGGCATCCTTTCCTACAGGCACGTACAGCTGAAATAGCTGTGGAGCTCTATACTTCGTGCTGCAAAGGAAGCAGGTCCTAAAGACCATCCTCCCAGTTTCTATTCATTTCCTAGTGAAAATTGGTCCTTTGTGTATTTCTGCGCTGAAACATGGAGCTTTTGGTATGTGAGTCTTCACTGCTGGGGGAGATGATTTTCCAGCACTGAGTCTGGGGTGATTCACACAGCAAGTCTGTAATTTGGTGAAGGAAGGGGAACAACGTGTGAGGTTTGGTTCACCCGTGGGAAGGACAGGGATCTCCCAGCTTATCTGTGGGAGGAGTTAGATGCAGTGAAGAGCCATGGATGACTGGAAGAAGGTATAGAGGAGACAACAGGGAAGGTACCAGCTTGTTCCTCCAGACAGCAACAGTACAGGGAGATACAGTACAGGGCTGTGAGATGAAGCTGCAGCATGGGGAGAACTGGGGATGGAGGGAACCAAATTTTTGCTGGTGTTAGGGTGGAGGGTATACTACCCACAGGTCTTATCTGCCTTTAGTCTAGTCTGCCTTCCCTCTGCTCTGCCACTCATGTCACTCAGACTTGAATTTGTGAGGTGGCATGAGTTACTTCACATGGACAGAATAAGGCAGTAGAACATGATTTGGGGCAAGACTATCACTTATCCCACACTCAGGCCTTGCATAAGGAAAGAACAATAAGTCTCTATGGATAACTTCCAGTCAGCCTCTCGGCTGACTCAGGACCCATTTGGATCAGGTCACCTCTGATTCCTCAGTGTTTTTCTCTTCTATGCCATCCCAGCTGAGCTGGGAGGTGCAAAGCTCATGGAAACCCAGATCTCCCTCTGAGAGCCCCTGCTAACCCCTAGGCTGGTAAATGCCTGGGAGGAGCTGAGGAAAGAAAGACAGCATGGAGCAACCAACATCCAAGATCCCCATTTTTCATACATACTCACTACATTCCTGAGCAGTTATCACACGACCCTTTAATCGAAAGGTATGTCCACAACACTCAAGAAGCCGGACCACAGAGAAGTATCAGGGTTCTTTCCACACTGTAAGCACACTAAATAAGAATTTTTTTCCAAGTGCAAATTACTTGCTCTGTTTGAGGTATTTCACAGTTCAAAATTTCTGTATTGCTTTCTGTCAAGATCACTACTCTATTCAAATGCTTATCAAAGACTTGTATCTTTAAATATGAAGAATGCAAGATTTAATGAGCAAATCTGTAATGAGAGACAGTGCTGGATTGTCTTGAATAAACGGGCTTGGTATGAAATGAATGCCTGAAACATCTTGCAGGGCTTTTTTTTTTAACAATTATTATTTATTTTTAAGAAGAGAAGTGGCATCTCAGTGAAAATTAAGACTGTGGAGAGAGTGAAGTGGTATATTTAAAATTTCAGTAAATGCATGAATTTTCACTTCTCAAATAATTCCTTCCAGCCACTGCTGCAAACCAAAAGGGCTTTTTTATTCCTAACTATTTTCAGTCTATTCCTATATCTGTCAGCAGATGTAACTTTGTATATTCCCTTGTACTTGTTTTACAGTAGCTCTATTGATCTCTATTGATCTGCCTAATAATGAGCCCCAAGGAATTGTGCTGTTAAATCTTTTAGAAACAAAATCTTTCTGAAGAGTTCAGCTATTAGGAATAATGACAATCCTCATAAACTATGTGTTTTCTTTCCTCAGCATCTTTAGAAACAGAGAAACTACCATGACAAAAGTGAGTTAAACCCCTTGACGTCCTCCCTGTTCAGTAAATGAATTAACACAGAGGATTCTTGCTTTGTTTTGTAAGACTCCGGCTACATTTCCCAAGCAAACACCTGAAAACACAACCAGGACATAGCTGAAAAGCAAATGATATGTAAATTATATATTCAATTAATATATACCCAAACTTTCAAAATTCATTCCACTCAACTAACTCATTCATAAGGAAAAGACTTAACGGTGCACTCACTGTAATACATGGTACAGAATTAACAGCTTTAGCATCTGTTTTGATACTGTATTTTTAGCTTTTTCGGTGCTCTGTGGAACACACAAACACAAAATAGCAGCCATGGTGCAAGCTAGAGAACTCTGGCAGCTGGCTAGATTTAGATCCTTACAGATCTGTGTCCAGCCAAAACTCAGCAGAGCACAATTGTATTTCCTTTCTCCCACAAATGCCTCTGCCACGCTGTTTTCACACCAGCTGAGAGCTGCCAGCATAACAGCTCCCAGGGATCAGATGGATTTTGGCTTCTTGGTCCTACTAGAACTGTGCAAACTCAGAGGAAAAACCTACTCTGTAACCATGTAATCAAACCACAAAGGAATGGTTTTCCTTCTTTCCATGTTCTCAAAGCACTAAGAATGAACAAACTTAGCTAGAAAAGAATTTAACAAATGAATTAAGAATCAGCAGAGCAATGTACCAACATGTCATCTTAAGACTTACAGCACATCATGCCCCACTTGCTGTCAGACAGCAAGTATGTGAAAATAGATAACAGATCTTTAAAACTTACTGCTCACCGTCCCAAGACACCTGACTGAGCTCTCAATCTTTACTCTTCTAAATCACCTAAGGAATTATTTAAACTCATGGATTTGGCATGAACAATCCATAAATACACTTAGGTTTATATGGTCAGTCAAAGTAACAGCAAGATCCTGCTCTAAAAAAGGGGCCTTTGAACAACTCAACTTTGAATTCACAATGGCATACACTTTAATAAATTCACAGTCAGAGCTTTACATGGGAGATGGTCTTAAAGGCCTTCTGCCAAAGTTACCCCGTCTCCTGGGCACAAGAGCTGAGTGTATTTCAGCCTGTACTATCAAATTTGATTTTAATGTCATGAAGACAACTCAGGAATACTTTTTTTGAGGAAGAACATTTTATTATCAGAGTAATGCCATATATTTACAAAACATACACTACATAGTAAGAACAAAAATTATTTGTTAATACCAAGGTACAGTAAGATTGAATGTATCACATACCATGCAATCAAGAACTTTTTCTCTACCAGCCTATATGCAAAAAAACTAAAACAAAAATAAAAAGGGTTTTTTTTCTAGTTTTGTTTTTACTAAAAGGAAGCAGTAAATGGACAATAAAAAAAAATTCCGTCATTATTTCCTAGATCCGCCCAGAGATGAAGGGATTATCTGACTTGGTAAAGCAACTGAGACAGTGAAACTGCCTTGGACTCCAGTCCTCTGGGATGCTCTTTTGTCCTCCAGTCAACCCTCCCCCATCTCTGGCTCTGTTTTTCCACCACAAGCAAATACAGAAAACAAAAAAGAAGAAAATTCTAGTTTATGCTTCTTGCTAACCTTGATGGGACTAGTTTTAGATCTCTGTGACATTCTGAAGAAAAACAGAAAACACAAAAAGTACATTCCTGCTCCTTAAGAAGAACAAGGCAGGCTCTGGACCATGTTTGAAGCCTGAAGGAGCTCTTTTATCCACTGTCAATAAGAATTGTGCATACCTGTTTTCACTAAAACTTCTTATAAGATCTGAAAGCTAAAAGGTGAATACTGCAGTTTGAGTAGGCAAATAAGCTGCTAAATAGTTAGGCCACTGCCTAGAGGTGTAAGGAGATTTTGCATTGCATCATGCTAATCATTAAGGATAAAGACAGTAAATAATTATTAATCTCCTCTACTTATATAGAAAAGAGAGTCATTTCTTTAAAGATTAGTTTTCCAATAGAAAACTAAAATAATGTCTGCAGAACAAGTAGATGGATTAAACTCTATTTCTTTTGTAGCTTAGTGGCACATTTGTAGTTGCATAACTACTGAAAAATCAGGCATATGGATTGATTTGACTCCATGGGCTAAAGGGCCTGTAAAACACAGAAATTTTCCTTTAATTTCTAAGAAAATACCAAAGAATGTCAATTATTCAAAACTCCTAGGAGCTTAACAACATTTCAAAGAAGTGTTCTAGCAGATGTTCTTACACAAACTTTCTCCCACGTCACATTGTGCAATCAAATGATTCCCAGCCCTTCAAGGCTCTGGCACATTTCAGAGCCCAGCACAGCCTTCCTGTCCCATGCTGCTGGTGGCCTCCACAAGATGAAGGTGCTCCCTGAGAATTGTCCAGCTTTATCTATTTGCCAAGTTAAATCAAGAGGGAAATCAATGAACTTCTCTGCTAAAGAAGTTCAGGTTCCTTTATATGAATATGGTTTAGTGGCAATAACCAAACCCATTAACATATCAGAAAAAAAGCACCATATGTGAATTCCCTGATATTAAGGGACAACTAATGGCTTACATTCCAGCATATAAAGATGCAAGATTTGTATTTCCCTCTAGAGATATTCCAAAATCCTATTACTGAGCCACATCTCCATGGAGAGGAGGGGGTTTGTTTTAATTTTTTAAATCAAACTTCCTTTTAATCAGCCAGAATAAAATGTTTTAACACAAACAACAATAACAACAACAACAAAGAATTCAGTGCAAAAATAACAGAGTCCTGCTGGAACAGGGGAACTTGGAAGAGAAAATGAAGATGAAATGAAAATGCAGGAAACAAAGATGTGTACTCTGAGTGCCTTTATTACACAGATGTATGCAGGGACAATGTGCTCCCAAAGGAAATCATTAGAAAGTTGACTTTTAAGAAGTTAGACCACGAGACTGAATTCAGCCTTTTTGGCTGATCCAAACTTCAACGATTGTGTTTTGCTGTTAACTCAGGTGGGGTTTTGACTATAGCTCCAGATCCATTTTGTGTCCTCTTCTAGAAGCAATTTCTTTTCAGCTACAGACATTTGAGCCCTGTGGAGAGGAACCTAAATATGCACATATGCACCTGTCTGCAGAATTCATCTGGCACTGGCTGCTTCCCAGATCCACTGCTGTCTTCCCTGTGCACACCTTTAGAGACTCCTGAGTCAATTCAGGTGTATGAGAGGAAGCTAATCTTTAAGATTAGCTAAGGTCACAAATAATTTATATTCTCACATTCAAGAATTCAAGTCCCATTTTTAAATAATTGATAGCATCCACAGTGCTTCTCTGATGTTGTTTGGTCTTGTTTTTATGTAGCTTCGTACACTGCTTAATTTCTGTGGTAAGCTTGCCTCTATATGCCTTGGAATATCTCAAACCATCTACAAACAGTTTAGAGATCCCTTGGCTGCGCAGCTCCATGTAAGCCAGTGCCAGCTGTCAGCTACTCACCAGAAGCAGAAGCAAAGAGATGAAATACAGCTCAGACCCCGGCTATATTCTTAGAACCATTTATTCCCCATCCCGAGGAACAGGGTGCCTCTGATCAAGGGGGCAGCTAGGAAAAGAGGCAGAGCCTCTGTGTGAAGTTACTTTTGTCACAGATGGGGGGAAAGGGGATACCTGGGGTGGCGCTGGGATAAACAACCAACCAGATCAAAGTCTGGGCTATTTGAACTTTAAAAAAGGAATATCTCAGAGTCACATGGCCAGGACCTGGGCGGGGGGCAGGGGGGAGGGTGTGAGTACACTGCAACAGTTTGGCACCTGGTTTAACAACAAGGATGTGTCTTTGTACTCATCTCATGTAGAACCTTGTAGAATTTCACAAATACAAACACCTTTACCACAATGTTACCAGCCCTCTTAAAATGTTTCACGCTGACCCTGCTTGCCATTAAACACCATTCCACCTCTGAATCCTAGCGAGATTTGATATAAAAGGAGGAAGAGAGTCAAGCTCAAGAAGGAAAGTGCCACAGTTTCAGCACTGAGTGAATAATCCGCATATGCAATACATCTCTTGTAATTTAAGCTCATGGCACCACAGTCCTCAATAGCAACTCCAATTCTGCCTCTTAAAATTAGAAATCTATTTTCAAGTCACTGAAAAAAACCTCTGGAACCTCAATACTGAGCAGTTCTTTCAGTATCCCAATGCCCCACAGCTCCCCAAAGCTAGCAGAACTCTCTAACATTATTTTCTAACATGACTGAAAATAGAGGCTGCTAGCTGAGATACAGAGATGTGCATTCACAGAAGAATATATAACAGGAGTGCGAAAAGCATACAAGCATTTTAGTCAAAAGCCCTTTCTGGTACACATTCAGAACAACCTGAAAATGCACTGTTTTACATTAACTTTTAAAGGAATCTTTTATGAGAATATTTGTCTTAGGGTGAACGTCAACTGACCAACACAGCACCAATGTAGACATATATTACTCTAGCAATCATATATTAAGAAGAGCATCAGTGCTTTATATTTAATATCCATTGTAACCAATTAGTACTGCTATCCCCTGATGTTATACAAGTTCATTCCCCTAAATTGCCATGGCAGTAAATTCTACGGTTACAAATGAGAAGCTGCAAATTGATTTGCATGTAGTAACTACCACTAAACCTTTCTTACCACTTCCAGTTTATCCCATCTGCTACCAGAGTGGAAGTTTAGGATCTGTTATTCCCAGAAGGGGACTTACCCAGCTGGACATCTATAACAGTTGGCTGGTTCTCCATGGGGAACAATGGCTTTGGAGGTTTGTCTGTGAGTAAAGCTAGAAAAGAAAATGAGAAAATGTAATGCAAAAATTGAGACCAATGATTGCAAAAGAAAAGCTCTGTCATGTAAGCAATCAAATGTTTGTATACTTGATGTCATGTAAACATTTATTACATACTATAGATGTTACACAGCCAATGTGTTCCCACCCCTGTTGTGGCTGTGGTGATCCCCGGATTCCATGAGGGCGATTTTGAAATGAGCTATTTCAAAAACTGTATTTTTAATACAAAGCACAAAACCAAACTCAATTTCTCACTTTTAACCTACATGTAATAACTAGAACAAGCAGTTTAGACCCTCATATTGAAAAGTTAACAAGATTAATTTGAAGTGCCAGACAAATCTATCTCAGTGTGACCAGTCCCAACATGTCTTTATGCCTGTCCAAAACAATACATAGAAAACTTGCACATAATTTTGCCTGAAGGACCCCAGCAGTTCCACAGCATCTTAGACTCCCACCCCAGCAGGTGGGGTACCTGGACCCTCTCCTCAAAGCCTGAGTGGGGACTCTGCCTCCTGTTGTGCAGAAATATCTCCGTCTGAGAGCAGGAAACAATATCCCAACCTTGTCCTACCAGGGGACTGCTCCACCAAGCAGGTAACACAACTATTAAAAAACATAGCCACAGGCACAGGCTTCAAGACTCTGTTTGAAAACTTAGGGCCAGACAGTGCAAACAGGTTTTGTAAATTTGGCTTCGTTTGAAATAAATGACTGTGTGTGGGGAATCCTTACAAATAAAATAATCCCTGAACATCTACAGAAATATCGCTTCATCTTTCCTTCCAAGTCCATCGCTGTCTTATATATTGTTGTAAGGATTCCCTGCACTACAACAACTGTGTATTCCTGGAAATGGGGAGAAGTGTTTTTAATTAGGTACAGCATCTTGCACCACATAAAATTAAACATTTCAAAATTACCTTCAAAATTTTCCTGTTAAAATTCATCACCTGGAATTATTTGACCCGAGTTTGTAAAATAAGCAACAGTTGTCAACTTACAAAACAATTTTACATCCACAATGGCCTCAAGAGTGTTTCAGTTTCTGGTATTTACAACACTTTTCTTCCTTAGCTTTTCTTCAGTTTTTAAGGCTTTTCTAGCATATTATATCAATCATATCATATTATATTGTATCATATTATTTAATTTCTGGCACTACACTGTACTCTGTGCATTGTAGAACATGGAGAAAATTTGCTGGAGCAGCTTCATCCACGCTGTGCCAGTGTGTTCAGGCTTCCTTTGCTTAATGTTCTCTTCATATCCCATTCTCACCTACACTCTTTGTAACCCAGTCTGACCAGGGCTTCCCTGTTTCCCTCAGCTTTACCTGCAGCCTTTGGAAGTTTTCTAAATGTGCTGCTGCATGTCACATTTTAAAAGGTTATGGTCTGCCATTTTCTTCTTGGAGACTAATCACAATAATGAACTGGGAGCCTGTCAGAGCTCTTTCTGTAGGACTGAAATGGCCCAAAGGGAATTTGAGATGAGAAGCCAATGAACTGCTCTTCAATGTCACATGTGTTTACTGAAAACAAAGGCTGTTCTTATTTTAGAGGTCAGACATAAGATCACTTATTCACCTTGTGAAGTTCATTTTGGTCCTTCTTAAACAGAAAGGCAATACAAGATATTTTCAGCTACAAGGGGCTCTAGTCTTATATGGTCTCTGTATTTGATGGAAATCCAGAAACAGCCTTTATTCACATTCCTATTTCCCTACAAGAAGTTTCTTTAATTCTAAGAACAGTTTTATAGACATGTGGCGCTGATTTCCAGCCATGCTCAAGGAAAAGAAGAACAAAAAGTTAGTGCTGTTACTGTATAAACATGTATTTAACAAAGCTAACAGTATAAACTCTTACTTGACCTCCTACCAAGCTACATGAAATTAAAACAATTACATGCACTGTAAATGCTCTTCCTATTATCAAAGGGGCAGTAATTCTGCTATTAAACTGAATCTACTTCATGAACTGTCACGGGAAGAGCTGGGATACAGCTGTCTAAATTTTTTTTTCCCTTCCAAATGCCATGGAATGTGGCATGCCCCTGGGCCACTCTGAGCAACAACACGTACATGGTGAAGCCACTAGAGCAAGGATGACATCAGCTTCCCAAGGGAGCCACCCAAACAGACCTGCCTTTGGAAGGTACTGGGTCTGACACTGCAGCAGCCCTAAGGGGTTGCTTTGCCTTTCCTCATCATTCTAGGATTTCATCCTGTGACCAGGCTGGGACTGCCTTGGCTGGATTTGTTTATGGAAGAGCTATCAGATGGATACAGCACAGAACTGAGACTGAGGGGAGGCTTATGTGCCTTGTCCCAGGATAGCAGCACACACTACCTGGGGTGTGGCTGGAAGCCACAGGTGCTGGATGACAAGCTGGAAAGATATTTCTTTATTCAGAGGCACCGGCCAATGCATGTGTCTCCCAAAAGAGCCCAGTGAATGTGGCCAGAGGCTGTTTAGCCACCAAACTCTTCAGAGGCTGTCCAGAGTGCTGTTTCCTCCTATGCTTATATTCACCCCATTCAAAAGTAACACAAACTTCAGAACAATAATCCCATTGCTGTGATTTCAACATTTGTTATTCTGTTTGTCCATAAGAGTTTTAAAGACACGGTGTTTTACTAATCAATACACTGATGTGATCCTATGCAGCTGTTCATACAGGTGCATTTTCTTTCCCAGCATACATGATGTGATCTTTGTCAGATAAAGAAGAGCATGATGTGCTGCACAGGTCAGTGTTTCTCTCCTCACAGGACCAGCTAAAGAAGAAAACTGCCTTAAAGGAGTGGCCCCTGCCTTTAAGTGCCAGTGAAGCCCTAGAGCCCAGAGGCTCATGTTTTTTCTCCACCACAGCCCTATTGTTTCAAAAATCTGGCCATTCCATATTCAGACACACTAATGAGTTCTCTTGAAAAAGCACAAAGCAGTTGAAAACAAACAGCCTTATGATATCATTACTTAGGGAAAACAGTGATAACCAGCTAGAAAAACTATCAGGCTTCTCAGTAAGTACCAGTTCCTCTACAGTTTGTTATTTGACACAGTTCTATTTCCCCACACTATTTCCTACCTTCCCTCTGCAGCAGTTTCATGGTACTCACCCCACTCCAGTCAAACTTTTACAGCATCCACAGTGACAGACAGGGAGCCCAAACTGTTGCTACAATTAACTCAAATCTCTAATTGCATATTTTGAGTGGCTCAGCTAAACACAACTTCCAAATTGAATCCAGATCCTCTTCCCCTGTGCCATGCAAAAGGCATCACCTGAATTGCTCCAGTGTGAAGCCAGTCAGCACCAGGGTCATGCACTGAAATCCAGCTGCTTATGATTTGAAGAGTCTCTTTCTTGTGGCTCAGCACAGCTGGAGTGTTTTCCAGACCAGAAAACTCTCAGAAGGGATCTAAAATGTTAACTCCCATGGGGCTAGGAACTGGTCAAATGCTGGGGAATAGTTTTCTTCTTTTTCCTCATGGTGGTTAATGATTTCCCTCTTCTTGTGATAAGCACCCAAAGTACATCTGCTGTGTTGTAATTTTGCTATTGATGTACCTCCTGGACATTTGCTCATGTAATTTGCAATGATGAAAGGAAAAATTATCTAAACATGAAGCAGAATGTAGAGAATCTAATGAAACAGTTTCAGATCTTCTATGAGACAATAGCATGACAACCTTCTTCCTTCAATCAAAGTATCTGGCATTTTCCCACCATTAATTAACACAGACCTTCTAGTATCATTCAATCAAGAATCTGACTAACCTTTTGGAAGAAGAACAGATCCATTTGAATAGTATCCTCTGGGACAAAGAACTGCATGCCAAATCCTTAATCTGAAACTAGCTCATACCCAAAGTTAAGCTTTTGTTCACTCTCAGTTCAAATATATATGCTTCCAGGCATGGCTTAGATCTACTTTGGCAACTAAAATTCTTGGCAGTGACACTGCAACTTGCACACCATAGATGACGATGGAACTAACTGTATACAGACCCCTCAATCAATATATTAAGCAGAGGGCACATATTGCCAAGAGAAGCTCAGCATCGGACTTTTTAAAAAGATACATGCCTAACTCCCTTGTCTCACCTGAAATCACAGCTTGTGACGAGATTTCTCAGCGGCTGGCAGTAAAATGCTTCAGGCCTGACCTGCTACTGCTTTATATTTCATGCTGCTGCTTACAACTAAGCAAATGTGAGAAACAATTGTGCAGATGTAAATGTAAATGTGACAGCTGTAGTTTGGCTGACAGGGAATGAACTGTTCACTTGAAGAGTTAAAAGCTTGTTTAAAAGCCAAGGGTTCTCACCTGGACTTCGTAGACTGAACCTCTAAAACATGATCACCATTAAGTCCTTCTACCAGATCAGAATCATTGCTTTTCATTTTCTTGGCAGAGCAGAAAATTACCACACAAGGTGAAAAGTAGTAGGAAGCCACACAAAGCAACTAATCCATAAAAATGTAATTTTGTGAGGATGTCTTTATACAGGAACCCTGTTTCCTGATTAGCTCCATTGTAGTGTGCTCCACCAGTCAGTCAAAACACACTTCTCCATCAGTTGCCTATTGTGCTATTTCCTTCCTCTCAGTATAAAGCTGACAAAATTATTGCACCTCCATTCACCATTTGCTCTAACAGAAATAAAGCCACTGCAATGACATGTTGTCTAAGGATAAATATCTCCATCTTTGAAAATAAACACTGAACTCTTATTCTCAAAAAACTCCAACTTAATAAACTCAGAACTTGTGTGGAAGTTAGGAGTCATTAACCAATGACAAAGCATTTTTCTCTATTTATTACTATTCAAGCAGGAAATGCTTCTTTGGGGAAAATGCTGTGGCATCATTCAGCAGCTGGATGCCTTCCCCTCTGCCACTACCACCACGAACACTACTTCTTGCAAACTCTACCTAGGATCAAGAGTGCCTTAATGCACTGTTTGGACTGCCTCTGTAGGACAATTTTCTGCAAGAAGGAGTTTAGCAATTTTATATTAGCAGTAAATAATTGGAATTCATCACATGAATTCTTTTTATGACATAGAAAGAAGGACAACAAAATCACAGCTTTAAGGAAGATGCTGTGTCCATGCTGAAATGCAGTTCACAAGGGAAATGAATTTTGAGGCACTCAAATGATCTTGGATCGTTACTGCTGGTTTTGATTCTAACCCATCAAGTTCTCAATGACTCGGAACAGACCCATGTTTGACAGGTCATGCTACTGGCACCAAGAAGAAGCTGGCCATGGCTGCAGCTCCCTTGACTTTGTGAGCAGTCAAAATCCTGAACAACTGGCAGTACCTGTTCTGTTCTTACCAGCTGCTCCAACTACTTCTGTTGCAGGTGTGACCTTGTAGCCCATTGTGACTATTTAGAACTAATAACAACAGCTAATAATTCCATGGGCAAAATCACTTCTGAATAAAGAATTTTGCTGCCAGTCTCTTCACCTAAGATGTTCCATCTATTGCACATAGGATGCTATCAGAGTGCACAGAGAGAGCCAAATGGCTTTGGAGAGAACGTAGTAGATGAACTCTGCTGAATGAATGAAAATGTTAAGGGAAGTGGAGATTAACTAGATTTTTGGTTTGGAATCTTCTACTTTTCAGGTTTGTGCTGGACCTTCTTTGCCCTTCTCACAATGCAATTAAGTCATGTAGGGTTGTAGAAAATAATCTGGTAAGACTGTGGTAGAACTTATGCAATAGAGTACAAGCCAGGACTCTGGAGAAGTGGAATAGAAACAATAGCACAGATTGCACATTACCGAAGCACAGATGGCAAAATCCCACAAGGTGCCTATCACAAAGTAATTACAACAGGGCTGAACACTTAACCCGACTGCAATATACGTGTTAAATGCCCATGGCATTGACTGTTATGCATCTCCTGATGTGAAACATTCAGTGGCACTGATGGTGGGGGTTACCATTGATGCTTTCACTAGAGTGGTGCAAGGGGGGTGCTGGAAAGTAGAAGAATTCTGTGTTAGCAGGGCTCTCACTGTGTTATGTTATCAAGCTTCCTTACTCCTACAGTTGCCAATACACCTTTCTTTTTGCTGCATTTCTAAATTTCACAGATTGTGTTAGATTTTGCAAAGTTCTTTCCCAATCAAAATTATTCCTGTGATCATTTTATTCCTTTCCTAAAAGTGGATCATGGAGCTTGCTTTTATGAATCAAGCATGAGTTTCCTCTGAAGTAGAGAAGAAGTGTAATAAATTCTTACTAAATGTAAATTACATTTTCTGGCAATGTAATTCAAGAAAATCTCAAATGGAGTGTGCTTTATTTAATGAACCGAGTGTATTTAGCACAAAGGACACAATTTCATCTGCACTCAAAATGTTTCTCTTGGACTCTGGGCAGAAATAAGATGCTTGAAATTACCCTCTATTTCAAGGAGATCTGCAAAGAACATTTAATGACATTTTATAGTTTGGCTTTTTAAATTCTTTTTCCTTTCTGTCTTATAAAAAAGTAAAGAAGTGGTGATGGATGAAACCAGATCCCTTCATCCATCCTAAAGGAACAGCTGGAGTCTTTGCATGCAAAGGAAAGCTATCATTCTTGTCAACCTGAAGCCAGACTACCAAAAGCCTGCAGTCCACGACCTATTAATATTCCATTATCAATCTGACCACTTGTGCACAGTGAAGTACTGCACCACAGCACAACTCCAGCCACATGAACTATCATGAAGTGGATTTTATGTACTGTTTTAATAAAATTCAAAGCAATCCATCATTCTCTAAAACTAAAAAACTTGTACTGGGTATAGATAGTGTGTCAACAGAAAATTGTTGTGGACAATGAATGTCAGATGAACTAAGTTTTAAGCATCATATGTAGGCAAAATAATGGGTGCACTTTTTGAGGAAAAGCTATCTCCAAGCTCAGCAGCAGCTTCCAGCCAGTGCTCACCAGAAACTGCTGAAGGAGGTGCCAGTGCCATTTTGCCACCTCTCTTACTGTGCTGTTTCAGGCAACCTCATGGTTCACCTGTGCCCTGAGACAGCCCAGATCAAACCCTCGCAACAGGCCAAACATCCCTGGGCAGCTTTTCAAAGCAAAGGATAGAACTATGGAAGACTGACATTAAAAATGCATTTCACTTTAGTCTCAAAGGCAGTAGCAACCATTTAAAACTTGTACGTAGGAAAATTTTATATATTGCACAGTGTAACAGCTCAGCCCGCTTTGGTGTTCAGCTGGGCCATTACAATTTCAAAGCTGCCACACAGCAAACAATTTTTAGATGGAATTTCAATGGTATGTGTTTTAGATTAATTAAACTTACAAGTAAGAAACATGAAACTTCAGTTAAGGCATCTCTTGCCAATTGATTTTGCTCTGTTGGGGACCTTCTCATAAGGTTTCTCCTGCCCTATCCAGTCTATCAATTCTGATGCGTTCTTTGGATTAGCACCATGGCTTCCTAAGATTGTTGCAGTGATGAAAAATGTTACTATACTTGACAAGGAAAACCTCTAAAAAAATGTTTACACAATATTTATGTAGGTTCTTTGTCTATATTTTCATTTTTTTCCACTGAAGAAGTTTTGAATTGTATTACTCACTAAGCACATGGAGTATCTTTAAGAAAAAATTGGGGTGAATCATGACATCATTGGTTGGATGAGCAGGAGAATTAATAAAAGCAGGCATAATAAAAGCACATAAGGAAATCATAGATACTCTTGCTATTGTGTATCCTGACTCATGAACAAAGATCAAGAAAATGTAAATCTTCTGATGAAAGACAATGCTTTAAGAAATGAAGGAGATAATCATGCCAGGAAATTTGTCTTCTTGTTTGAGGCAAAGAATTTAAAAGAATTAACAAAAAAGTAGTATCCGTAGAAATCTCTGGTGGGACAACCCATTTTAAGAGTTGGTTCCACTGCCTTTTACCACTTACTCAGAGTTTCTAGCAGATGATGGGAAGCAGAACAACCCCTGCTGATCAGCCTGGGACCTGAACCTTTCAGTACCAGCTACTATCAAACACAGGGAAGTGTCTCTGATCCAAGAATGCAATTTCTTTTTCACAAAAATACACAAACATGTGCAAAGCACTGCATCAGTTTTGCAGAAGGCAGCTATTCAACAGTAAATGTGATATTTTAAGATGACCACATTACTTGAAAATGTTTACTGGTCAGTGGAGATGCAAAGAACTGCAGGCAAACCTCCAAGAGGAACATGATTAAAGGCTGCACAGAGATCCAATCATTAAAAAGTCCAAGGATTTACATTCCAGTGCCCACTGGTGCATCTCTAGGCATTAACAAGCCTAACGAGTGACACCCAGCACAGGTGATGGGAACAAATGAACTTCCCAATGAAAGAGTTTGAAGACCTCGAGGCAATGCTAAAAGCAATGGAAAACAGTGAAGACATGGCCAAAAAAAGGTCTTTGGGACTTCGCTTGTTTTGACTTGATGTGACCATTGTGAAGCAGGTTGTCAACACACCAGATTTTTATCAGAGGAGCATAAAATAAACTTGTCAGTGAGAGAGTGATGGATTGCACCTGTCCCACATGTCAATTTGAGCAAATGTATACTGCATGCAGCTGAAACTGCAGAAAGGCCTTGCTTTCAAATCCTCTGAAATGTGAGATTAAACAGACCCACAGGCACTTCAAATGGCTGCAGATAAGGATTTAATCCTTCAGTATATTTCCTCCATCCTTTATTAAAAGATGAAGATAATCTTTAAATCAAGAGAAAAATAGAAAAAAAAATTGAAAGAGACAAAAATCATCAAGTGGAAAAAGAGGAGAGGAACTAACTCTATTTTTATTAATAAATCCTCTCAGCCAAGGCTTATACACCCTGAGTTGCACGAAGGGGAAGTTGCTGCTCCAGACTTAGAGAAAAAGGCAGTACAAGCTCCCTGTGAGCAGGGCATGGGCACAACAGTGATGGGCTGCCCCAATATCCAGATACTCCACCTGCCTCTGCCTGAACTACTTGCACACAAACAGGTTCCTGAGAGGGGTTTTCTGTCCTCCTGCAAGTCCTCAACCAACTACCAGGACATACATACATGATGTCCCTCAGCCACCGGGACAGTTTTGGTGAAGCAGCTCAAAACAAACTACCTTCCTCAGCTTCTACATTGCTCTGCTGTTCTCATAGGAACGTTCTTTACCCAGCATTTAGGTTTTCTGCTGCTTTTTTCCCAGCAGCCAGATTAAAGTTTTGCACTAGGAATGTAATTTCTGAGAAATTCCTCATGAAATTGTGTCAGCTTGTTGTAATGAACCTGGCTGACTCTTCATTTTCCCATTCAAAGTGTCTTCTGTTAGTCACATGTTGAAGCAATTTAAGATTTTGCTTTGACATTTTCAACAAGAGAACAAGATGATTCAATCTTCTCTGTGTAGCAACTGACATTACATTTAAAATACATAATTTAATTGAAACTCAACATGCTATTTTGACTGCCATTTTTTATCTTCTGTATGACTATGTAGTGTTACTGCCCCAGCTCATGGAACAATTTTAAAGCAACAAAGACATTTAAAGAATGTCCTCTAATTTTCCAGTCAGGCCACCCTGAAACTTCTATTTCTTTTTTAAACAGCATTGTCACACAGCATTTGTCAGACACGCCTTAATGACAGTAGTTTTGAGAATTTTGGGGTTTGTTCCAATGCAAAATGAAAGTAAGATCTGAGAAAAAAAACCACAAAAAACAAAAAACACCACAAAATTCCTTCCAAATAAAAAATATAAATTTTTTGCCATCTGTAATGCTTCAGTCTCAAAGGATTGGAAGACTGGTGGATGCAGAGGCTGGCTGAGCACAAATTCAGCAGTGGCAGTGCAGGAAAGATTAAAGGCTGCAGAGTGTCATAACCTGCCCAGGCACATGTGACTGTTTTACCTACCACCTACTC
This sequence comes from Lanius collurio, assembly GCA_020086605.1. NCBI lineage: Eukaryota > Metazoa > Chordata > Aves > Passeriformes > Laniidae > Lanius > Lanius collurio. Next base: position 3,733,593 of record JACBWW010000057.1, on the reverse strand, counting down.
CTATTTGAAATTTTTCTTCCACTTTTTTGTCTGCTTTAAAATGCATTATCCACCACATTCAGTTGTCTCTAATCAACACATACACCTCCATCAACTCCTTATGATGCACAACAGCTAACAAACACCTTTTTATTTATTATAGGGAAAAAGACTGTCTTGTTCAGCAAGTGTTTTACTTCTATTCTAAGGCCTGTTTTCTCGTGATGTAAGGCAATGGCTTAAACTGAAAGACGTGAGATGCATAGCTAAAGAGGATGACAATTTCTCAGGAGGTGAACAATATCTGAATTAATAATTACAGAACAAAGTCTTTTAACAGAGCAACATGGAGATAATTTAAATACAGGATTAGAGATGGGAAATATTAGCGCTTTCTCTCACAGATTTCAATTAGTAAATTACAAAAATTTTGTGTGCCAGTACACTTTTAATACAGGCACTATATAAAGATCTACCACTTATCTACAAACTGTATGATAGCAATACTTTTTAGAGAACCAGTGGATCAAATACAGAAAGGAAGAGGTGGTGTTTGTTTTAATCAGGAAAAGCATTGTGGTGTTGTAAAAGGGGCTGGATCACAAAAGCAAAAGCACAGTGCAGCAGTAATGTTAGACACGCTTTTAGGGCAGAACGTCTGTCCTAATCTGTTATTACTCTCAGATTGCATCTGAAGACTACATTTTGTACCATGCTTTTATTGTCTGTTACCCATCCCAAAATGGGTCCCCATACATGCATTACTGATATCACAACCACAGGGAGCTTCAAATGCACCTGCAGGATTGGTCTGTGCTTAAGCAAATACACGAGAGCAAGGCAGAGACCTCTCCCAGCTCTTGGTATTATTCTGCAATGATGTGCTTCCTTACCAAGGTGCTGTGAAGGGATCTAATACACTGTACTATGCTGTATATTGGCAATTTTGGCTGAACACATTGTAGCATTATTTTTTAATTGTTCCAGAGCTGACATTTAGGAATTAGAGTTGTTGCTGGAATGCTGCTTTTCTCTTTCTACATACTCCCAAGTTAGTATCTATCTTTCTATAGGCAAAAAAGCCCCTTTCTGTTCTCTTAGTCTAATCTGGAGCTGCTTAAAACAGTTTAAGTATCATTAACACTATATACTGATATTAAAAGAAGCAGAAAACTGCAACACAATTTCATATAAAAGCAATGGAGCCTTAAGCTTTTGCGTCTATGAATGATGAGCAACATTACTTCAAATGACATCTTTTGTCAGAGTTGCTTGAGCTAAAGACAGAGTGAATCCATTTGCATAAATTGTGGCTTTGCTGCTAAAATTAAAAAAAAATATATGTTGCTATCCTTAAGTCTAAAACCATTAATATAGCTAGAATATGCCATCTTTTCCCAGAAGAACTAGCAAGTCCTTAAAACACTATCATCAATCACAACTAATTCACTAAATATACAATTCCAAGAGCAATAGAACAAGAATATACAGTATAGTGTGTTGTCTGTCACTACATCAAACATCCCTATATTTCAGTGGAAACTGCAAGTCAAGATAAGTGGTTCGTAACTGAATTCCTGTTCCACTGGGATTAGTCCTTTGCTTGTTTTCCATTTGATAGATCCAAGGTTGATATTTTTATTTGAAAAATAAAACTAACATAAATTTCATCCCTCAAGAAAATGTTTGTCTGAATGCTATAGTTTAGTGTCATAGTTTAACCCCAGCTGGTGACTCACACCCACACAGCCACTTGTTTACTCCTCCCACGTTGGGACTGGGGAGAGGATTGGAAGAGTAAAAGAAAACTCATGGGTTGAGATAAAGACAATTTCATACATTAAGCAAAAGCCATGCTCACAAGAAAACCAAAACAAGGAATTCGGTCCATGTGCTGGCAGGTGTTCAAAAAAACACATTCACTGACTTATTAGAATTACACAGATTTTATACTGGCAGGATGTCCAAAATCATTACAAGGTGTAGGCCAGGAGTCCAGTGCACTGTACAAGAAGCTCCTGCCCATGGGCACTATCTTGTTTGACTCAGATCATTGCCTTATCAGTTGTATCCGCATCATGTTAGGTCACGGTTTGGAGCAATAAGCATTTCACTATGCAAAATCTGAAACACTGACGGAAGGTCACACTAACAAAAAGGAACACTAATGGGGTGAAAATGAGTATCACAAGGACAATAAATCATTCTTGGAATCCTATTTAATTGATCATTTTGTAGCTACAAAATGCTTCACCTTGCTTCCACAGAAGTCAATGGCAAAGCTTCCATTTCTGTGGAAATGAACAGGACTGGGTCCTTTAAAGTACAGTGTGTTTTATGAATTCTGAAGGTAGCATATTTTACACTAGAATTTTCTTTATTACTTCTCAACGCAAAACTTCACCAAGAAAACCGAATCACTGTATGAAAGTATCCCATAATACAGTACATTAATTTAACACATGATAAATTTTCCTGCTGTAGTATTAGGTGTTGTCAATTTCAATACACAAATATCTAACAGAGTATTTTCTCCCCCCATCTTCCTCCTCAGTATTTTCCTCACAGATTTTACAAACATGCCTATCCCAAAACACTATCTCTCCACATTTGGCAGTCTGATATTTCCTTTAATAATAACTGAACTACCTCTGAGACAATGGGAGCTCTACCTGAGAGCCAAGCTCCTAGCAGCACAACACCCACAGCCTTATGAGGACTTAGGAAGAGTATTTATGCTTACTTGAAATGGAAATAAACCAACAAGGATTACTCTGCAGCCATATTTTTTAGGTTAAAGAACTTAACCTGTGTCTGATGTGAGCCATGAGAGAAGCAGCAGCTCAAGTCAGGAGTCTCTGTGCTCACCTTCACTCTGTGGCTGAGGCAGATACTCTTTGCTGTGACTGAGCTGAGCTGGCCAGGGCAGGCAAACTGGCTTGGAACTTCCTTATTCTCTCTCTTTTCTTTCATTATTGTCTTAACTCAAGAGGTGTCACTGTCTCTTTTGTACACTAACCCCTGCTAGTCACAATGAACAGGCTTTGATGAAGTGTTTTCAGAGAAGCACAGGTTTCTCCATGGTGTTCACCTCTGCTCTGTCAACATATTTGAAAAATCTGGACTGGAACAAGTGGCATCCATCAGGGAATGCTCAAAACCTGTAGATTTGCACTACAGTGAGAGGAAACAGCACCACAGAGCGTGCTCCTTCCATCCCTCTAATGGCACAAGCCCTCTTCCTCCTCCCTTCCATTTCCCTGGGCCTCTTAGGACGATGATCTACCAATATCACAGACTGAAATGTCTGTTTTGGGAAAAAAGAATGAGGGATCCTAGTTGGGAAGAGGAGAGGCACGTACAGTACAAGCCATGGGCATATGGATGTGGGGATGGAGCCACTTCCTTGAGGGATTGAGTACAGAGAACAGAGACATGAGTTGTGGGCTGTGAAAAGGTGCCCTAATGGGAACAAGCTCCCTACCCCAAGTGAGGCAGTGCTTTACTCAGACCTCATGTAAAGGCCTGGTCTCAATTGATGTGTTTTGGACTGCTGAATGGGAAGAATGGTCTTAAAAGCAGGCAAAACCCCTCAGACTGGGAAATTTTCCAATCTGAGTCCCTCTAGTGAAGTAAATTTCATCTGGGGATGTTTCCTTTGAGAGATGACGCTGCAGTCTCACATGAGCACACCCAGGGCAAGCAGAAGCTTTCGGATGTCATGCTGGCATCTATCATGATCCTTTATGGTTTTAGTCTCCTGACTTTCTGTGGTCTAAGTGCTGGCACAGCAGCCTGTCACTGAGAAGAGTAAATCTGGCACCTGAATTCCAACTTCCTAAATTTTGGGGGCAATAGTTTGATACAGTAAGGTATCTGATTCTTCATATTCTTTTTTGCTGATACTCTTGGAAAGCACATTTTCTTAATTCATAACTTTTATTAAAAGTTTTGGGTATATTTCATTTTTTCCCAAATGTCACCCCTCTCAGGTTATAATTATTTCATTTTCACATCTACATATTGTTTATTCTATTTAAAATATAACAGTGAGAAGAAGTAGAAACTAGGAGACTCCAATTACCTTTCCACACAGTTTGAACACTGAGCAGTTCTCAAATATTCAAAATAGGAGCCCCATTAATTTTTTCAGGCAAATGGTTTATGAAGGAAAAGAAATATGTTATTTTTTGCCTGAAACTGTTTGTAAATTAATGTCAAATTCAGTTTTAGATAATAATAATAATAAAACCCAAAATAAAACAAAAAGGAAGAGTATTATCTTCACAAATAGAAACCCCTTGGTCTGGCATTTTTGCTATGTAAAACATACTTACTTATTTTTCTTCAGAAAATTACGACAATATCTTTGAAGCATATCTAACTTCTTCCAAGCTAAAACAAATGGGCTCAAGAGGTTTCACAAAAAAAAGCAAAAAAAAATTTACTTTCTTCCTCCAAAATATTGTATTTTACTACCATACTGAGAAAATTGCCATACAGCATTTAGCAATGGCTCATCTTCCCTTTCCAAGGCTCTTAAAACTCTGTACAGCTGACTTTCTTCATAATCTCCCAAATGTGTCCTTTTATACCTTGCCATTAATTTGATTCATCTGTGTGTAGGATTTCAAGGTGTTGAATTTCCCCTGGTTTTGCACAATTTCATATGATGTTTTTGTTATTTCATTAAGCAACTGAATTGACTGCAATGACTCTTACATTCTCAAGTTTCAGATTCAGGCACATAAAACTTCCTAATTTAAAGTTCTGAAAGCTTCCTGCACAGCTGCAGCAGCTAGAGCCTTAACTATTGCCTTTTTCTTTTTAATAAACCTGTTCAGTCATCCACATGTGCAACCTGTTTTATACCAATATTTAAGGTAAAGGGGTGAGCTTCTGCTCTACTCTGTGTTCCTGTTATGGCCAGGAAAGCAGCAGTAAGGACAACCGCAGTAGTGTTTTGAAAATAAAATGAAGAGAAGCACTTCCTGTTTCTGCTCAGTTCTGCTCCTGAACACCATGCACAAGGTTGCTCCACACTGGTACCTGCTCAAATGAAATTAGAGCTACAAATCAGATTTTCTCTCTGTCCTCTCCAAACCCTAAACTTATTCTTTGGTTGAGGCTTAGCTCTAAGACCTGAAGACATTGCATATGTTTGATGTTTAGCATGAGCATAAATCAGTTCTCTGTTCTGAAAAGACCTTGCTGGGCTGGACATACACTTCCATTGATACGCTGCTCAATTAGTCTGAGACTGTACTTCAAGCTCAGACTCATCAGTACACACTGCTCACTTACCAGGATCTTGCCCAATGCTGAGCCCACCCCTCCAAGTCTCTACAGCATTTTTAATTAAGTGCTACTACACAACTGAAAATTAGTGCACTTTTCAGCTATTTAAAAGCCAGTGAAATCAACACATCACTAACTGCTAGGGAAGACTTGCTAAGATGTTTCCCCAGTGCCAATTATTGCTGCCTAAATGATCACTGATTCTTTGAAAAAATCATTACATATACACAAAGTCAACAGTCTGTTAGCAGAGCAGAGTCAGAGCAGCAGCTGGCAAACACCAGTTACTTCGCACTTGCATACTAACAACATTCCTCTTGCATACATGATCCACAATTAAATCATGCTATATGACTCTAATTTTGCTTCCTGAATGCAGACAATTCAAACAAGTATAATTTAAGACACAATTGACAGCTTTGCTGTCAAAATTTTGATCCCAAGTAAGATGAACTTGGGAGGAATTGAGTGGTTTAAATGGTACTTTTGAGCTATTTCAAATGAAAAGGACAGTTTTATATGTGGGAATTTGGGGTACCTGCCTGTGGTTACAATCCTTGAACAGAACATATGTAAACTCCAACAACCTGCAAATGCTTCTTAAAATGAGTAATTTTGAAAATTAGACCAAATGTATACAAATTGGGTAAAGATATAACAAGTTTTTGAAATTATTTTCATTAATATTAAATATGAAATAACTTAAAATTATAATGAGATAATCATCATTATCATAATTATTATTATTAAACTCAAACCATTTAACTCTGCAGCAAGAATGATCTCAAGACTTAATGCATGGTCTTTGTGTTTTTATTCTCCTCATGATTCTTCACTTAAAAGGATGGAAAAGCAATTTGGAAAATCTGCACTCTGTCAAAACAAAATAGTTGATCCAAACTAGAAAATATATTACATTAACAGCTGCTTTCTCCTCTGGCAGAGTGCATTATCTCAGGTACAGTCAACCAGCCACACAGAAATCTTATATATTAATGTAATGCAACATCACCAACCCCCAGCACCCCAAACCAGTGGGAATAGGAATGGTGGAGTGCCTCAAAATGTATGTTTATCCTCCTATAACTAAATTTAATTTACTGATCCAATATTCATCTTTTGGTTGGAAATCCTCCTGTATTTGAATTTCTGATTCTTCAGGACAGCAGCTTTGTAGACCTTGCTCTCAATAAAAGAATATAAATAACTCTCGGCACAGCTAAGTCACACAAGCTCTGATGACCTGCTGTTCTGACACACCGAACTGCTCTCGCATAGCAGATGGAGGTTTCAGTCTTTTAACACAGCCTCATCAGATACCTGTGTGCAAGATCCAACATTCTCCCCAAACACACCGTTATTCAACTAATTTACAAGAAAAATGTACCTTTCTATCAGCTGCTCTTCCAGCCAACATAGGAAAAAGCCACCCCCCCCTTCTATTGTTCCCATGTAAGTGCATGTTGCAGATGTCATTTGTTGCCAGAGCTCAGGGCTGGCATGTGCTGATGCTCATCCTCCCTCTCCAGCCAGGAGAGGCAGAAGACTGAGACAGCACCATCCCCACCACATGGACACTGAGCCCTGTATGCATCTCTCTGGCTTCACCTGGTACTTTCTTGCTTCTGATTTCTCTTTTTGAGTGACAGTCAGCAAGCCCTTCAATGTGAAAGCACCATACACACCCTCAGAAAAGCACCTTCCCAGCACTTTTATAGGTATAGAGGTTACATTTTTTCAATATTAAACCCTTTCAACAGGCTGTTATCACCAGCCTCATCCTGCCAACGACTGCCCTGCCACTGTGGCTCCACTGGCACAGCACCACAATGTGCTCTCACCCCTGCATCCCTGAAGGTGCTTCAGGTCTTTGGGATACACTTCGTAGGTGTGCCTAACTATCCCTCTTGCTGGACACATTACTTTGTGTCTGCTACTGTTAAAATATCTTCTGATTTAATATAACCAGCTTGACAACGAATCTGGATAATGCTCTGAATTTTTAATAAAGCAATGCTTGTTTTGATCAATAGGAGTTTCCTAGAGAAAATAGGACCATAAATAAAACAAATTTAATTTTTAATAATAGAATCAACATCTAATGGAAATCCTAGCAAAGCAGGAACAAGCTATTATTATAATAATTACCTTATAATCTTTATTGTTGTAGGAACGTTTAATAAATAATTCTTGCCTGTACAACAAATCTGATGCTTGCCCTTCAATTTTCACATGGCTTAACCTCCACTATTTTGGGAGGGTGTTAGAAAGTCCCTGCAGTACCTCTGGAAAGCTGACAGTACATTCAATATTATTTACTTAGGCACACAGTGTCCTGACCCACTTTCAGATTCCCTCTAAGGAAAGGGCTCCCTATACAGTGTCACACAATGGGGACATTTGTAAGGAAGGACCGTGGCAACAGAACCATATTTGGAAAGTCATCTTCACTTAGAACAATATTTCAGCTAAAGGACATTGCCTGGTATGGAAACAAATTACTATGAATTCATTTAAGCTATGAAGAGGTTTTTTAATGACCAGTAAAGGGAACATTCAGAATAGGCTTAGAAAGCATGAGCAAAACCCCCTCAATTTCATTTAAAACAGGACTGACTACCTTATAAAGTCGAGTATTTGATGCTGTTATAAAATGACTGTAACAGATGACCTGGGATGTCCCTGCCAAATGCTGTTCTTATTTTTATCAATAAAAGAAGAAGAGTCTTGCAGGAAAAGGAAAAGAAAAATTTTGCAAACAATGGAAAACAGCATTTCATACCTCTACCACGTTTCCATTTGAAAGCAGACAAAATGTCTTCCTAAGTGCTAGAATCTCCTTTTCCATTAAAATGCTAATAGGAAGGTTAACTTCAGTTTAAACCATTGTAAAAAATAGCAACATAAGCAAAAATGTTCAGCTTGAGGTTATACTTTGAGAAAAATACCCCACAAGTTTAAGCTAAATGGGATTTCCACTGAGAAAGAAAAGTCACACAAACAGCAGCAGGAAGAAAACTCCCACAGCAAAGTGGGGAACAATTCTAATACCTGCATTTGTTAATGTGACACAGTCACAGACTGATGTTTTGTTTTAGGAAACACAAATTCTGTGGCAAAAACTAAAGTCTCCTGAGTGGAAGTGCATCACATGGGAGCCTTGCCTTTTGGAAACTGTAAAATTAAATAAAACTTGTCACTCTCCTCTCCCTATGCTGTAAAGTGAGCACTGCACAGTCCCTGTGTGGATTTACACAGTCCCCACAGAGGAGTCCTTAATATCCACACAGGGCTCATGGCATAATGTTTGGAGGAAGCTTTTGTGCACATCCCAAAATATCTCAGAGATAAGGACTGAACTCCGTAATGTTATGCTTATGTGGGTGATAGATGCAAATCTGCCTTCACTCTTTCATCTGAGAATTGGGGCTTTTCTTTTGTGCTTGATTATGCTAATATTTGTTCACTGGCATATGGGCAACATGCAGCAAGAGAACATTTCGACTTAGCCAAAATTCAGTTGTGACTATCAAATGGCCTCATCCTTCTCCAGCGCAGAGACAGACTTGGACACTGACAGCTTCATTTATAGTGAGCACGTGTCCCTTCTTGCCCTTTCGACAAAGGACAGTGTATGCAGCATAATGAGTATCACGCCATGGAATGTAGAATTCATAATTACACAGTGCACACAAGCAATATTCCAATTAAATGGGAGTTTTGGAACTGAATACCATCAAGAGATAGAAGCAGGTAAAAGCAAAAGGAGGGAACATCATGGCCCCAACAAATTTCTGCTGTGCAGCCCTGAATTGTGCATCCATATTGGTCAACAGACAATGGGTTCCAATTTCAATTCATGAGCAATTGCATCAAAGCCATTGTTAAGCAGTCCAGACAGCAACCTCCAACATTCTTAGATTTATACAAAATCTAAAACCTGCTTCTAATACAGCCTAAGTTCATTTATACTGAGGTCTGCTTTAGAATCTAACTTTTATTCAGAGACTAACAAAATGAGAGGAGAAAGGATTTCTTCTGAGGACTGCACTCAGTGTTTTCACTGTTTTCCAGGAATGGATGTATCTGCATTCACTGATGTTAATCCTAGTCTGAGAAATACAAATGGTGAAAGTTTGAGAAAACTGTAGGACAAGATGCATTGATCTTCATTGGAGCTGTACAAGCGTGAACCAAGTTTTCATGCCAAGGATTTGTCACAGAAGTGATATAATCATGATACATCAAAATCTGAGAAAACAACTGCATCCAGCTCTGTGTAAATGTTCTCTATAGCATGAGGAATGTCCTTGTAAATATGAACATACCTCTTTGAGTTCAACATAGTCTACATGCAGTAGAGAGGAAAAGCAGCAGTGTTCATATATTGTCCCTATGAAGGCTACAAAACTGAAAAATTAAAGTGCATGTCCTGTTTCTTCTCATTTCTGTTCAACTGCTATGTGAAAGGCTATTTGTTTATCTTGGTGTAGTGGGTTGAATCTGTGCTGATAGACAGATTTTGGGACCAGTAACGCTTCTTACAGTTTACACATTTAAACCACTCAGAAAGGCAGGAGTTCCCTCTGGTTCCAGCTTGCCTGAGGGAGGTGGGGGGGCCTCGGAGCCTCCGGGCCCCGCTGGGCCGAGGCCCCGGCCCCCTTCCCCTCTCCCTGACGCCGCGGCACGGACCCATGGCCGGTGGGGAGGGAACCATCCCAGAGCCCAGGCAGCTAAACCCAGCCATGGGCTGGCACACAGCTAAAATCTCTCCGGAGAAGCTCCTTGGGACCGGCGGGTCCCCCCTGTTCTCCACACGGAGCCGGCGGGAGCCTCCTTTCTGCAGCCAGCACACTTCAGGCTGAACTGAAGAAAACACCATGCAGCCAGCAGCACAAAGGGAGCGAGGCTTTCTTCACCATAAAGCCTGAACAAGAACATTCTTCAACATAGAGGTTTTGGAGTCAGAGAGAGTGAGCCATGTGAGATGGAGCTGAAATGGCGGCGGAGAAAAGGGGCGGTGCCACGTTCCTTGCGTGGAGCTTAAAAATCCTTCTGGCATACAGTGGTAAGAAACTGTAATATCTCAAACTGTTTGTCTCTTTAATCCATTTGGAGTGCATGGGGGGATGAAAGACTCATGTGTGGCCTGTGAAAATTGTAAAGAGTGCCTATGCCAGGCTACATAGAAGCAGTGAGAGGTTTTTAAGGACTTGTAGCAGAAAAAAAAGCCTTTGTGTTCAGGCCAAAATAACCCATCCTTAAAAAGATTGATAACTCCATGTGATGGCCCAGGTGTGGCAGTCTGAAAAAACTGATATTTTCTCATAGAAGAGATGTATTACACCACAGCAGATTGTTTCTTTCCAGGCAGGTCTGTTGTTGGGGGCAGTTTAAGGAACCACGTGAAGGAAGAAGAAAACCCTTTTTTTCTTAAGCATAAGCGAGAGACTTTTTAAGAACTGTAACACTGACTAGAATCCTATGTTGTGTTATCTTCTGTGCTAGTAAGGAAAAAGGGAAAATTGCTGGGAAGAAGGGCGGGGGGAGGTGTTTGTTTTAATTTCTTGTTATATCTTTTAACTTTTAACTCTGTTAGTAATAAAACTCTTTCCCTGTACTGCAGCCGTTTAAGTTTGAACCTGTTTTTTGCCTTGCAGCTATGTAGTTTTCCTCAATATTTTCTTATTTCTTCCCCTTATAAAAATAACTGATTTTCGTGTGCTTGACACTTAGTTGTGTCAAACCACAACACTTGGCTTGTCACAGTTCCTCCCTGTTACGCTGAGAAGGCATAAACACAAGCGCTGAGGAAGGAGGCATTCTCTGAAGCCACTTAAAATGGCCAAGTTTGGTGCACGTCACAGCACAAGGGCTCATGCCTCGGCAGGCCAAGGAGGAATGCAACTATGAAAGGAAGAGTAAAGCTACCCCATGAAAACAGAGTTTAAGAAGTAGAGCTCACCTTGCTGAACTGAGGAAACTCATGTTCAAATGTATGTATTTTAACTTAAAGCATAAGACAAAAGTGAATTCCCTCATTGGCTTTGTTTTAGAATCATGGAATTGGCAGACTGGAGAAATGTTACAACCAGGAACAGCTCTCCTATTAGTTGTGAGAGTGTGAAACTTTATGTCAATTTATAAAGTGAGCTCTCCAATGGTTTTTGTAAATGACACACTGCAAAACAGCATAAGACTAAAAATATTCAGAAGGTGTCGTTCTCCTCCCTCCAACCAACTCTCACAGGCACAGGACAAAACTCAGAATGAAAACCACAGTTTCAGAGGTGTCTTCTGTAAATGCTGCCTTTTCTAGTGAAACTGCAAACAAATAAATAAATCCCATTTAAAATACATTTGTCTTAAATTCTAAGAGACTATCCCCCATCTACTGTTAAACAATGACTCCCAAAAGATTACTGATGTGCTATGCAGCCTAACTCAGACTCACAATCCGTTTGGTTTTGTTTTGAAGGTTCACATAGAGCCTGTCTATTTCCATAGACTTTTTAATATATCATGATATTTTGCAAGAAAACTGCAGCTGTAAATTTCATAAAATAGTTTCACAGAGTCTGGAATCAAGGCATTAATGTAACAATGTTTATGATTTCCTGCAATACTTTGGGTGCAGGGTCTTTCATACATTTCAAAATCTAATATTTCAAAATGTCATTTCCTTGCCTGAGGACACCGTGGAGAATGACATTACTGATTCTCAAACAAACTGTGCATTTGAATGTTATTCCTGTTAGTAAGATTGTTACAATAAAAAAGTATGTTAATCTGCAACTTTTTCAAAGGAACCCACTGTAAACAATGAACAGGATGTTCACATTTCTGAGAACAAGCTACATTAAAATCAATAGTGCAGCTATTGGTCACACTCAAACTGCCAGGTAACTGGGCAACTCTGTATACCAAGTATTAGGTAGGATTAAGTGAGACTGATGTGTTCACAGATTGCACACTCACATGCACCGATACACCACCAAATCTTATACACTCATATATACTTATTTACATATATGTACAGCAGAGTTCTCCTCCTGCTTCAGAGACCTGTAGTGCCTGAAAGGGTCTCAGAAGCAGAACTAATTACACTAATGACCAACAGAAAAATAAAAGCAACTAGACAGATTATCAGTGCTACATTTTACTGAGGGCTGACAAAAAATGGCAAGATACCTATAGAGACCATTTCTACCATTCCCTCACCCCAAGGGAGGATCAGCTCCTCTTTCAACAATCCCCTATGACCACTGCTTTCCTGACAAGTGTTGATCAAACCAGTTCTTCAATGTTACAGTAAGATATTCAATGTGATAGGGAGTCACTGTCTGAAACAGGCTCCCAAATACTTCACACATTTTATACAAAGCTCAACTATTCTCAAACTGAGCTCAGGATTTTAGCCGAAAATAAAATACTCCAAGTAAGCTGATGCAAGTAAACACACTCAGAATCAGACAGTACACATACTGTTAATCAAAACCAAGAGCTCAGTAGGTCAGGACCAATTTTCCCATAACAAGAACAAAGTCAAAATGGACATGCATTGCCTCCTTCCCTCATCTCCCCTTATCTTCTGACTTTACCCCTCACAATACATCTCAGTGTATATTTTGCCTTATTTGCAATTGAACTGTTGTCTCATTTTCAACTTGGCATCCACTGTAACCACCAGGCCCTTTCCAGTAGCCCTGAGTGCAGGAGTAAATTGCAATCTCAGAGATTGTTCACACAAGGCTAAGCACTTTCAGCTCCCAGTGGTACAAAACTACCTGAGTTTTTAGTGAGATGAGGGTATTGGATTCCGGTAAGGTTGGGTTCACTGCATGTCAAGTGTTCCTTACTTAGGCACCTCACTGAAATGTCTCAATACTTTGAAATTTGTTTTCCTCTTCACATGCCAATAATGAACAATTGAGAATGGGAGGTTCCCAATTAAGTGTCTTTCTTCTTTAAAATTCTTGAGAAGGGGCTTTAATGCTATTTTTCCATTCATTTAGCTATGATGGGAAATAACTGAAACTTTTCTAATTATTGAACTTCTAATAGGTTACCTAAAGGATGGAACTTGTAGCTACCTTATATTCAGTGATTAACTACAATAGCTTGGTCAAATTACAATGGCAAAAGACAAAGTTGGCTCGATGTTTTCAAATCTCTGTTCTGTGATATTATGCCCAAGGCATACTTTTCAGGTCTTCTTAAAAGAAATTCCCTGAAGTATCTCTTTGAAAGCTTCACCCTTATTCATGACAGTCTTCAGTTCAGGATTCATCATTTTTATACAACAGGTGCTACTGGATTCTTTTATAATCTTCTTTTTATTATTATTTTACAAGACTGTGTCTTTGTCCTGCACTGTGCTTTCTTTAGTTTTGCTGTAAAAACATTAACTTGTTAGACAGGCAATCATTAAAATAAGGCATCTTCCTTTGACAGGATTCATCCCACGATGACACTTTTGCTTCAAATCATAGATTAAAATGTACAGTGTAGGCACATACTCCCATGTCCAGAACAGAAAAGAGACTCAGAAGGGTTACTGTAGGCCAGCTGTATCCCCACTCTGCTTGTTCACCTACATATTAGCAGTCACTCCTGGGTTAAGAGGATCTTTTGGTGACATTTTATGTTCCACTCATGCAGCAAAAACCAGATTTTTTAAAAATTCTGTCCTCCAGCAGTAATACAACTCACTAGAGCACACACAGTTGGAATACTCAGCACTGGAAACAGTCACAGTGGCCACACCAGTTTGTATCTTCATTCAATCGGGGACTTCCAACTTGTAGCACAGAAATCATCTTTGAGAAATTGCCAAAAATTGTCCTATTAATATAGAATTCAATACCACAAGAGTCCTGACTAATTTTTCACTATGGGCAGGAGTCAGCAGGAGCTAAGCAGCTTATCTCACTAGATTGTAATGCGAGCTATGGTGATTTTCACCACTATGGTTTGGGATAATGAAACAAACACAACTGTTCAGTTGAAAATGGGAAGAGTACAGGCATCCACATACACACAAGTATTCATGAGCAAGATACCTTGCCACTCTGATTTATGTCTTTTTCACTAATGGGAATAAATACATTATTCCAATGACTGAGGATAAAGCTCATAATTCACAAACATTCAGTGTATGTCTTAAAAAGTATTTCACTGTCAAAATATCTTATGCACTATTTAAATCTGCATTGCTCTACACACGTAGCTTCTCAAACCCTAAAAATAGTTTTGATATGTACTGTGATCCTTCAGGAATTCAAATATCAAAACTACTTGAGACTTTGGTACATATCCTTGAGATATAACCCAGCATTATTTTGCAGATGAGTTCTGACCACTACACAGTAAAACGGAATGTCCAGAGGTTAGTCTATTTATAAGTATCTGATGCTTTACATTATTATTTTTAAAATTTGTTTGTTGTGAAATTACATTGCTTGGAAGAAATAGTAAAATTTACAAATTGTCATATAAAACTCCATGACTTGACCACAGTTCACACAGTCTATTAGAGAGACTAGAGACTAGAAATGTAAGCCAAAAGATTGGTAAATTGGTACAAACCAGGTTAGGTACTGTGCAGTAGAAGAACATAATTTTATGATTAAAGTTAGGATGGATTTTGTATCACAAACCTCTACAGAGGTACACAGATTTGTACACATGATCAACATCAGTTGCAGGTACAGGGGCTGCTTTTAAAAATGCTCTGCCATATGAATTAACAGCAAAGCTGTAGCCCAGCCCACAGTGCTGCAGATGCTGGGAAGGCACCTGACTGCTCCGTGTTCTCCCTCACATGAGCATGCACTGGATAAATAAGTGGAGTTCAGCATGGTATGGGAATACTACAGCATTTCTACAGAGGAGACAAGCCCACTCCATGGATACCCAGCATGTTCAGTATTACCCCATATATGCATCCTTGGATTACAGTATTTACTTATACAAATTCTATTGTTTAGAGATAAACAAGCAGCTAAGAGTCAATGTGCAAAACTGAAGCTGCAGCTTCTTGAAAACGGATGTCCCATAGGATTTGAGCAAAAGAGAGATGTGACCTTTCCTATAATGGAAGTAATGTGCTCCAGAATGCCCCTCTACCATGTCAAAGCAATCTTCAAAATAAATGTGGTTCTGAGGAGATAATTTTAATAATAATAATTTTTCTATCTGTGTTACTTGAATAGAAGAATTTTTCTGTTAGTTTTATAAAACTGAAGTACTGCTGGGCAGTAAAAAGCAAATCATAAAGTATATATTTGGGGGGCACTTCTAGGCTCCATCCATAATGTCAGGAAATTGAAAACAAGCACAAAGCTAGCTAAAGTACTTCAAAATTTATCATTGGGACTAAAATAATTGACTTACTTTTCTTCTCTGTAAAATGTATGTTAATGAGATTCAAAACATTACATATGTTCCATATGAGAGGAACATATAACCCAAGGATTCCTAAACCAACTGCTTGAACTGATACTTCTCTTACTTTCTTTAGGCTTTTTGTCCTTGTCTTGATTTGAGACAAATTTGGAGGAAAATGTCCTCTGATAAAAGGCAGGTTTCAGCTGCCCCTCCCCCACCAGGTTCAGAAAGAAATTCCTCAGAGGAAAGTGAAAAAAGTATTTACTTAACAAGCAGAGTGCATATAGGCATGGAAAGAAAGAATGAATAATGTTAAATAATAAAACCTCTCTCTGTGGAGAAGACCTGGAAAGATTTTCAAAGTCCTTAGTGGGCGTGTGGCTCTCTTCGGAGGTGGGGTTCCCCATGGGCTCCTCTGGGCCACAGGGTGGGGCCTCCTAGTGATGTTTGGGTGTTGCTGAACAGTTCAGAAGAGAAGAAGAAGCCAAAGTCCCAGGAAACTCCTTGCTCCAGCTACAAATAAGTAGCTAGCTAAAAAGCAAAGAGTTTTAACTCTCCGTCTGTCTCCCACGAGGACTCCGCTCCACCGCAGCAACACAGGGGAGTGGTGTGTGTGTCCTTCAGCACAAACTGCTCAGCTTTTTTTTTCTCCCTTTCTCTCAGACCCAGCTTAAAGACACAGAAAGACACAGGATTCATGTCTGGCATAGAGCAGGCAGTATCATGCAGTCACCCCAGGACAACCCTACTTCTCTACCGTGTGGCAAACCACCCTGACTGTGTAAGACTGATCACGCACTGCTCTCTCTGCTGCTGCTTCTTGGCAAAAGCAGCACATTAGATCAAAGCTCCCACCAAATATCTTTCAGATCAGGATACCCATACCAGGAATATCCCCAACCCTTCAGCAAAGAAATAATCTACTTAAACATGAGGATCTCTACTGAAATGAATGCACTGCAGGGAGGCTGCGCTGGCTCCATCAGGGACATCTTGCATGCAGTGAAATCCCACTCAACCCTGCTGACTGTGACACAGTAGCAGGGACATTTGGCATTTCACTGAGCTCTGCATGTTAACAAAACAAATAGAAGTATAAAGGCTACAAATAGACTGAAAACTAAGTTAAAGGTTACACCTACATTCTCCCCCTCTGCCTGTTCCTGTTGCTTGGTTGAATGAGCACACACTGATAGTTGCCTTTACATGAACATACCAGGGCAGTGATGCTCTGCTGCAGAGGTACTCACACTGGCCTCAGACAATCCTTCTCCAGCACCAACCAAAAAAACAAACTCAACTTCTGTCCAGTTCATCACTGTGTTCCCAGGGATGTCTATATGTCATTTTACAGAGGAGAAAAGAACACTACCCAGGTCAGTGCATGAGAGTAGCAGAGCAGGGTGGGAACACATATCTCAAAATGCTTAGACTCCCTAAGTTTTGTTTGTTTGGATATGGATTAATGCTGAAAAGCACTTCTTCGTTTGTCTTCCAGGAAACAAAGACATCCAGCACTGGGACATACCAGAAAGTTGGGACAAGGCTTGGGTTTGGTTCAGCCTCATTTCCTGGGGTATGCCCCAGAGATCAGCAAGCACAGGGGGGATTAGTCCTTACACACAGTTCCCACGGTTGTCCCTCTTGAACAGCAGCTCAGGTGACCTCTGAGAGATAACACAGCATGGAACCTTAGCCACCATCAGTGGGACCAGGTACAGAGCAACGGCTTGCATTTCTGGTGAAATACTGGAGCATCTCACTGGATTAAAGTATCGCTACAACCTTACATCCCATTTCCTATTACCAGTTCCCAGAAAACATTTCAGGTGTTAATGTTCTCCAAAGATCTTGTAATATCCAATGCTATGACACAGCAAAACCAGGACACAATAAAAACGAGTGTGAAAAGCAATAAAAGAAAGTCCTTCCTGCCATTTACAGGAGACAGTTTTCTGAACAAAATAGCTGTCTAGCAATGAAGTAATGAAATTATACAATGTAGCATGGAGTAAGGAATGTTTAAGCTAGTAACAGAACTGCAGGACAGAAAAAAGTAGTTTTGGGAATTGCAGCTGCAAGAACCAAGAAGTACTGTAGAAAACACACACAAACCCACATAAAATATTAAAGTATCATCAGTTATACTGACATGATTTCATGCTAAGGATTCCTTGGCAGCCAATTATTTATCATCAGAAATACAGCGCACTTATTGTGCTACAAATCTCAACTGACTCTAATAAGGAACTAATTAACAGAGATTAGCACCCTTTTTGTATAATGAGCCACAAAGCTAATCAAGACAAGATGATAACAAGATGCAATCAAGGGGTATTAAAGACAACAAAATAGTGCCTAAGACTAGAGAGAAATATGCTGCGAGAAAAGAAATATCCAGATACAGAGGAATCTTCTTCCTAGGGAAGTGGTTGCTTCATGTCTTTAAAATTTACTCCAAGTGTTGAAGAGAGGGCAAGATTTGTCTGATAATTGAGAATTTTTCTGAGTTAGAGATTTCTGGGCTCTAGTAAAATCTTTGACCTGTTGTCTTTCAGCACCAGTACGGAGTTGCTAATTCCTTTGCCAGGGGATGTGATACACCTGCCCTCCATGTCCATGCACAGAAGTTATACACCCAAGGGATACCTCTGGTGTATCCCTTCCCAGGGCTACACTAGAATTCCCAGCAGAAGGCATTTGTCCCCTCCACATGTCTCTGAGCTGTCAGGGAGCAGTCAGCTTGGCTGACTCAAAGATGCACTCAGCATAAAAAAAGGGGTGGCATAAAGCAATTCCCCTTCCACTGCTAAGAGCAGATAATGAAACTCTACCACGGGAAAACACTCGTGATATTAGTCCCATGTGACACCAGCATTAAATAGAATGATTTTCAGACCTTGAAACTATTCAGACTGCGACACCCTGGGATACCCTAAGGGCTGATGTGTGTACAGTGTGCAAATCAAGATTGAAAGTTTGGGTCAAACGTATTTCCTGTCCATTTTCCACTCTTTACAATTGCATTGATTTAAGGATAATCAGAAAACAGCAATTCAATCTGGCAGGAAAGTCAGAGGAGACTTTTTTTTCCCCAACATTGCTTTTAAGCTATAGGTGAATTCTGATCCCTCTATTCCAAGACACTGAATAAACATCAGAATAGGAGACAACAGAATAAAAACTGCAGTAGTCTGGTAGAAAGAGAAAAGAGTTAACTGAGATGAGAATTTCCATCTCCACAAGGTGATTGGATGGACATTTAGCCTCCTGGCTGCTCCTATAAAGCCCTCACTTTTTCCAATACCCTTGAATTTCCACCAATATCCATGCATTTCCATGAGCAGGTCCACATTGATGAGACAGCATTTCCCAAACCAAAAACAAAATTTGTATTAGAAAGGTTTTGTCAATTAAAAATGTATTTTATTTAAATTACTTCTATATTTTAATCATGTTATTGCATAAGGCTGGGTTAAAATATAGTTGCTAAAGTTAAAAAAAAAACAATGTAGAACTAAAATAATTGCAACTGACTTCTTCAATGACACCTAAAACTTCTTTTAAAAGCAACATCTCAATTTTATTACAAATTTCTGCTAAAATTCAGATAAAATAAAAAATGGGATACTTTCACACCTTGTCTGTATTAAGATCTAAATCACCACAAAATAATTCCCATTTTAATCTGAAAGTTATTTAATTACTTCTAAATGGAAATAAGATACAAGTTAAAAGGCACTGTATCCACTTAAGGGCCTGTGATCAGATCTGCTCCCAATAGGACATCTCCATCCGTCAAGTATTTGCCCTGTAATAGAATTAACATTCAATCATAGGACATACTTTATCAGCTTCCTTTGTTTCACTGAAAAGATGTTTCCCTTTTCCATTCCCCTATGAGAACCTGAAGGCAGTGGCTGTCTGGCTTCTGTGAGGAATTCTACTTGCTAAGCCCGCATTAAGACCCAAGTGTGGAAAGGTATGTCACATCTGAGAAAAACCACACTGCAGGGTGCAGGTGTGGCAGGGCTGCACCTGGCCAGTCCTGGCCACACACCTGCACAGAACTGCCCTCACTTCCATGTGCCCACAACCCACCCCTGCCAAACTTCTGACCTGCCCTCTTGCCAGGCAAGCACAGCCCCTCACCTTCTTTGTGGAACCTCCCACTCAACCTTGAAAGTGAAAAATAAAAAGGTTTTTCTAGAGAAAGAAGCAGATGTGAATTTTATCATAGGCTTGTCTAAAAATGAATAAATTACACTCTATAATTTCATAATTTTGCCTACACCAAATCACATCATGAGAGATCCCTTCAGTAGTTCTGTAACTGCAGAGATAGACAACAGACAATGCAAGGCAATTAAAATAAACTCAGGATCAAAAGCACCTGAAGGGGACCATGGAGCTAATGGAATGTGGAGCTACTCACAGACTCAAACACCTGTAGCCCGGGGTAAGAGCACAGCAGCCTTTCCTGACATGCCACTGCATGCAAGAGCTCATTCTGGCAAGTGTTACACCTGGGTTCAAAAGCCTCTACTCCTTATGGCAAATAATTAATTATTCAGTCTAAGGACAGTTAAGCAGCTGCCAGAGTAAGTGTAGGCTAGCATCTTGTATCTGTGGAAGTAGTTCCACTGTGGATTTCTGGGCCAGCAGAATTTACCATCATGCTTTTACACACCTGTGTCTATGTGTCTATCTGTACACGTACATGAAGCTTCCCCTCTAGGTAAATACTGGAAATGTGAGGAAATTATGCATCCATTCTCCTTGCTGACACTCAACTACAGAGAACATCTGGGGAAATGAAAAAGGCAAAACAAAATCCAGAATGATGAAAAATGTCTGGAAAAACAGAACATGGGTGGATGATACTGTAAGATCACTTGTAAAGACAACAAAGAAAACATGCCCTCCTCTTTCTCTTTGCTTTGCCTCCCCATATCTGGGCCTGTGTAAAGTCTCCCTGCCTGAGATTTTCTCATTATTTTCACTTCAGAACTAGAAGCACTCTTACTGGGATTTGCAAGCAAGCTTTCTCTGGCTACTGACAAAACCTGCTGTCTCTCCTAATTCCATATTTCTCCTGTTCCTCACCCCACTCCCAGCCACAGGAAACCTCCAAAACAGCTCTAGGCAGACCAAGCTGCTGGCACAACTCAGGATCATCTGAGGGTAAGAAGATTCCTGACACTATCAGTGAGGAGTAGCTCTGGTGAGCTGCTCCAACCACAAACACCCACATCTCCACATCCAGCCTCCCTGTTCTGTTTGAATAGTCCAGCCTGTACAAAGGAAGAAAAGGCTTCCATGTATTATTCCCAAGAAAATCAGGCTTAGGGTTTAGTCCTGTGTGGTGGCCAGTGAACATACATTACAAGGCACAGAGAATTTTCAGTAAGTCAATTCTCTAGTACCACAGGAGCCCCTTCATGCTAGAGTGACCAAAAGGGCTTCTCCCAGGATGCTTGCTCTGTTGCGTTCATCTATCCCAGTTTGGATTCCCCGGCTGGCTGTCAGTCCCTGCCCCTCATCAATCCCCAGAGCTTCCCCACTGGTTCCCGTTCCCCAGTCTCACCTTCTCCCCGCCCCCGGATAAAACTGTGAGCTTCAGGAACATGTTTGTATTTGCCTCTGCGACCTTCGACAGTGTAGAAGCAATAAATGCTCCTGCCGGAACTCACCCGAATGCCCTTCTCGACTCTTTGCTACCAACTATAACACTGAACCCACCTGTGCTGCTGTGGGGGCACAGGGACCCCATGGAGCCGGACAGGGACAGTGATAGTCCTGCACAACCTTTGGTACCGTGCCTTGGAGCAGACAGAAGACATTACCTCTGTGCACACAATTAGGAGACAGACTCACCCCAAAACATGGCTCGTGGCATTGGGGAGAACAACAACTTCTTGCATGTCATGGACAGGCTTTAGGACCGTCTGGGAGTCTCTGCTTGAGCTACATGGTGAGGAACAAAAAAATCTCACAGCAATAAGAGACGTGCTGACAGAAAGTGAGGCTGCGAGACGGTAGGACCAGACTTCTGCCACTTCCACCACTAAGGAGAGAATGGCAGGAAAAATATTTTTCTTCACTAAAGACTGAAAAATTGCGTAATATAAAATCTAAAGAGCCAGAGGCAAATTTCATATTTCTTGCAGGTTGGAGAGGTAAGTACACTCTGCCCAGATAATAGCAAATAACAGTAAGTAAACAGCAGATATTACTTGGGAACGTCTCACCAAATTTAACACCACTTTCATCAGGTGCAGAGAAAAAAACGACTTCATTGAGTGCTTTGAGTGCCTACAAGATCTGGCCTCTTAAATGTGTCAAAGCAAAGAGAAACCTCTCATTTTAGTGATCACCTTTGAGAAACTATTCCCAATTCCTGAAAAATGAAATTGTTACCATAGTAACCACCAAAGTGCAGGGGACTCTGCTGAAATTTGGGATGGTTCTTTCACCTTGTGCAATCAAGATTAACATAAGATGTTCCCGAAACCAAAATAAGGAGAGATGCCAGCTACAATACCTGTCCTCTCTGATGGTGGATTAGCTGTCCACTGCTTAATTTTTGTGGCGAGCTTGCCTCTTTATGTCTTGGAATATCTTTAGACCATTTACAAACAGCCTAGATATCCCTCTACTGTGCAGCTCCACTTAAGCCAATGTTAGTCGACAGCTACTCACCAGAAGCAGAAGTTGAGAAGAGAAATAGAGCTCAAACCTCTTATGATGTTAAGTCATTTATTCCCTCTGTCCTGGGGGGGACAGAGGATCTGACCTGGGCAAAAGTCGGCGAGGTGAGAGGGAGGGGCTTTCCATCCTATTGGTTTTATCACAGACAGGGGGGTAAGGAGATACCAGGGGCGGAGATGGGACAAACAACCAACCAGATCAGAGCCCAGGCGGCTTGAACCTAAGGTAGACCCGACTCAGTCACATGGCAGGGACCCTGCTGAGGGGGGAGGGGGCCCAGGGGGGTCCACCGCAACAGTCCTCAACCTCTCTAATGAAGTCCATTATTTTTACACAGTCCAATTTCCTTGAATTTTCTTATAAATGTCATTTTTAAACACTGTTTTAAAAGAACTTGTAATCTGCAATCTGAAGAGGCACAAATGGGACTTTGACACTGTCTCTTCATTTGAAAAGACTCCAAACATCCAATAATCTACTAATATAAAAGCAATTTTTAAAAAGGGGCAATTTCTCCTGGCTGCTGAATTCCTGATATCTTTTCTATTAATTTGAACCAGACTTCTTGAAGTTAACAAGAAATAATCACAAAAACAGACAAAGGGCAAACCAATGCACTCTTCTCCTCTACACTGCTGACCAGGGAGGTTTAGTAGCTGCACTACATGTCATCTCTGACATTCAGAGTGGAAAGCTCAACATCAACTGAGCTCAACAGAAGCATGCTAGCCTTCATAGTTTTTCAGTGTTTCTAGCAGGCTACAAGAACAAAATAACTCTCATACCTCCTCCTCCACCCCTCAAAGTACCACTCTCTACCTACCTACTGGGTAATGGCTACACAAGCAGCAGGCAGCATAGTATATACAAAATTAACCTCCCTAGACTAACTGATTACTCTTTGGCAGAATTGTAAAAGTAAAGGCAGGCAGCAGCACAGGTCAGAAATTCAGATGTTATCAGAGTACCTGATAATGCACCTTATAAAGTAATTACAAAAATGTATACAGACATCCCAAGAAATGCATATTGGCACATAAGCTGAAATCTGGCCTCTAAGTTGGATGTAAAAGGGGCATTACAAACTGTGCCCAGTCAGAGGAAGAAAAGCCCTTAGAGAGACAATGGATGAAGTGGGACATACAGTACCAGGAAAATCACGCTCCCACAAAGAGAAAAGTGGAGTTGTGTCTGCATTGGTTTTGTACTAGCTATGTCTCTAAGTCATTTTAAAAACACCAACTCAGTCTGTCAGAGAATTGCCTCCAACCCAGTTTCTCAGGGAGGGCTTTCAGGGAGTAAACAAAGCGGGCAGGATTCTGCAGTGGTGCCCATCCATCCCCCCTGCACCATTCAGGGAAGGTGAATGAGCCTCCATCATGACATAGGTTTTTCCACTGAAACTACCAGAAGAATGAGCTCCCTGAACTAATCCCAAGAACACAGCATGGCTATGTCCTGAATAAAACATACTCCTTGCTCAGGAAGTTACTATGCTTTCAAAAGTGTGAATGTGAACACACAAATCATTGGGATTGGATTTGCAAATTCTTACCAGGTGAGGTAAGCTCTAAAGGTTTCAAAAATGAGAAACCTGAGCCTTGTAAATCTCCTCAAAAGACCATTTTAAAAGTATTTCTTATATTATGTGAGAATTATTACTTCTCTCAAGGCCCTTCAGCATGTCCAAATGGTCAAATCTCTTTTGTTAGCTGTGCTTCATTACTCTTTTCTGAATGAACGCCTCTGGGATGGCTATAATAGATATAATTTTTAACATTATATCTAGTCTGCTAGTAAAATGATACCACTCTGCAGAGAGATTTAACACCAGTAGGCCTCTCCAGAAAATGTTTGCTACTGTTGTGAGGGTTCTGAATAGACTTCAATCACATGGCTGTCATCCAGGTATTTTTATTCCCTATGAAAAAAATAGCTAATATGGAACTACATGAATGGAGCTTTTTTACAAGAGTGCTAATGTCACAGACACTATGATTAATAGACTCCTTGCTGTCATTTATCACTGTACACCATCCTGAGAAGCTGGGGCAGCCTGGGATCAGGTGCTTTGCAGCAAGGTACCATTCTAAACCCAAAGGGACAAGCTAGAACTGGAAGTTCTGCACTCCTCACACCCTGGGTGACTGGGTGACACACTTAACATTTCTGAATCCATAAACATTTTTCTGATTGCAAGACAGACCTGAATTTTGTATGACTAGTCTTAAAAGTGTTTGGATGCAGGACAAACACTGTAACACTGAACAGCAGTACACAGCTGCCGTTCTTCTCCAGCTTCCATTTTTTAGGACTGGTGTGAATCTAAGCTACTGGAACACTGTCCTGCTGGCATATTACCAATTATATAAGAATTATTTTCTGGAGCATGGAGTTTTTTACAATCAGCTCCACATTCCCAGCTAAAACATCCTCTGAGATTACATGATGGTTTATCCAAACATGAAAACTTCTTAGCTGAAGATAAGCACAGGAAGAATTCAGAGTTACTGCCCCGGTAGATAACAACAACTATTATTTTGAGTTCTGTCCTTGTACCTACAGAATACTGGAAGCATGAATTCACTGGGTATCCTACACTCTGTGTATACAGTAGGTATGCTCAAGCTTTTGCTGGGAGGGGTAAGGAAGGACACACTCCGAATTTAATAACTTGTTCAAAACCATGAGTTGAATAGGGTGAGCAGCAGAGCTGAAACCCTGAAGGTTTAAGTTTTGGCAGCTTCAGATCTCCATGCAGCCAGACAGCAGCCATAGAAAGTAGTGCTGCTACTTTCAACCAGATGTATTTTTATCAGGCTGGGTCAACAGGACAACAGAACAAAAAATTTTCTTCCTTCTTCATCTGAATGTGACTTGAGTTAAAGCAGCCAGAAAGATTCTTGTTTGAAAGGAATTTTTGTTCTGCTTGGATTATAATGGAAATAATTCCCACATCATACAAGCAAATGTACAAATTTAATAGGAGTGAACAAAACATTTTCCCTGTGTTCCTTCCTTTGCAAGCAGGTACTGTGATTTTTCAGGCTCAGTTCTCCAGTACTGGTTCATATCAGTATGTAATGGTTTCTAGGTGACCTGTACCATTGCTCCCTCCTCTTCTGAATGCATTCTTTGGACAGAACTGGAGGTGGGCTTTGAGGATAATTCCACTTCCTCCTCTGAGCTCTCACAGGTACTCCTGAAAATTACTTTTACTTTCCTAGAGAGCAAGCATGGAACTGTCCCATCCTTAATCTGAGATCTACTTGTGGAAAATATTCAAAATCTGTAGATCTGATGTGGTTTACTCAAGGTAACCAACTCTTCCCTCCTTCTCCTCACATCAAATGATGAAGTATCAAACAGTGCTGGGGAAGACATCAGGGAACTATCTCGGGAACTATCTCAGGTGAGAAAGCCAAAGATGCAAATGCCCTTTTAACCTTACTTTGCATAATTACAAATATTATTTATAGCTAGAAAATTATCTCCTTCCCTCTTTTATGCTTGAAATTATCTTTAGCCAGCCAATTTCATACTGCACTTAGGCTACTCATGGGTCTTGTACCTAATCCCTCCCAGACATTTCCAATACTTGTAATGTGGTATTCAGTTTTACTTTCAATGAAGAAAAAAAGACTAATCCCACTGATTTTGATTTCTACAGTTGCTTTCTAAGGGCCATTTTCTCCATGTCTTGTACTCAATTATTGCTCCCCTATTTTTCAAAACCAACAAAGCTAGCAAATAAACTTTACTTTTTAGGAGACTATTGAAGGCAGAAAACAAGAAATGAGCTGCAGGAAGATGCACAGGAGTGTGGGTTACACTAGAGCATGCCCCGTATCTAATGCAACATTACATTTGCTCGCAAATTGTTGTCAGGATACTACTGCACTGAATTGCCACTTCCATGAAGTTTGATGGCAAGCAGCTTTACACCAGCTGTTTAAAAAAAAAAGGGAAAAAAAAGCAGAGAGAAATACAGTAACCTCAAATGCTTGTCTGTGCCAGGAGAATGAAAGAGAAGTGCCCAGAGTCAGAGTCAGATTCCCAAATGGTCTCACTTTTTTTAAAAACCTGAACTTTTGAAGGAGTGAACAGGTGTTGGAAATCAGAGGTAAATTACACCAGTATTAAGCAATTATTTACTCATGTACTATTTTGTTAAGATACCACCTCCTCCTTCAAATCCAAGATCACATGCTTCACAATGACAGAAAACTTTTCCAAAATCTTTAGCTATTTATGCTCCCAGTGAATAAAGTGTCTGTGCAGAGAGAAGTAGTGAAACTCCTTTGATTGCCTTAATATCCCATAGGCAGTTGTGGTGCTTATTTTTCTCTTTTTCTTAGTCCTGTTGAATTAACTTCTGACCAACTGAAGCCAGACTGTGTCCACATTACTAAGTAACACTTTGTTCAACCTGTAGAGACCTATTAATCAGGTGTCCAAATCAGGCACACCAAGTTAAAGGACCAAATACATAACTTTTATTGTTCTGTTCCTGCTTTTCTCTTGAATCAATGGAAATGTTCTGAGATAAGCATGTTGTAGAAGTGATGGATGCCATCACTGCTAATTATTCCACCCATTACAAGACACAGAATAAATCACTTTTTGTCTGGTGACTGTCGCATCGAATTTGTAGAGCACAAAAGACACTGTAGATCTGTGATATGCCTCTGTTCTTCTCATTACATAAGAGATAAAGATATGCATACTTAATAAATACATTTATTTTAACAAGATGAAGACAGGCCTAATTCAAGTAGTAGCACTTTCTGAACAGCTTTTTTATTATAACTATTACTTGGTACATGAGCACAAGACAAGTTTTATTTTCAAAATGGTCTTCACAAGAGCATGGGGTTTTGTCATTTATATTTCTAGTAGCTGCAGCTAAAAATGCCATTTAGAGATGAAGCTGCTGCACAAGTACACTTTGTTCAATAAAAGAGCCAAACACTAATTTCTATCAAGAGCTCTGTAAGAGAAGCCTCCTTATTCATAAGGTATTGATTCAGCATAAGTTTCTTGTATACTTTCAAGTGTTTGGGATTAGAGGGCATTAGGGAAAAGGACTGGATGCTTTATAACAACAGTTGTAGTGGGGTGCTATCACAACTGGAAAATCTGTGGAAAACGTATTGCTGGAGGTGACCACAGGCAGCTGTGGAAGACAGAAGAGCCCTGCACAGGTTTTCACATGCACCCTCTTCTGAAATTCCATTTCTCTTCAGCCCAAGTCTTTAGACTGCCCTTAAGCATTGTGCTTAATTCTTCTCCACTTCCAGCAGAATAAAACACTTGTTTATGCTTTGCTGAATGCAGCAGACAATTGGTCAATGGACAGACAATAGCCTCATGCTTTATCTTGGTCCCACACAAATCAGTTAAAGCCCATGAGTACCTCCTGACATTCTTGAGTAAGGAACTTCAGAGTCAGAGTCGACACTGGAAAGCAAAAGCAGGTCCAAAGCCTTTGTCTACACAAGCAGAGAATGAAGAGCTCTGAGTAAGCTCATGTATGTGGTATCAGTTTAACAATACACAGCAAGATGGATGTGCATGCCTGCTCCTGGTATAAATGCACTCCTATCTCTACTTTTATTTTAATGTTTTCACATCTTTCTGCAAAGAAGACAATCCAAAAACTAAGTGAATAGAGTATTTCAGAGTTATGAAACAACTGTTTTATCCCTCCTCTTTGTTATCTTTTGAATGAACTGCTTAACATAAAATTTTCAGTTTTCTTTTTTCTGCTAAATTCTCCAGGGGCATTTAGTTTTAAATGGTTGGGGATTTTACATCAGACTTCAATTTCAAAACTCAAAACTTGATTTGAATTTAGCCCCAGATGAAGGCCTTTGCTGTGATATGCTTCCAAAATTATAACTACAAAATGAAGTAGCAAAGTCATTTGAGACTAGTTTACTGCATAATAATTTCCACAGCTGGAACTGCATATGCTTCTCTTTAGCTGGGGACAAAGAATGGCTTGAAAAGCTTGCTTTCCATGGCAAAGGGAATTTAACATCCACCAAAAACTCACTTTCTTCCATGAAAATGGAAAGTTTTTCTTGCCAGCTCGCCTCAACTCTTACTTTTCTAACTTTTTAGCCTATGCATCTGAACAGCTCTTCTCCAGCACTGGCACCTATGCCTGCCACAGACCAAATATTCACCTGCCCACAGGTGGAACCCCACTGAGGCCAACACAACTTCCTCTGATTAACACCAACAGAAGTCAGACTGTTCATTTCAGATGTTTGCCCCTTCAGTGGCACAGAGTGAGTCATGGAGTGGCACTCTCCACTAACTAATCTGACTGCTATAGGTCAGAGGGACTGCCCTAGATAAAACCAAATACATGTTTGGGTTTGCATCCTGAATTTTCCTCCTGATGTTGACTGTCTAGAGCACAGTCACTTTCATCTCAGGAAGCTGGCAAATACCCTAATTTCAGTTTCATGCTGCAACAAATGTCTCAGAAGCCCTGTATTGTTTCCTCACCTGGTTACTTTCCTATCACCCACACTTCTCATGTTACATTTTGCCACATTTTTTGGACCACATTAGCCCTTGTTACAATAGTTACAGCTGTACATACATGTATGCTGCAAGGTTGCCCCTTTCCTGCAGTCAGTGACTTCCAAATCTTCCCTTTTCAGGTGGAAATTTCCCAGGTGCGAACAGAGACCAGAGTTGATTTTGCTGTTGCTGTTGCCATTTTTGTTCCAAGGAAAATATCTGTTTAGATGCTCTTTTTCTCTTTTGAAGGTCAGAAACTCAAAACCAAGGCCGCTGGGGCAGGGGAACTGTGCCAGTCAGCTCAGCAGTGCTGCAAGGATGCAGCACCACGATAGTGTGGTGGGATCTATCCTGTCCCTTGGGATAGTCATCACACCCTCTGACAGAGATGGAACAGAGCTACATTCCTCCCCTGCTTTATATTACATGTGCACCTTGCCTCCAGGAGTGATACACAGAATCCACAACAACAACCCCACCACTGCAGCACCACACCTGTTACATTGACAAGTGAGCTTCATACATGAAATTGCAGCCACATGCTTTCAAGTGACTCTATCTTCCCCTATCCTTGCTATGGTTAAAAGGAAAATAGTCTTTAATATTTCAAAATTGCTCCTCCTATGAAAGGGTTTATGACAAATGCTTTAAATAATGATTTAAATAGTAATCGGTGCACCAAGGCTTCAGATGAGAGGAGAGCAATTGCTCTTGTTGTTACTTGTGTTATCTTGCAATGCCCTCTCCAGTGGCAAGGTCCTTAGCACGCATGACAAGTGCAGGCTGAATCTAAACCAACAGGAGCAACTTTTTTAACCCACCTCCATAATAACCAACTGAGAATTAAACATAAAGGTCAGTACAAAGCAGCACTGTCTCCTTAATTTCTACTGCTGATTTGAGCTGGCTGAGGCTCTGGATTGATTTTTTAGGCACCTGTTTTAGCTGCCTTCTTCCGTCTCTCTGCCAGGTCTTTGGACTGATTTGGACTATCAGTGCTGGGTCACAGATTGCACTCATTCTTTGAAGACTCTTTCTTTCTCCATGATGATACAGCACAGCCTCGTTATAAGTTCTCAGCCAGACATTCAAGCATGCATTAGAATGACAGAGAACCTCAAAGATGGAAACAATCTCTAGGTTTAACTTTCCTTTGTTTTGGGTTAACAGGGTTAATGGCTGTGTCATGGATTTGGGAATTTAAACTGCCATTTTCCACACTTGCAGATGTTTCTCGTGTCAGCCTCTGGGATTTGCCTATGCCCTTATATTTAGTAAACACAACAACAGAAAGATTTCCTCTAATTTAGGCATCTTTACTTGAAGATAAGGATCTGCAGTTTCATTTCCCATTCTTATTTTCATAATGTAAACCCAGCAAGCTGTTACTCACCAAGCATGTCACTAACAAGGAAAGCAGAGAAATGTAAATGTCTGTGAATTAAGGCAGAATCAGAGCATTAAAAGCACACTACACTAAAATAAATCCTATTTAAAGGACAGAAACATGCCATGAGGTATCCAAATATAATTGATAATATTCTTGAAATGTAGTATTTTTACCAAAATGAGCACCTATCTATTTTCCTTCATCACCCAGAAAATTTAAACAAAAGAACAGCCTGTAATGTTCAGATGAAAATATATGCATTGCACAGTAACTTATTTTTAACCTAGACATTATTATCAATTTTTTAAAATGTCATGTTTTAGCAACACTTTTCTATCTTTCAGCACAGCTCTTTTCACTCTGGATACTTCAGAAGAAATCCTAATAAGAGAGGTTGGTCTTTTTCTAGTGTTAGGGGAAAAAAAAAAATAAAATCCTTCTCTGTCATACTGAAAACATGAGAATTATTTGGAATCAAAGGAAGTGGATGTCATCAAAGGTCCCGAGAGAAGATGAATAGCTTCAGAAAGGAAATGGGTGTTTTTAATGCAGCTTAACATGGAGAACAAATGTAAATATCTAGCCTGGTTGTGCAGAGAGATGGAGGATTTTGGGGGGAAGGAGAATAAGGAGAGATATAATGTACACAGGAGGCTATACAGCAGACAATGCAGACTGGGGCTGAGTGTTTTCTTCCAAGTTTTTCTTGAATTTTGACTGTCTGTCACAGTAAACAGCCCCAATTATATTCAGCTGGATTGACACATACAGAGCTCAAGGCTGGGGAGAATATTTCAATAAGCAGCTAAGTAACTGTAGGCATGAGGGCATCAAGATTTAGTCTCACTTCCTCCTCCTTCTGATATTTTGAAATGTCAAGCTGCTGTCCACACTGCTGCCTTGTTTCCCACCTCATCTACAACTGAGCAAGGGAAAGTTACCTGTTTACTGCATAAAAAGGACCATAGGATCACTGGTGATTTTCAAATGAGAAATATACAACCACAAAGTCAGTGTAATGGCACAACTGTAGGTCAGGAACTGTAGTGTGGTCAATTTTATGTTCTTATTTGAAAGACATACATTTTCAAATACCACAATCCTGGGACAAATCAGCAAGGGCTGGATGGGGTCTGTCCCTCAGCATCTCCATCCATGGCTGCATTGTGGTGTCAGGCACCACAGGGAGCTTCATGTGAGTACCAGGGCAAGTGACAAGTTCCTGTCACCTTCAGCTGACATCCCATGTCAGCAGCTGTGTTGGTGAGGAGCACCCGAACTTCACAACAAAGCTCTTCTTTTGTGCCAAAGAAAAGCTTGTGCAACAACACAATATTTAAACTCTGCAAAGTCCTTATTAAATGTGACAGCAGCAGCTGTAGCAGCTTGAGCACTGGCAGAATGAGGGAAAGGATTAAAGCCCTTTTGAGGGCTAGAAAAAGAAAGCAAGTACCATTTGAAATATTAAAATGAGGTCTGGGCTGACAGAGAATATAGATCTGGTGGCAGATAGCCAGAGACTTTGGAGGTACTCAAAGCTGTTGCTCTGACCCTCCCACAACTTAATGGAAAGGAACCAACTTTCTTTCCAGTCCATATCTTCCACATTAAACTAATATATATAATTCACACTCCTTATCTTCAGATATGATGTGTCTCATTAACCTCTCCCCCACATTATGAGCTCCAGATGAAATAAACCCCAGTATTTGCTTATGAAATGCACAGTTCCCATTGCAATGCCAGAACATTGGATAGTGAGGAATAGAAGTATTCATTTTTCGAAAGGGGAGAAAAAGCAGACATGAAAAATAAAACCCAGAAAAGAGGCATTTTCCCCCACAAATAGAATGATCCAACATGTACATTATAGGTGTGGTCAGTTTCCATGACTGCTTTTCTGGGATGAAGGCATTGATAACTTTCCTTGAAGGAATTGCTGGAAGTATTCCCATGCTTTAGCATACTGCTTCACTCATGTGGCCACGATCTACAGGAATTTGAACAGTCCTGTAAAGGAAGCCACTACCATGGAAGAAAAATTTCTCATGGATAAGTTTGTTTAAGACGAACAGTCCCAAGTGAATTAACTTCAGTATGTTATAAATGAGTCAAAATTCATAAGAAATTGAATGATATCAGGATTGGTTTTGAATGTAAGATATATTAGATTGTACACAGGATGTATTAGATTGTACCTATATCCAAATATGTTGTGCTTGGAATGTGCCTTGGCATGTTTCCTGGCATCTCACTCAGAGTTACAAAATACTTCTCCCGAGGGTAAAATTTGCATCTGAAGCAAGGGCAGACCTTACAGGAGAAGCAATCATGCACCCATCATCAGGAAGCCAGATATCCATCTGGCATATCAATCTACTCCAAATCCACTCTGCCTTTTGGAGGATCTTTTTTCCATCTGAAAGGAGTAACAGATATGATCTGTCCCTCCTTGGACCATGCTGATGAACGGACCTCTTACCTAAGACTCTTCATTTTAATCACACAAGGGATTCCTGGAAACATCAACATCTGAACAGACCCCTTACCAGAAACTCTAGAAGAGTTCCTGGAAATATCAACCAAAAACACAAAGAGAGTTCCTGGACACATCAACATCTGAACGGACCCCTGATCTCTGGACCAGAGGACCATAGAAGACAAGATGAATATGAAAAAGACAAAGGATTCTCTAGCCGGAGGCAGGAAAAACAGTATAAAAACCGGACTCAGAAACCTCAAAGGTGTGCACTACCCACCCCGAACTGCTGGTGTTCAGGGCTGTGTATGTGTCACCCAGGGTCAAGAACCTAGGCTTGGCCCTGCCGTTTTATAGTGGCTATCCAAAATTGTCAATTTGATCATAAAATAAATTCTGTTTGTTTTTATATTAATAATTTGGCTCACGCAATTTATTAATTCAATTTAATTGGCAGTTTCATTTATAACAATTATATGTGTAAACAGTGAAACATTTCTTTGTGTGACACATATGAAACCTATTAAAAGTGAGAACTTAACAGGCTTTGTAACTGCTAGAGGTATAGGGGGAACCACAATTCTAACCCCTGAGGAATCCACATTTCCTGACTGACCTCTTCACAATTTCTCTTCCCAGCAGCAGTCCGTGATCACACTATTTCCACTGTCCAAAGCTTTAGGGCAGCTTCTTTGTCAAGTGATACAAAAAATCTTTTAGCTAGAAAAGCAGTGAATTCTCTCCCTCTGGAGAACAACACAGAAAATCTGCAGTTTTTCCCAGAACGGAATTCTTACTATAAAGGAAAAAAATAATTTCTTATAAGGGCAAATGCTAACCTTCCTCTCTGACAAAACTCATGTTTTTTTCTGAAAAGTCACATTTCTTCATCAACCTGATACTTTGATTAGGTTTTACACCAGTTTCAAACAGACTTTTATATCAGAAAAACAAGTACCAAAGGTCTTCCTCTCTCCCACTCTAACCCTTCTCACAGTATTTATGAGGTCTCTTCCTCTCATATTGGCATTCTCACTGAACACCTCTCTTATTTAATTTACAAATTAAGTTGTATTTCTGCAACATGTGCATGTCTCAGGAGAAGCACAAATAGCATCTCTAAATCAGATCGCTTTACTGCACAGTCATGTGTACTGATATTTAGATAATACTCTCCTTGAAAATATCTTCCTAAATACAGTTGCTACGGCCACTTAGAGGTTACAGAGCTGTCATAGCCCTGGCAGGGTCTTGTTCCAGGTGCATCTCTTCTCCCATTTAGGAAAAAAAAGTGGCATGTTAGTGTATTCCAGTGAAGCTATAAGGGCATACACAGCTTATGGCAAATTGGTTCCTTCCCTGCCAGAAACTATAACCACACCTGGCCCAGGATGGGCAGCTTGACTATCCACAACTGGATACATGCTATATGCACTGTATAAAGATGAAAAGCCATCTGGTGCTTGGATCTAGACCCCTTCAACATAACCAAAGCCCTTTTATCATCTCAATTGATTATGAAATTTTCTCAGACCAATTCCTGGGAGACAGGTACCCACACAGGAGAACCAGCATCAGCCAAGATAAAATAAAATCAGAGACTGCACAGACCACACTGCCCTTTCTGAGGAGAAACAGGCCTTTAGGTCAATTGCTGGGCTATGCCAGAAAAAACCCCCAAGGATAAGAACCCAAAACTGCCTTAGAAAATTATAACTATATTGTGTATTAATTTTACTGTTAAATCATTTTGGGTTGCAATTCTGCACTTTATATTTTCTGCACTTTCTCAGAGTACTTCAGCCCACAGGACTTGTCATACAAAATACCTTGGAGAGCTTTTCGTTTTAAGCTGAAGAAAAAGATAAAAAGTTAAATCACTTACTTTTGTATTCCCATTGGCTGCAAATTGATTCTATTTACTGAAACATGCTTGCATTGCAAAAACCACTCAACACACACAGTAAATAAGTCAGTAAATGAAAGTGTAATGCAACAGAGTAGCTACCTATCCCTTTGAAATAGACTGGAGTAATAAGCATCTAAATTCAAATTCAGTTGAATGCTTATTTTTCTCTTGCTTACAAAAGCAATCAATACTATCAAAGACAAAAAAAAGCTTGGTTGGTGCTGATAAAAATCAAGAACATATTTTCCATGCTGGTTCATGGTATCAAAGACAAACAAGGTACTTAACACACACAGCATATTTTTGTATGTCCTTTCAACTTAAAAATTGCAAGGTACAGAGCAAACATCGGTAAGTTATTAGCTACAGTCTTCTGGTAAACTTCATAAGAGCAACATCAGAGCCTGAAGCAATACTACTATTGTCAGATCTCATCAGCTAAATGAGGTCAGGCCAAACAGGCACTTGAATAAGGCACCTTTGAGGTTCACATCACTGCAGCAAGAAATAATGCTGACAATTCAGTAGTGAGCACTATTCCTTCCACAGCAGAACTTTTCATCTCACATACACAGCCACAAGTGCCAGGCAGCACAAACTAGCTCTGAAAGGCATCAACATTGTGCTGTGAAAATATAATCCTGATCTCCAGCTCAACTTAAAGCAGGGCTATTCACCTATTAAATTTTATCCAGTTATTTCCAAGGAACAAGACAGTCATTGCTTCCTGTTCTCAGGCTTTTCTTATGAGACGAAACATTAGGCAAGATTTGCAGTTTCTCTGGGTGGGAAAGCTGCATTTTCAGTGGACAAGGCAATCTGCTCACTCATGTGTATCTATTTTACCATTAGCAAAATGGTTTCAGGGGCAGTGTTATTTCATGTCTGTGCATCTATCTGCCTATCTATTATTAATAAAGAAGAATGAGCATCCAGCCTACACTTTCATGATGAAGGAAGCCTCCTCCAACACAGAAAATGAAAACATAGAAGTTTCTTTCAGCATGTGTGCTTTACCTCACTGTGGTGGGCAAAAACCCCACAATCCTATCATTTATACTAAGTCACCTCCACTATTGAAAACATAATACATTTAGAGAATGTGGCCCAGCAGCTCCTGGAATGAACGGCCGTTTTTAAAGCTCATATCTGACATCTGCAGTACATAGTCAGTGATTCAGTGAGCTACAGTTGCTATGTACAATGACAGATCATTGGAGAAATGAGCAACCCATAATGTGTGGAAGTCTTGGCTGTCTACATCAATAAATTAGACAATACCAAATAATCAATGCTACAAACTGCAAACTGCTGATTTAAGGTGGAAGGAAAAAACCATGATGTTCAAGAACATGACAGAGAACTAGGGGGCAACATAGGTCAATAAAAACTAACGTTATTTGCCATTCTAATTACACTGCATGTTCATGAGCCAGGAAAGCAAGCTGTGGAGCTGTAAGTAAAGCGCCAAGAGCACTGACACTATATATAATTCATAGACTGCAGCATATTGCTACATTTCTCACTGCCCTTAGAACTTGCAGTTTCTCCAGGAGATGTGGGGGTAATGCTTTATTGTTTATCTTCCAAACTTATTTTTCATGAGCCCTGTATTAACAGGTCACTCCGGTGAATGGAAAAGTTGTCAATCTGGATCACTTGAGGGACTGCAAACGAAGGAGCTTTTATCCTTGTAGATATATTTTGTTGGCACTTCAACAGTGACACAGTTTACACAGCAACCATGAATGGGCACATGCATCCCTCAGACACTGTCCAGATCCCCAGCTTAAAGACTCTGATGAGGTGCTCTTGAAACCAGACGAGTTGGTTCAATTTGTCAGGACCTTGCTGGGTGTCAGGTGAAAAAGAGATGTTAAAAGACAGAATGGGACTGGCTGTGTCACTTCTTCCAGGTGAATGGGCACCCTCATTGTACTGATACCACACTCTGGATTGAATTCTCCTGTTGACTCTTTGCAGACACAGAAGTTGCTGCAGATTTATAATGGGGTTTTTGCATGATTGAACAAGAAACACTCTGAAAAAGGCAGAGAAATCGCTTCATTTTCCAAATGGGGTCAAAAGCAAATGGACACATTTCTCTTGCTGGATCATACTGGGCTTAGCCTGAGGTAGCTAAAAAAACTAGTCACTACAGAAATTAGTGGCAATTAAGTCTGCTTTGACCACAGAAACATGTTTTGCTGTCTACAGCAGTTAATAGAATGCCAGACATGTAACAAATCAGAAATTAAATTAAAGTTTTAAGATAAATACTTTACTGTATTACAGAAAGTTAATATTTACAAAACAGAGACCTTGGTAAAAAATTAATACAAATCACATAAAATATATCAAAAGAAAACTCAAATTGTTGGCACTTCCTATATATAGCTTTAAATAGATAGTTATTTACGCAATGGTTTGAGAACCCAGCTGTGAAATTCATTTCCTGGTCTTTAAGTACTGTATTTGTCAGCACTTAACCCCTTTCTGCCTTGCTTTCTCTCACAGAAAGGAAGGTTTCCTTTAGAAAATAAAAGTACTAGAAGATGCAATGCATCATTTATAAGAAAGTGCAGCAGAGGAAATGCTAAGAACAGTATCCCCTACCACAGATCTTTTAAAGCTTGGGACTCTTTATCAGTAAAAACTTTGTTTGGGCAGGCTTTTTGCTGTCCCTTGCCTTTAATGAAAAAGTGATTCCCTGACTGTGTCAAGATATTGCAAAGAGGGAGGAGAGATGAAGTCTTGCTATGAAAATGTGCAATTTATATGAGCAAGTAAATGTCACTTCAGATATGACGTACATGTTATATATTTTTACATGTCAACATTAGAAGTGAATAGGAAGGATTTTCTGTTCTCAAACAATCTGCAGTATCCCTCCCAGGAATTAAAAACCTGCAGATTTAACTTGTGCACTTTAAGATTTCACTTCCAAATTAACAAGTATCTAATTTTCACAGCTGTTACAACTGTAGTCACAAGCGAGCTGCTTTTGTCTTTTGTTTTATAAATATTTTCCCTTGAACAATTGGTTTCTCCACATTATTTTCATTTATTCTCTTTTGGACTCAAATATTGGTAAAAGTTCTGTTACGAACTCTGTTCTGCTAACGAGCCTTTTCCAGGAGGAAGGAAGGCCTTTCTTCATCTACCGCTATAAATGCAGTCCATTAGTCAATGGAATGTACTAACACTATGAAATAAAAAAGAAACTATGGAAATCTTACCAGTTTTTATCCCCCCCTCACTGCTTATATTACATTTGAGGAAAATCTGAAAATGCATACTTTATTTTGAGCTCAGCAGCTCTGGTTGGTTAATCATTGTATCTTTCTTTGTGACACTGTTGGGTAGTGATACCTAAAGCCACCATGGCACACAAGCAGGTGCCAGGAGAGCCACAGTGTGAGGCCTCTTCTCCCTGCATTCTCCCAGGCCAAGGTGTGAGATCCAATCTCATATTACCCAAGGAAACAGGATGCAAATATCCATCACTCCCTTGTTCTGGGAGCTTTCTGCACAGGCACTTGCTGTCTGTATTACAAAGTATGGGAAGGAGTTCCGACTTGTGGATAAAATCACTTGTTAAGAACAAAAATGAGTTGTAAGATAGAAAGTGCCAATATTCCAGTGTTCTCTAACTGTACTCCAGCAGCTTCCCATGAAGTTACGGGGAGCAGGAGTTGGGCCTTCAGCTGGAAATAGCACATTTCCTGCCAAAAGGGAGCTCTAGCTGGAACACTTGCATGGGATACAACAGGGGATGGGAATCTCGGGCCGTATGTCAGAAGTGGGAGTCAGAAGTCAGGAGTGCCAAGCACTGGGAGTGAGCTGAATGTTGTTCACAGCAGGAAAAAAAAGGCTAAAGCTGCCAAGCCAGGAGAGGAGGGAAAGAATAAAAAGCATGTCCCTGGGTCCTACAGTTTCTGACAGCTTCAATACCGCTTTAGAATTCTGGTGAACACTAAACAGAGGAAATTTTTCTTTTGGAGATGTGGAGCTAAATAAATAGAGCTCTCAAGAAGAAGCATCTGCTTCCAGGAAAAGGGAGACAGCTCCAAGTACAGCAAACACTTCCCATGCCCGGCAGCACTGGCCATGCAAGGATGTGAAGAGGAGCAAACCCTGAAGGCCAGACCAACTACCAGCATCCACATAACACCATGTTTTATCTTGGAGTGCTTTTCAGGCTGTTTCATCATGAAAATTCACAGGCTGCTTTAGGCTTTTCTTGAAATGTTTTCTTCTTTATTTGAGACAACAGGCTCTCTGACCCATGCTTGAAAATACAAAAAAATAAGGGAGATGGGAGCTTAGAGCTCTCAGCAGAGCTGCTGGCCAAAATCAGCAATAAAATATCCCTGCACTTCAATCAACTCCCAGATCCCAGGGATTAGGTGAGATATTGAGTGCTGACAACAACCAGAACTTTCATTTGGGGAAGATTTTGGTATTTCACAAGAAAGGTCCTACAAAACATCAATTAAAAAAAATTAACATAACATTCAAAACACCTCATTTCAGAAATGTTGAAAAATTTTAGTAATATA
The DNA here is from genome assembly GCA_020086605.1 of Lanius collurio. Classification (NCBI taxonomy): domain Eukaryota; kingdom Metazoa; phylum Chordata; class Aves; order Passeriformes; family Laniidae; genus Lanius; species Lanius collurio. Next base: position 3,694,339 of record JACBWW010000057.1, on the reverse strand, counting down.
TATTATAGCTATATGTGTTATTAAAAATAGTAGAGCCACAAGTCAAATTAAAATATACCAGCTGACAACAAAGAAGTAATTTGACATAACAAAATCAGAAATACAAATTGTTGCAATATGACCTTTGATGTTAAAATTACATAAATTGAAATTAATGTTATTTTCACACAATGCTCTAATTGATGTTACTGCCTTATTTGATGATAAAATGGTGGGAACAATAGCTGCTTCATCCTGTCTGCAAAGAAAAGGTTCTGGAGCTCAGAAAATAAAGCAACAATGTGAGAGAGAGAGCATGTCCAGCCTCCATCAGAACCCAGAGGTTCTGCCTTCTCTGCAGAGTGCAATACCAGGCAGAGATGTCAGTTAGTTTGTGTACCAAAAGCCATGCAAACAGGTTAACTGGCTGTGCTGGAAAATCTCCTTCAGAACTAACTGAGGAATCCCTGCACACCAGAGCTCTGGCATGTCCCAAGCACAGGACCTGTTGCTGTACAAAACTGCTAGGGACATTCAGTTCAGCTTCTGCTCCTCAGCCACCTGCTTTTCTAACCTGAGTCTTGTGCTGGCCCTGCTTTTATTTACATCTACAAATCATATTCAGAGCTCAGTGACCTTTCAGAGCTAAACTGGATTTTTGGATAAGTAGCTACTTAAGCAACACTGAACCATTTCATAAATTCATTGCAGATTACTAAACTGTTTATGCCAAAACACGATGTCGTTGGGACAGAATCACAATTACATGTTTTCAGATTTTTAAGCAAACACCAACTCTTGTATTTGACACTTTATAAGAAATCCCTTATAATAGTCTCAATTCCAGAGGACTTGGAAGGACTTCCATGTTTCATCTCAGTTTAAATAACTGTTTTATTGATCTTAACACTTTTTGCTGTGGTTGTTCTGGAAATTCTTGGCAGCCAAAAATGTTGTCAGTCAACACATCATTTGTATGATTCTGCTGACAATACTTTATCTACCATAAACTGATAAGGCCTAGAGAGCACTTATGGATTACTGCAGATATAAATTTGTTCTGATCAGCACCCAGTGAAGGCTGCCAATATGTCACTAGCCTCAACTTCTAATAATATAAAGCAGCATATCCAGTTGACAGAGGATTAAAAATGTGCCGAAAAGCAACCACTACCAAATGGTGGACATAGTTTTAGCTCATATCCTCTCTTCTTTTGTGGTAGCTTCTCTCTCTATGGCCCTAGAGCTATTGGGAAGTCCAACTAATTGTCCAACTTCTAAATCCAATTCACCCCCTTGGTTTAACAATAGCAAATCACCATCAACTACTTTTGCTAATAAAGGGGTCCCGAACCCACCAACAAAATCTAGGAACAGCAGCAGGGTAATTTGAAAAGTGAGCAACGTAATGAGACTTGAAAGAATTTAATTGAAAAACTATGATCAAAGAGTGAATTCAGGCAGAATGATTCAACTCAAGTAGCCATGTGAAATAATTTGTCATTTACAGTGATCAAAACAAATATTACTGAGTAAATGACTTTTAGGAACAGCCAGGCATTTTAGTAGCCTGTTAGCTTGTGAAGAATATGCCAGAGTAGAGGTTGAATGAAAATTGGAGGACAGAGCTCCTGGACAGTGTGGTCCAGTAATTCCTGCATGTCACTCCAATCCATCACTAGCAGTTTAGGAAGTTGGTCAGATGGCCACCTTCTGCTGTCATACTGGAGAATAACTCACCAGTACAAGCTCACAAATCACATCTTTCCAAAGGCAGCAGAAAGAACAAGGCAACCTCTCCCACTAGCCCAGCTGTCCCTGAAAAACACATCCCTGCAAAACAGCCTCATCTATGAGGGGACGCCTGGGGCATGCTGTGAGAGCAGGTCTTGATCCCTTCTCAGAGGCATCAGCCTTTCCCAAATCTCCAACATATCTCTCCTTGCATCTTCTTCTTGGCCTGTATCCCTATAGACCAGTGTTCCAAAACAAAAAGAGTGCCGAAGGAGCAGATAATCACAGCAGGTGTTTTTCACAATTGCACCTTTTCACCCTCAAAGCTATTGAAACATTGCTGTGCATCAAAACAGAGTGAACTTGTTAGGGCTTGGGAAAACAGGAAGATGCATAAATTGCCTTTCAAAACCAACATTACTTTCTATGTTTGGGGTTTTTTCTTTTAATCTGAATAGTATAACTGTTCTTCAATAAACATTGACATTTACAACACTCATTAACACGCTTTTGATTGCTGATATTCCTGAACAGCTGTAATTTTAATAAATTCTAATAACATAAATTATCTATAACTTTATATTACTACATTCAGTTTTTTTCTAAACGGGAGCACTCTAATTTATTATCAAATTAAAAACTGAGTTTCTGTGGAGGGCTGTGAGCCCTTGTCACAACAGCCCTCTGCTCTCCCTGGGAGGAGAGAGGCCTGGGGCCAAAAAGACTTTCCCCAGAGATAAGCAACCTTCCTCTGGGTCTTGGTGACAGTGACCCACCCCAGCATGCCCTGTTTCTATATGGTCATAGCCTGTACCCGGTTGGTTAATCGGTTTCTACCCCACCCCCTGCCTTTCCCACAAAAAGCCCCTGTTTCTGCCCCTGACTGCGGAGCGTCTGTCCCTGCCTTCCTTTCCCAGGGGCTGCCGGACAGTGAAAGCTGCCTCTGTGGAACTGCCAAACGAGGCTCCTGTCTCTCTGTCCCCGCGTTCGCCTTGGGTGATTTCACAAAGAGCTGAATCACAAGAGCTGATACCGCTTGGAGCAGAGAAGTTGCTGCACTTGCTGAAATCACCTGCTGCCCAGGGAGGCCCTGCCCTGCCACCGCCCCTGCAGGAGCTGTTCTTTGCAGGGCGTTCTCTCTGGGAAGGTCGTGGCACACCGGTGCTGACCAGCGCTGGCCCCCCTGCGATAAGTTTCTGCTTCATTTTTATGCTTTAGAACCCTAGATCACAGTTTCTAATCTCGTTTGTCACACCAAAGCTACCAAGAAGCAAAGTGAAATGGTATCCATATTTTTTTTTGACATAGACTGAAGGGTTATGTGTTATTTGCTAAGAGATAACACTGTTGTCATGTTTCTTCAGCAAAAAAGGCTGACAAGACTTGTTTCACATCTGTCTGCATAATATAATGAACCCATGAAGAACTAGTGATGCAAAAGCTGTTTTGTTGACAATCTATTATTGTTAAATGCACCCAAACACCAAGATTTAGGCACTGCTCATTAGTGCTGTATTGTAGCTCAGGATTTTGTCCCTATAAATACTTTATGTCAAAATATTTTTCAGATATATTCTAGGCTGAAAGTCTTTCCCTTACCACCCCAAAGAGCTACAGCCTTTTATCATCTGAGTAACACTCAGCTGTTCATTAACCATCACAGACAGACAATGACAGTGCCAGTACTACATCCAACTGCCCCTACATCCAACTGCCCCTTCCTGCAAATGCCATCTGACCTGTTTGCTTTCTGCTCTGCTCACCTACTAATACCACTCAGGTCCCTCTCTCTGTCTTCTCCTGGCCAGGCATCACACACTGATAGCTTTCAGTTTCCATCTATGACTCCTGAGATTTCTTTCTTACTAATTATCTCATAGTTGCTCATATCATGACTCAGTCACAGAAGAAAGGGAGAAGGAACTTCCCTCCTACCTCTAATTGGCCCACTGAGACCTCTCATTTGGGTCTGCAAAGGCCAGAAGGCAAGACAGGATCCAAGAAAAGCACACACTGGACTTGCAGCTCCCTGCCATAGCCACAGCCACTTAGACAACTACGCCAACACTTTGGCACAGGAAGTTAAGGCAACACCTTCTAATAGCTCTAATGATATCATGGACTTTGCTGGGTAACCAAATAATAAGGGCAGGGTTGTGTCCCCAGTTGAAAGCCTCTAGTGGAAATAAATCCTTGGGCAACACTAATATAAATACCAGACAGTCATCCTTCATTCAGCCCACAACTGCTCTCTTGTCTGCTGTTAACTTGGACCAGGCTGGCTTGTGGAATCACATCTTCAGAAAAACTGCTGCATTTGTCTGGGATATCATTCTGTTTAGTTTTACCAACAGCAAGTTAAAATTGTGCTTCTGGCTCCTGCACCTTGAAATTTTCCTAAAGCTTTTGATGTAACTTCCATTATGACAGCACTGCATTTATTCTGATTTCAAGTTTCACTGTTTAGATACCCATTTTGCATTTAGCTATGAATAGCAAATAGTTCATATTGCTACTTACATAACTACCAGAATCTTCACAAAGGACTAAAAACCTCATGTACCATATTTGATGTGACTTCAAAGAAGATCCTGTCTTACAATCAAGAGATAAATAACTTCATCCACTAACTGGTGGACTCTGTACACCAGTACAGTGTACTGTGTACTTTAGCAAGTGCCTGAAAGACTACAGGGAATCTAAGACAGCTTCCTCTCTCTCCATGGCAGTGCATCTCTCCTTGCTCGAGGGAAATGTGGAGTTGCACATTCCACTTTCAGAATAGCTCTTCAATAACAATTTCAGGTTACTATGGCTGCTAGCAGTGCCCAACAGAGTCTTTTTGTTCAAAATCTTTATGTTAGAAGAACTCAGACACTTGCCAATAAATGCCAATTCAGGCATAGTAATGAGTACCAGAAATAGAAACAGCATTACAAACTCCTGCAGAAGAAAGCAGCAGGAAAGATCCTTTTCTCCACATCTGTGTTGCAGGCTAGCAGAGACAATTCTGCCCCAGCTTTGCTGGTAAGCCTTCAGCAGTATTTGCTAACAGTGATTTTAAAGACCAGCAGGTTCAGCAGTCAGAGATCTGGTTCTCCCTCTAGCTTCTCCTGGTACAGTATTTTGATGAGAACTCATTTTCAGACAGATGAAACACCAGGCCCAGTGCAACACCAATCCCATTACAAGAAAGACCTGGAGATACTGGGATGAGTCTGTGAAGGGTCACAACATTTATTCAGCCAAGTCCCTGAATATGACAGACACCTGCTCCCAGCCTGTGATCTGACCTCAGGACGCCCACCTGGCTTGAAGAGCCACACAACACAAGCAATCTTTGCTGTTTGTTGTACAAGTTTTGACTTTTCTCCCACAAATATATAAACTTACACACATGTAAAACTCACAAACAGAAACAAAACAAAAACAGGAGAAAGAAACTTGCTCAACCAAGCTGTGAGATAATATGCTTACATGGTTCTATTACATTTGTAGTTCCTATCCACATTTTTAGGTTGTCATCTACATAAAATTACTAGCCTCTTTCAGATATCTAGAGAGATTCAACCAGCAAACACATAACATCAGATATGTCTCCCAAGCATTTCTATCTGGAAAAGGTGTTTACAAATATACATGTTTTTATAAACTAAACAAAATTTAATGCAACATGAATGTCACAGCAAATTAAAAGGGGGAAAATCTGCTTCTTAAGAAGCTTCTCAAGAAGCAAAAAGGAGAACACTTACATATTTTATACTAGCATTTTAAACAATTCTGATAAATAAACTTTTTAATAAGAGAAAGAACTGTAATAAATACTACATTTCATTTAGGAATAATTCCTTAAATTGTGAAGTATAAATATACCACAATGTTTGAATAATGAAGAGAACACATGACTTCTAGCAAGGTCATGATGAGAGGGAGAGCACAGAACATCCATCGTGGGGAATTGATTTAAACACACCTCATTTTCACTTTGTCAAACTTAGTTCACATTCTGGTTGAAGACCAGCACGCTACTTAGGGTAGCAACTGCACAAGGCAGGCATTACATCTTCATTTGACAGGGTAGGGTCAGGTAGGTCAAATCAATACTTCAGATATCTGTCCATGGTCAAAAATGGACAATAAAGGGTCACATGACATAGGGCACACAGGGAAAAGAACTCACTGAAAATGAGGAATAATGATAAGAATAAAAAAATGGATTCCACTCAAAATAAAAGGAAGGATTTTTTTTCAAGAATATATTTGAAACATCATATGGAATAATTCAGTTAGATATAAGAAAGTGGAATTCTACCTGTCACTGCATTGAGTAGGGCCCTGTTTTAATCAGTATGTGGGGAAAATACCTAAACATTTGTTTATATGGTTTTGTGTGAAAGGCTGAAGAAAACCTCAACTGTTTCAGATACTTGCAAAGTTCCACAAACACAGAAGGCAAAATAATAATTACAGATGTCATACTGTACAGCGGAATGAAAAGGGAGCAGGAATATATCGGTAGACAACACTTTTTTTAGCTATTCATTTTTGGTACCTGGCAAAAATAGACAGAAAAATACTGTTGTCTAGAAGATATTACATCAAGTCAGAACCATAGAGTGTAAGACCTTCTGACAAGCAGGTTACTTTGTTTTGACAGTCCAATATTGCTAACTTCATTTTTGGAATAGGTTGTGCCATAATCTTCACTAAAGACAAACCCTAGATTAAAAAAGCTGATAATCATAAATAAAATGAAAGCTGGAAAATATGGAGCATTTCCAGGTTTTGTACAGACTAAAAGGTAGAAGTACTATTCTGTGGAATTTTAGAAGATCTGGATATAAATTTCCCCAAGTCTGGGACTGCTCAGCTACTGGGATTTGCTTTGGACTTACTGCTATCAAACTGATCCAACTGACAGATTTCATTGACATGTGAAAATGATTTTTTCTTATTATTTCAAAGCTATATTTTTTGTCTTATTGACATAGAACAAAAATTCTTACCAGTAACCTTCAATTCAACTGTCCTTCGTATAAGCTTGCCTTCAAACTTTAGTTCACAGGTATAATTTCCTCCATCTTCTTCCTGGACCTCTTGAATTAAGAGAGTATTTCCCTTCTGAATTACAATGCTTCTCCACACTTTTGGTTTACATTCCTGCAGAAAAAAATCCAGTGCCAAAATTACCTGTCTTGTACAACATAAGACAGTGTTGCCCGATCAGATTTTCAGTATTATACATAAGGAAACAACCACTTAGATATATTTTGCAATTAAAATTCAAATATAATTTCAGAAAGCACAGAGATCTGAAACTGGAATTAATTTGAAGACAGAAATTAAACAGAAACGTTTTTAAGGTTCAGTTGTTCCTACTGTATCACATGGGTTATGTTTAATGGTGTCCTCAATTAATGGTTAAGTATCTTCTTTTTCTTCATAACAACTGCCAAGACCTCTCCTTTAGGACGGACCATTAAAATACATCTGCATTTGAATGAACATCTGTTAAGAGTTACCCTGAAGGCAAACATTACAGATAGCCCCAGTACAGAACCATTTACCAGTAGAAGAAAACAGGAAGAACAACAGTTTGTTAAGAGAATTTCTTACAGCCTTGTTTTTCATCACTGGCTTCTCCAGCACCTGATGAGCTTTAACTCAGTCTTTTCCCATCACCAGGAGCTTTGCAACATCACCCCCATATGCATCCTCTGATTCAGGACATGCAACTCCCACAGACTTCACCCTTTAAGTCCTTAGCTGTTTTTTGGCAGATTTAGGTTTATTGCTACAAATTGTGGTCCTACTGGAACAGCATTTGAGTCCTCCTGGACAGGGTGTGATACAGTGCAAGAAGAGGCTCGCCCTCTCCTAATATACTGGATCCTTGCAATCAGATCTGTCACCTTCCATATGAACAGCACTCATGATTGAATAGTTCTTGGAATGCTCTGAACTAAAAGCATGGGCCAAACCTAATCACTGTCTCTTGAAAACTGCACCTTAAGATTATGTATTTATTGTCTCTAAATACCTTTAACATCAAGCCTGTTCTGCCTGCAAAAAAATCATGCTTTTCTGAGTTCTCTAAAGCATGCAGTAGTCCTAGCAGTTCTAGAGGCTCTGGGTAATTCTGTACCCAGGAAACACAAAGCAACACAGAGCCTGAGTACTTTCAATGCCCCTCTACTCCCTCTCTCAAGGTGGCAGCTTGGAACAAGCTCTCAGACTGTAGCAGTCTCACATCAGTTACATCGGGCTCAGCAACTTCAGAGACTGCTGACATGCCCACACCTATGCCCCATTCTCTGCTTGTCTGCAACAGCAGTGTCAGAAACACAGAAAACAAAATAGAACAAAGCTTTCTCTTAAGAAAACAACCAAACAAGAAAATATGTCAACATGCAAATATATTGAACCACAGTAGGAGATCAGCATGACACAAACATAAATTTTTCATGAGACTCCATACGCATTCCAAATCCATGTTGATTCAACAACAGAGAAATAAAAAGACAGGACTGAGAGTTTCTGGCCTTGCACTTGGAAAGAGAGCATTGAAGAATTATTCCAGTCCCTAGGAGACCAAATTCAGTTACAATATGGTCAGATTTCAGACTTGGATGGTGTGCAACACTACTGCAGGTAACAGAGTGATCAGCTCATCTCTCTGTTTCCAAAGTATAGCTGTAAGGGAAGCATAATCTTATCTTGCGTGTGACCTTTAGTTAACACTGGTGGTAGAGAATGATCAGAATCCAGATCCCGCCTACTGTGCTGAGACTCACTCAGGACACAAATCTGAGCCAGAAAATGCCATTAAATCCTTTCTGATTTGAGCTCAATACTTTAGTTCTATTGCAAGGTACATCAACCACCTACTTGGAGTAACTAAATTTGGACACTGGGCAAAGAATACGATTCAGTCCTATTCAATCCTAATTTAGAAGGAATACAATTCCCAGAACACACAAAGTAAGCACATTTCAGGTATGCACTCTTTAGTGCAGCACTGAAATATCCTAAAATGTGTTACTAGTTTTATATTCTCTATTTTTAAACTTATGAGAGCAAAGAGATGGAAGATACATTTTTATATGCCTTATATTTTTATATATTGGTTTGTAATAAGAAGCATTACACCTTTACTACTACAAATGATTTAGCAAAATAATGTTTGTGCTATTGTGGTTTTACATAGAGGAATTGTTCTGGTGGAATTGTACCACTAACTCCCTAATTATTTATTTTTTTATCTTCTTGAAACACTTCATATTAAAGATTATTTATAAGCCTTTCTTTCCCAAATTTCAGCTAATTAGTTTTCATTCTGCCCACTATGCAGAACATGTTGAAAATGCTTGTTTATATATTTAATACACAAAACCAAAAGTGAAAAGGGGGAGAAGCTGGAAAATGGCTGAGAAACAAAATTCTTACTAGTTTTCATATTGTGAAAACAATCTAGATTTTACTGTTGGAGGTCTGCTAATTTTCCTATAAGGTTAAGTGCTCAGTTGTATGACTCATTTCATGGAATCACAGAATAGTTTGGGTTGGAAGGGACCTTACAGATCATCTCATTCTACCCCTGCTGCATGGGCAGGGACACCTTCCAGTAAATCAGGTTGCTCCAAGCCCCATCCAGCTTGGTGTTGAACCCTTCCAGGGATGGGGAGTCCACAGCTTCTCTGGGCAACCTGTGCCAGTACCCCACCACTCTCACAAGAAAAAACTTAGTATCTCATTTAAACCTACTCTCCTTCAGTCCAAGGCCATTCCCTCCCATCCTTTCACTACATGCCCTTGTGAAAAGTCCCTCTCCAGTCATCTTCTAAGCCTGCTTTAAGTACTGGAAGGTGCTCTAAGTTCTCCCCAAAGGCTTTAACCTATTAATTGTTCTTTTCTTTTGCAACACATTTACCTGCTAGAAGAATCTGCAAGTTTCTTTTTCTAGACTATTTATTTTCCTTAGATATCTGAAATGTTTGGGAGGGGGGGTTTCCACAGTAATTAAAGTGTGCACTATTATGCTTCTTTTTCACTTCCTTGAAATCTAAGTGGCAGTACCTCAAAAGTCTATTTTTTTGAGTAGATAACTACCTGTCCTTCACCTGACATTTTGATTGTTCTCTTAGCCCTCCCTTCAGCAGTAGAAAAGACATGATGGAAATGGATTAAGACTCCACACTCAAGATCTAATATACCTTTTCCCTTTGCCAGCTGATTTTTCATGAAACTGCTCTTACTCTTAAATCCCATTCATTCAATCATGCCTTGACACACACATTTACTTCAAAAACCCTCACACTTCTTGTCAAAACAATTCTATCAGGCATAACTGAGCTGACAGTATATCAATGGCATTAATTGGGGAAATCTTTAAAAATAAATATTTCATGCAGTGTAATTCTAGCCAGAAGTGAAGTTCAAACTACTGTTAAAACAAATCTTCACAGCAAATGTTTTATTATGTACTGGGTGTGCATGTGGAATTTTATTCAGGCATAATTAAGAGCATGTTTAAATTACAGTTAACTCACAGTAAATTGATGAATTGCTGGCTCAGATTCATTAATCCCCCAACACAAGAGAAGCCCTGCGGAAGGCAGAGCAGGTTCTCCACACAGTGGCTGGCATCATCACTGTCCTGTCTGATGGTATTTCATAGGCCACAAGTCCAAACACCCTGACTACCAGCAAACTGGCAGGTTCTCGTGAACACAAGGATTTCCCTTTACAGCAGAAGGGATAAAAAAGAAAATCTCAAGGACTTCCTCATATTTATTTATCCATCTACTGTTGTATTTTGAACAACTTCATGCTTGCTGCCTGGGTGAAAATCTGTAAATATTTCAGCATAATGGAACGGAATATACTCCACAGTACCTCTGGAGCAGATTTACTCAAGCAAGTGGCTTCATGCACACATCAAGCTTAAAATCCAAGGTAGAGGGGAAAACCTTGAGGATCCAGTGTGCTATGACCAGAAATGGATGCCTTCTTTAGAAAGTGAGTGTCAGATCCTAAGGCAGAATAACACTTTACATTATTCCTCAGAAGAAGGGACCTGCTTTTTCTTGCTCACATTGCCTCCTCCAGCGTGATCTTAAGTTCCACATTGCAGTTTGTAGGGGTCACCCAAGTACCCATCAAATTATTTTGAAATCCATATAATTATATCTTTTCTAGAAACTGGACTTCTGGTCCTTTGAATATGCAGACTTGTATTAACAGTAACACAATGGTCTCTAGAATATCCAAAACCCTGTTTAAGAATAAGTTTCAAGGGATAACCTGACATACATACCTTCTGCACAATATTAATACTGCAATTGCACACTACTGAGCTTCCTGACGCAGGTCTAGGTAACAAAGATGTTTCTTTAAGAGCCAAACTGATAACTCATATTGTTAATTATAGATAAAAAGGTATATGTAGTAGGTTATCTCACTCAAGTCTCTTTTCATTATCAAGCTAGACTAAAGGTTGTTGACTTCGATTGTCTCACTGTTACCATCCAGTGCCATCAATTCTGTTCAGTTTCAACCTCAGTAATGGTTTGTCAGTCAGCTGTCACACTGCAGCCTGTGTGTGACACCCAGACAACACGGGTGGGATTATGGAACAGACCCTTCCGCTCCCTTAGTCAGTACAAAGCACTGCTGGTGTGGGACTCCACATGCATCTTCTTTAGACTCATTTCTGCTCCATGATAGCTGAAGATCATTTCTGCCAGACTATTTTTCAGTGTATTTTTGCAAAAAATGGAGATCTTCAGTGATCTGGTGTTTAGTAATACCAAGGTAGAGAGGGCAAGAAGCAGCTTCTCTCCAGTATCTTCTTTGCTCTGAGATTTCAGACTTTCTGTGCAGAGCCAGAAACTGGAATCAATGATCCCTGTGAGCCCCTTCCAGCATAGGATGTTCTATGATTAACTAAATAGATATATTTGACATATGAGCAGCACTGAAGATATCAACCCATATGCTGAGAGAAAGAGCTACAAGTGCTGAAAGAAAAACTTCATTCACACTAACATTGGGTTATGGCACACATTTTGTCACTATAAGATATAACATGTGAGATTCTGTAAAAAAGAACAGAAATAAATGGAAACTTTTATAATTGCTCTTTTCTGCTGCAACCTGCTAAGGAGGAAAAAAATCTGCTGGTATGCCCATAGTACTTATTTCATACAAAACAATTTTCTTTTAAGAATGTTATTAACATTGGCAAATCAAGCACTCCAAATTTATTTAACTAGTTTGTATGTTTCTGTCTTTATTACCTGAACCAAGCTTATCCTAAACTCCTACAATCCAAACTCTGTTTTCTGCAGATCCCATTGAACTGTTCCTCTTGCCCAACTATTTCTGTTTCCTTCTGACTCTCAGCTCTTTATTCTTCTCTACTATTTCTCGCATCAACTGATACCTGAGAGCTTTTCAAATACCAGGCTTTAACCCAAGCCCAGACAACAGGCAAAATTTGCCAGACCTTGCTGTGGTTTCATTACCTGATGTCTGCCAGCCAACCCATATTTTACTCATTCTCTTGCTTTCTTGGAGAGCTACAGAAACAACTCACCAATACGTTTTCTGATGAAAGTGGTGTGTGACACTTGACAGGCCTTGGAGAAGTTGCAGTCAGATGAGTTACCTGGCAAGTAGTAAAAGTATCCAACTGACTTCAGTTAAAATTAACTGACTTCACTATAGTTATTCAATGAACCTCAGCAGACATCTGTGCAGACTCCAGTAGACTTCTGTAAAAATTTAAAAGTCTTGGTGAAAGTCTCTGACAGACTCCATAAAATTGGGCAGCACAACTGAAGCTGGAAGTGCTGATACACCTTTGGCTCCATTGAAGATGCCTCCCTTTGTTTCTACTCCAGTATCAGGCAGGGAAACACCACACCCAGGTACAAACTGGTAGAGAGGCACTGTGGTTTGGGAATGTGGTACTGCTGATAGAGAAGCCCTGTGAGCTCTCACAGAACATCCTCATTGGTACTGATTCTGTTGGACGATGACTATGCTGGGTAGTTTTACCACCAGGAGAACACTCCTCAGACCAGTCACAAACCACTGATGCTTCAGAGAAAGCCAGCTCTAAGTCTCAGACTGAAATGTGAAGGTTTTGTACAGTTTCAGCACAATAGCAATAAGACAGCAATAGTTACCTTGTACCACACCACATCTGGCTCTTGACTGGCTGTTCTGTAATCCTCAATATCAGGACAGGAGATTGTCTTTCTCTTAGTGACTTCTGATTTTTCCAGATATCTGATCTTGCTGTTGTAGCAAAGCCCAGATTCATTCTCAGCTACCGTCAAAGACATGGACACCTTCATGCAATACGTTGAGTTTCTGCAGGGACAGAAAGATGCTTTCATTTATCCTGCCTTCTTTTCATCATGTTTGTTTTGGCATAGTAAGTTTCTTTGTTAAGCTCCCATTTTCACAAACACTTGAGCGACACATTCAAATAGGGACGGCCATGCTGTGCATTTCAGCACAGAGGAATTACTAGGAAACCTAAAGGCTCACTTCTGATTGACTGGAGACTATGAAGAACCTTGTAGAAATATTGTTGACAAGTGATCTAATTTAGCATAGCAGCTCTTTCAAGCTTGCAAGTCTATGAACATAGAATCTGTTGGCACTTCAAAAGTTGGTCAGGATATATTGTCCCATTTCCTCTGTATTCCCCCCCCCACCCCTTCTCCTCATCCTTGTTCTCTCCTATCTTCAGGAGATTTCACTCCAGTGTGCGGTGCTATACATTTGAGAAGAAGGGTTATGAGCTGGATGTTAAAGCACATCATGCAAGAAGGATTTGTCCCTGAAAAGGAACCGCAGTACAAAATTCTACAGAACATGACACTGTGGTGGGTCGACCTGGACCAGCTGCCAGCCTTCCACCAACTTCTCCCTTCACTCCTTCAACGGGATGGGGAGGAGAAAATAAAATGAAAAAGCTCATGGGTCAAGAAAAAGACAAGGAGACCACTCACCCATTACCATCACAGGCAAAAGAGATTACACTTGGAAAATAAATGTTTTAATTAATTGCAAATTATAATAGGTTTGATGGTGAGAAAGATGAAAAAGCTAAAACACCTTCCACTCACATCCTCTTTTTCTTCCTCTAGCTCTCTCTCCTGAAGTGGTGCAGGGGTGGGGCTGAGGGGGTTGTGGTCTGTCCGTAACATCTCCCTGCCACCTCTTTCTCCTCATGTGTTCCCCTGCTCCAGCATGGACTGTTCATGGCCACAACTCCTGTCACAAAAACCAGCTCTCCAGGATCCCTCTCTGGCCACAGGGCAGTGACTGCTGGGACCTGGAGTACCAGAACCCAAAGAATCCTGACAGCTGTTCTTAATATTAGGGCAGAATAAACACAATCAGCTCTGTTCCCATTCCACCTGATCAAGAAAACAGGATTAAATTAGATTTCTTCAGCGCTGACACTTTAACAGGGCTATCAGATACATACCCTGATGTACTGTGGGGCAATGGGCACTCTGGGCGGGCAGCTGCAGCCCAGGCTGCCAGCTGTGCCTCTCACTCAATGCTATGGAGAAAAACCCACAATATAACAGGGCTCTTCCTCCCATTGTGTGTCATTCTGTCATTTTAATTGATTGTGTCACAACCAAAAAAGCCAGGAGCAAACAGTCATGCTAGGTGGTTACTCCCATTGAAGGGACCTATGGAGATCTCTTGTGGGAGGTATCTTGGCTTTGCCACTACCATTCCTCTATCACAGCTCTGCTGCAAACTAATTTAGCTAAGACCAGAGGGTGCCCTGTGCGCCTGGAAAGAGATCCATCAGTCACACCCTGACACTAAAGATGCTGGCTGCTCACTCCCACCAACTAGACCCAGGACAGTGCTTTTTATTAAAATAAAGTCCAACATATTCCATGACAAATCTTCTCTTACATTTCCTTCTGTCGAGTGAGCTTGTAGTTGGGAAGAAAATAAAAAGGTCTACAGGCACACTTCACCAGAGCTTGAAGCTTCATGCTAAACAAGTGCTGGCAAAACACTGCAAATGGGTTCTTGTCAAAGGTGTGGCATGAGCAGGTATTGACAGACAGAGCCATTTGCAAGGCAAATCAGGAGGCAATCTTCAGAAATATCCCATTTTCAGCATCATTAGTGTTATGCATTCAGCAAAACCACAGACTTTGTCCTTCCTACTCACTTCTCCTCAAAATGCCACCTGTATATCAATGTAATAAAATTGGTGGATATTTTGTCCATTCCCTCACCTCTGAGTGAAAAGGCTTTGCACACTGACATGATGTGTTTTGGTTGAGAGTTTATAATAAAGTCTCATCCTCACAAACTGTACAAAAGATATTATTTAACCTGAAAGAAAATTTCTCTGGACTAAAAACAATCCATCATTTGGAGCAGGAAAATAAGTCAACTTTCTCCTAAATTCTTGTAGGAAGAAAACAAAACATATTTGAGTTTCAATGCTTCCTAATTGTAAAAGACGGTCCGAAGATCCCTCATCTGCCTCACAATCATCGACAAGGACGGAGACCGAAACCTTAAAAACTTTGCACAAGAGCCCTGGCCTGTCTGAGGTGGGATGTCTGCCAAGTGTTTCCTGCAGGTGTGCCTGAGCTGGGAGAACATTTAACAGGTCACAGTAGACTGTGCTGTTCTTGCTGCTAAGGTGGGAAGGACTTCACTGGAAGAACCTGTTCTGTACCCCTTTCCCAAAGCACCAGGCCTCATAACAATGGCTGTAGATTTCCCCCACCTCTTGGCCAGTTGCCCCATACTTCTGAAAAGGACTATAAAGAGACTTTCTAAGTTTCCCACCTTTGAGATGTCCCCACGGAAGATGACGGATCTATAGGCAGAATGCCCCGAGGACTCGTCCCTCCGTTGGTAGCTATATCCCCTGTCCCCTCTCTCTCTCTCTATCCTTTGTTTCCTTTTCTGTCCCATCTATCACATATTGTGTTGGCACTTCAATAAAGTGCATTGCTGATTAAGTTGAAGTCCCCACTGCTGTGTCTTTTGCGCTCTGAGATCGGTTAACGAACCATCACAACCCCCGCTTGCATAGCGGATCGTGACACTAATACAGCACTGAAAATCAAAAATATGGATACAATCACTCGGTATAATCAATAGTAATGAATTAGTAATGATTATTTAGCTTTTCTGCATGACTACAAGTATTACTGAGTGCAAGTAAGGTCATATGCGCTCAGTAATAATGATCTAGGCTAACAAAAAATAATTACTTTGAATAGTTGTCCATTACTTGGTGTTATTTAATAGTGCTGTATTTTCTCCTAACAATCTTGCATTATTTAGATTGTATTTTGAACAGTGCTGGAGGCTACTTCTATTTAAAATGTTTCCTGGAACCACAACCTAAAAATGTAGTGTTCTTTTCATTAGCTACAATTAGAATTGAGTAGAATTGAGGAAACTAAGTGCCTGGTGAGTACTATCACTTTTGTTCACACTCCATGACAGAGACAATAAATCTATTCAGGCTCATGATGAAGAAAGCCCTCACTAAGCCAAAAGCAATAGACTTGAAAGCTTCATGTATGCTTCTTCACCAGCCACTTGTGTTACTGCTACTGCTGGTAATCCAGAAATGGGCAATTTCTGCAGAAATGTCAGTGACTGAAGCAAGTCTTCCTTTAGTCAGCTCTGGAAAACAGTGGTATTTCAATCACATGCAAAAGGAATCAGCAGTTTGGTCAGCCTTGCTGTTTTTCTCAGTTTTGAGTAAGAAGTCTGAGAGCTGAAGTCTGCTGACATCATGAGCCATTCCTCCCTACACTGGCCAAGCTGTTCCCCAGGGCTGGTGGGTTAGATTTCATCTCTCAGTTCTCTGAGCAGCTGATGCATCTGTGCTGATTTTTTCACGCTGTCTTCCCTGCCTTGTGGAGTCTGGAGGCATAAAGGAGCCCTCTAAAGGTGACAGCTTGAGGGAGAACTTGGGAGGGGGATCACAAAGAGGATTGGTACAGCATTGTTTTTACCACCTGGCAAACAGACAGGAAGAGGGTGATCCTGGCCACACAGGGAGCTCACCTACAGAGTTCTTTCAGGAAGCCCATAAAGCTGCTGTTCTGGGAAGGCATCCAGTTCTTTCTTTCCAGTTGTTTTCAGGACCCCTGTGTCCACAAGTGCTCTCCTTCATGAGTTTCAAATTGTTTAAGCTAACAGTTTTTTGGGGTTTTTTTTTGGATAGAGTTATGTAGATAAACTAGCACAAACCCCACATTTTTGCTTTTCTCCTTTCAGAAGCTAAACAGATGGCCTATAAATTATAAAAAGGAGGATCCACTTTTGTTTTCAGTACATGGTCTTGGAACTTGGTGGGAGAGGTCAGTGCTCTCAGCAGTCCCTGGCTGGCAGGAAAGGTTATATGACCATTTTTAACGAGGAAAGCCAGACACAAGAAGAACAATAAATAACAACAACAAAGCTACAGGTAACCTGGGCTTTGTTGTCAGAAACAGTGGCCAAAAGGAATTAAAAGCAAGCAGCTTCCAGGTGGATGAGGAAGATACCAGAGGGCTTCCAGTGGTGATCTTGGTATTGTGAGGCCAGGTAAGAAAAGTTGTATCTAAGTAGAGAATGTTAGAACCCACATGAACCTGTCAGGTGACATTTTCCACATACATGTAAAGGAAATAAACCCATGGGTCTCCAAGTGGGTCTTTCGATAATTTGTCTTTTTTAAAACATTTCCAAACCATTAATTTTCTACAGGAGTTGATTTCTAATGGATTCCAATTCTGTAAGAAGTAGCAGTGGTCATATGGGGAACAGGAAGAGGGAAGAAAAGAAAGAACCACTCCACAGTGCAAAGAAGAAAAATTGTCTTATATTCTCCCACTGAAACTAAGATCTGTAATTCTCTATTTCAAGGGAATAGTGATAAACTGGGCCTACTCTCTCAACTGGAAGCAGGAAGAAGGGCTTAGCTTTGCCAGAGTTCACAAAGCAATTCCCTTTGTTCTGGTGGCAAGGCATTTGTAATCCCCAGGCCACCTGAAGCTGGCTCTGAACCACAAACAAAAGCCAGCTTCGAACCCAATAGAAAACTAGAGGGAGAACCAAGGGAGTTTAACAGGTCTCAAAACAAAAGCAAGCAAAACTGTGTTTGGCTGGACTTTGAAGCAAGGACAAGAGAGAAAAAGGGAGGATATAAAGAAATTGATATGGACACTTGGAATTGGAGTCTCAGTCCCTAAATTATTTTTCATCTTGTTTTGGATTCAAGACAAATAATCAGCCCTAAGGTTGAATTCAAATTTGAGTAAATATTCACAACTTTGGGGAAAAAACTTTTTTTTTTTGCATTTGTGTTTCTGCTGAGTGAGGGTGGTTTGCTAAAAGAGTCAAGTAAAACAATTTTGTCTCTAATATGCTCAGAATATCCCCCAGCCATCTCCATTTATTGATTTTCTTAGAAAGAGGAAGGAGACAGAAATGTAGTTGAATATTTTATATCTTCTAGATTGAAAAACCCCACCTAATTTTGAATTGCATATTTATACAAGAGGATTTACCTTAGGTTTTTTTCCCCTTACAGATTCATTTTTCATTGTACTGGGGTTTTTATTACTTTCTAAGACTTCAGTGGTAGATCCAAATGCTGGGAAGAGTGTTTATCAAAGCAGTACTCAGGGAACAGCACACCTCAGGCTTAGATCTCTCTCTCCATGTCCCTGAACACTCTGGCTGTTTTAATGACATTTTTATTGGCTCACTGACTGCAGGATTGGATAGATCAACCTGCACATTCATCTTTGCTCATTCTGAGTTAGAGCAACAACAGCAATGCCTTGGTTTTAAAGACAGGTGTCTGTAAAGGAAGGCAGGAACCTCCTTTAGAATGGAAAAATATGACCCCTTTCCCTCCAAATTATTATAACTCTGAAATTATGGGGCTTTCAGGCAAACATATGGGAAGAGGAATAACAGTTCTTTGCTTTTATATATATGTATAAATGTATATGTGTGTATATGTATAAATATATATATATGTATAAATGTATATGTGTGTATATATATATATATATATGTATGACAAGGCAAACAACCCCCCCGGCTGCAGCCAAACCGAGCCAGAGCCCAGTGCCAGCCTCTCTCGGCTGCCGGCACCTTCCCCTCCGCTGCAGTTCCGCTCACAGCCGCCAGGGGCGCTGGTGGCTCCCGGCCGGGCAGGGCGGGTGCGATGGTTCCCCCGCACCTGCAGGGGGCGCTGTGCCGCCAGCTCGGCTGTCTCTGCGCGTGGGTAATGGCGGCGAGCCGGCGGAAGGGATGGGAAAGGGGCTTCCTTTACAAACCCCCAGGGGCAGGCGGGCCTGGGGCTGCTCTGGATGGCGGAATGGGCCGCAGCAGGAACCTCAGAGCGGCGGCTGGAACGGCAGAGGGGAGCACACCCCGGGGTGGCAAACAAAATGTAGCAGAAACTTCACAGCCGTAGCAGCAGCTGCAGGGTGTCCTGGTGGGCAAGGAACGCTGAGTTAAAGTGTAGTAAAAAAGCCCAAAACAGCAGCAGAAAACACCAGGGCTGGGCAGTGGCAGATGAGTTTCTGCTAGCAGCTGCTGCATGCAGGTGAGGAGATGCAACTTCCATGAAGGGGGAGGGGTTCGGGGTCCCAGGTTTTTCCCCTGAGTCACCAGAGTAGATGGTGAGGGTCCTTTCCAGTGCGTTAATAAGGTCCCAGTTCAATGGCTGCTCTTATAAACAAAGGGTCACCCACAGTAAAGAAGAAGCAGTACAGCGGCTGGACTCTGCAGTGGCAGACAATTCTCCGTGTGGTAGCGGCAACTTGACCATTCCCCTCTGATCCAAGGGCAAGAGAGCAAGAGGAGCTGAGCCCATCACCTCACCCCCTGGCCAAAATCTCGTGGTATCTCTGCCCTTCCCAAGAGAAAAGCCCCCAGCTAAGAGAGTAGCCAGCTGCACCCTTACCCGCCTTGGCAACTTCTTCTGTCTTTCTTACATAGCAGTCATTATAATCTCTTAGGCAAAAAATGGGAAAAAATTCCCTGAGAGAAAGAAGGAAAAAAAGAGAAAAATCCTAACTTCCAACAAACAGTAACTACACCACCAAACATCTTTGTCCATCTGAACCATTAATGCAAAACCAGATCCACTACTGGCTGCTCTATAAATGTGCTGTTTTATCAGCTCATAGACTTAATTGAGCATTTGATTGTTTTCCTCTTACTTCATGAGAGTTTTATAAATTTATTCCTGTGCAAATTTTACAGTTCACACAATGGTTACCAAGGTCACAGTTTGATGATCTGCTTAGAGAAAAATGAGTTATCATCATTGTTTTTTTTCAGATCACACAACTATAATATCTTAAAAACCAACAGGTTATTACTTACTCTCCCAAAGTTTCACTCAAGTGTTAACTTATTTCTCAGCGACTCCCACTCACTCCTACATGTTTGGAGGCATTGTCTGGAAAAGATCAATTTCCTGCCTATGGTGTAAATGACAGCCAGAGGTTATAAATCAGAGACCCTTGCATTTTTTAAAAATTTTTAATTCTTATAAATTGTCAAGTGAGAGAGCAATACCCAAAGAGGAACAGGCTGACAGTGCTGTAGTTGCCCCCTGAACCAAAGGCCAAGAGGTGCAGTGATTCTGTGGGTTTTGTGTGGTACCTGGCCTTGGTTCTGCTCCAAACACTCCTGCCCTGTATTTTGCTTTCTTGTGGCTGTTACAACTGTTATTCTAATACCAACTCCCATGCCTGAAAAGGAGAAATCCTAATTCCATGTTACCTTTCCTTTAGCACCTGACACATTTTCAAGATTCCCCTAGTAAAAGAAAATAACACCATGGAAGTATGATCTCAGAAAGGTAGTGCTAAACCAGCACAATGTTACAAATCCAGTGCTCTTACATTATCTCTGCTTCCTCCAACAGAGGAAAAGGTGGTGAATCCAGAGAGAGGTTTAAGGCCCCATTCCCTTCAAGAAGAAAAAGTATCTGTGCGGAACTAACCTACCACTCATCAAGAATTTTTAATCTTTATGCACTTTTTTCCTCCTAAGATCCAATCTCTACATAAGATTCTAGAAACAAGACAATTTGAGCTTGACTAAAACATACTGGATGCCCCAGAGGGCCATGTTTTACAGTGAAGAAAGGCTGTACCCTCTCCATTCAAAAGAAAAAACTTCTGAACAAAGTCACTGAAAGGTAATTTTAAAAGGCTCATATTAATGACAACTTGAAAAATAGATATCCAGGAATGTCTCCTCAAGTCACCTGTCTACAATCTAGTTCTTGCCAGAGGCACTGAAAAGCAAGACCTGTACTCCTCACTGTGAGTTTAGCCACGTTTACAGAATTTTAGTACTTCTTGATGCTGGGACGAAGTGGAAAAGATGTTTGGATATGGCAGTTGGGTAGAGCATCTCACAGTTGGGTCTCTCTCACCAAAGCTTAGCTCCAAGTTTAAATTTAATTTGGACATCATCTTAAAAGGGAAATGTGACATAAAAATGTCAGGATGTGCCTACTACAGTCAACGATACAGCCAGTAACAGCAAGGCCATGATTTCAAAATTTGTGGCTATGATTTGAAAATTCATGGTTAATCTCTAGTATTATGTTTCTTAAGTGTGTCTTAAGAAAGAAGAATAATAAGTGACAGCCAGCTGATTCATACATGGTTAGGGTCAGGAGGAGCTATTTTTTTTCTGGTTGCCTTCACACACATACACACTGGTGCCAATGACCTCTGCATTGTGATAGATGCAACTGAAAGGCAAATCACCAGTCAGTCATTCCAACAGGGACTACCCAGACACAAGAGAAAATCTCTCAACATTTAAGTTGAATCACATAGGTGAACCACATTCCTTGGGTTTGGGTTTTTTTTTAAACTTTTAGCTGATGTTAGTGATTAAATGTTAGAAGTGAATATATGAAAATACAATACAGAACACAGAAGAAATGCAGAAGCCAAAAGAACACTAAGTTATTGCAGCATATCACACCTAAATTCATGAACTATGTGGTCTTTGTCAGCTTCAGATACCCTGTTCCAGCAGAAGAAATCCTGTAATTGGCTGGGTTTGCTCTGAGGGAAAATTCCTTCCTTATCCTTAAAAATTAGAAGGCAGCAAGCTGCTTTAAAGTTTGCTATTGCAAGCGACTAAGCCCTTTTCATTTATTTCCTAATACTTTTCTATTAGAATTTGGATATTAATATTAAATCACATTGTCTTACTGAAAAGCCCCATTACAAATGACAAATCTGAGGCACAGGCACAACTGCTCTCAGGACAGCATTAAGAAATCCCCTTCCAATAATTTTGCATTTGTGATGCCTTGTTTCTGAGAGCACTGAACACTTTCTCCTTTATATCTTCCAAAACACACACCTCTGCTTTTTTTTTTATTAGACACCTACCACACAAAACAAAAGATGCATTCAATACACCCATCAGACTTGTCTGCATTGCTAAAACCTCAGTGATTTTGTTGCCTGCATGTATAAAACCTGTGGAGCACATCCTTCATTTGGCACATATTTTGCAGATGCAATGTTGAAAGGCAACTCCTGCTCTGTTTGTACATGGGCAGTTGTGCAAGAAAACCAGCGGATCAGTTATTGTCTCACAGGGTATAGAAGGAATGAAAGAATCATGAAATGAATGTCCTTGCAATGGGAACTTTTTGAGTCCAGCAGCCAATTCTTCCTGGCTGTGCCTTCCTTTAAGTGGTGTCCAGAAAAGGAGAAATTGTCCCTTTTCACTTACCAAATATCAGTTTAACTTCCTAAGGTTCTGTCATCTTGTACTTTGGGCATGACGGATTTCCTCAGGAAACCTTCCATTTGTCTGTCCGCTCACAGGACACAGACAACATTTTCTGCTGATGTGTTGTGGTTACAGATGGCTGCATGGGGATTCCAACAGGAATGATACCTGGGCGAGCACATTCTCACTGTTATTTGGAGAACAGAAGGGAAATGAAAACTCCCTGGCATGTTGGAGAGGAGATGGCTGAGGAGGGCTGAAACATCTCAGCAGGCAAGGGCAAAGTCTGACTGCATGAGGAAGTAGTCCCTCCACTCTGCATCCTTTCTCTCCTCTAGGCAAGGTTTGAAGCCCTCCAGGGAAGGCACTTCAGGAGGAACCACTCACAGGGAGCTGAAACATTACTGAGGCACTGCAGCACATGGAGCTTTGTTATGACAACCTGTAGAGGCTACAAAGTAAGGTCAGTCATTTTAAAAGTATCTAAATCTGGGATTTCACTCTTAGGAAAACTGAAGGATACACAATATTCTCATTCTTGTCCATGCCACTGCAACAGGGAAGCCACTGGATGTTCTCCAACCCCAAAGCAACATGGATATTTCTGCTTGAAGCCCTGACTGTGCAGCTTCTCACCAACAGTAAACATTGTTTTTCAGAGTGATAGAAGATGAATAATTTCTCTTTTAAAGCTTTAGAGGAGGAGGGTGAGCGAGCAGAAATATACATATCACCAGGGAAGAGAAACAAATCTTTGTTTTTCTGCAAAGAACAGATAGAACTGATTTCTCTCAATAAAGACAATGTCATCAAAATGATTTGCAGGAGCACCATCAGTTTCTACACAATTTTAGATACAAATGTAGAAGCATCCTGATTCCACTTTCCCCTGCATTTTGATAATGCCAAAACATTATATCTCAGTGATAAAATCTCAAAAAAGTTTATTTTATCATGAATCATACTGACTTTATAATATATCTGCTCTAGCACTGAATTCAAGTATTGAATATTATATTTCACAGGGATTTTGTTTATACAGAATCAGTCAATTTTATTGTGGGAAATGTCACAATAAACATTAAATGTGACACACTTTTAATGTGGGACATTTAATGTTAGTGTCATACAGAGCCTGGAAAGCCTGTGCCATGCTGAATCCACTTGCTCCAAATGTGAGATGCTGCTGTTTCTCAGACATGCCTGGGACTGTACAGGAAAGCTGATCACATACCAGTGTGCAAGTCTGAGAATTCACTATGAGATATGTAATCCATCAGCTACTTAGACGTGCTCATCTTGGATATCCAATAATTAAAGACACTAGCCCACAAGAAAGTATCATCTTTAGATCTTTCCAGAGTGAGTCTATGGGGAAATAAAGCACTTGCCAGTTATGGATATGGAAGACGGTATTCTATAGCTTAACTGGAATTACAACACTGCATCCACTGGGGTTTGAGATACAAAATCAGCTTTGTCATGAGCAGTTGAATGCTGAGCAAAGCCAAAGCACCTGAAACATTCTCTATTGCCATCAACAAAATGAAGATCTGCTTTAAAAAAAATATTGTAAGAACCACAAGAGATGGCTGCAGAGAAAGTGACCGTACCCCTACGTATTTTCACATTATGACTTAGACCAACATTTCTGTTTGCATCTGAAAACACATCTTTTTTCATGCTACTCAGAATCCAGACTTTCAACACTCAGAGAAGGGATGCAGCTTTTTCTGGGCTGATGGTGCATTCTGCAGTCCAGGTAGGAACTTGAAACAAGCCCCTGAGCCCTGCCTAACACCCTCTGAAGTGAGAGCACAGAGGTTGTGCCACAGATTTTACTGCCAGCCCCTGCAGGCTGTCTAAATCTGATTTTGATTTGCTAGTCAATATGCTCCACAGACATTCATAAGCCAGAAGGCTTAAAATCTACTATTGCTCTATTTTATTACTGCTCAGAAAGTGGTATCTCAGTAGTTCACCCATGGCACAACAAAGGCCCAATTCCTCTGTGCATGTCCATAGCAACGCTGCTCTCCATTAAGAATTGTGCACACAGGGATACAGCAAGGGAAGAATACACAGATTTCACAACTTGATTTGTCAGCAGTTCTCTGGCATCAAATGCTGGTATTAGAGATCTACAAGCTTATTCCCCCACAGGCATTCAAGGCCCTCACTCCCTTGTTATTCTGCATCCTGTGCGAAAATCAAGACTTAGCTTCATTAGCCAGTTTAGTGACCACAAATTTTCTCCTGCTACCCTGCACCCTCTAGAAGCCCAGATTTTCTACCCTCCTGAATCATATTATGGAAATCAAGTTATTTTATTTCACTAACAATTAATTAACAGCAAATAGGTACTTATGTTTTTACTCCTCCTAGTTTCATTCTTTAAATGCTCACTACAGGCTTTTTTGGAGCTGAGCCTAGTTAGAAGATTTCCATGAGCAGTCCCTAGGTGAGGGAAAATTTAGGCTTAGTTTTGCTGAGATTTCTTCCCCAGCTCATCTCTTCTTTCACCAGGTGAAGATGATCTAAGTTGGCCCAGTTCTTGTTCTACCTTTAAAAAACAGGCTTTTAACACAGAAAAACAGATGTATCTGTTCAGAGAGCAAAAGCAGATCATGATCAGGCAAAAAACTGTCCTACATACTCAGAACTTTAGGGACGCCTTATGCATTTAGGTTGTGTAATTCCCATGTTTGGTTTTGATGTGCTCATCTCTGAATTCTTCAGTGAAGAAGCTGCAATCCAGTGTGCTGATGTGAAAATACCAGAACACCAAACCTCCGTAAAAGAAACACAACAGCTTTATCTGAAAGTAGCATTGCTGGGTGCTGGAAGATTAATGGCATATCCAAGGTATGTACCTCCAGAACACAGCATCTCCACACTGGGCAGTAAAGTCATGATACAGACATTGCAGCATTGACTTGAGAACTGCAATGAAATACACAGCTATTCATTACTTAGGATCCCTTTTGGGTGAAGCAGCAATATCCCTGATTTGACACTGAAAAGGCATCCAAGAACAAAGAAGATCCATAGAATTCACATGGCTTACCCAACACAGCTCAACTCTGCACTCTTTTAAAAGTCCTTGCAGAATCAAGACCTTTCCTTGTGCTTAGTGCTAGAGAAAAATATCACACTTAATTTTGCATCTGAGTGTAAGCTCAATGCCAAAATGTATTGTGAGAAGGGAGAAGTTTTAATGCAACAATAATCCTCCTATTATACACACCTCCACACCTGTCTATGGAATAATGTTTAATTGGTTAATAAAGGAGAGGCAACATTTAAATTATAATATCAAATCTCTTCAGTCTGGAGAAGCAACCTCATTTATAAGGGCTGATCTAATACAACTTAATTTTATTCAGTATTACAGGTTTTTACAAAACAGACATAATGATTATTGAAACAACAATTCTTTATAAGAAAGAATTCATTTACACACTTAATTTTTACCCATTCCAAATCACTGTCATAGCAGTCTATCCTTCACCTGCTCATACTCATCCTTTTCAAGTGGCTTCTGAATAATTCCTTCACACTGCTTCACTGATAGTCATGCCTTGATCCTACAAGCACATGAGAGCAACTAGAAAATGCAGCTTCTTGAAAAACAGATTTGGGTTGGGTTTTTTTTTTAAGAATTAAGAAGAAACACTTCAACAAGTAAGAAATTCAGTGAAAAGTACAGTTGACATTTTCCCCATACAGTTTTCTTATCTGTCTTGTGTTGATTGGGAAAAAAAGTAACAAATTGGGGGAGAGTAAATTAACAAAGCTCTGACTACTGACTTCCCAGACCAAGACTGTGTCCTTCCTTTCAACCCATGAACTTCTGGGACCAGGACTCCTCATCATGTGGCCTTAGCACCACATCTAAGCGTCTCAACCCCTTGTGCCTTTTTGCAAAGACAAGCATAAATAACAGACAGAACAGTTCTAAGGCAAGGGACTTGAAGTGGTGGAACTCAGCACAGTCTGGCCAGTGGGACATGTAAATGCGGGATTCAATGCTTTGGACAGCACAGGGAGTTGCACCAGGGCTTCACACATCCCTGGTGAGTGGCTAGAAAGACATCAATTTAGAGTTGAATTGCTTCTGATTTTCTCTTAAAGAACCTGAATGAAAACTTCTTTGTTGAGAAGAAGTTTTAAATGTATCTTGAATCAAAAGCATTTTCCTCCCATTTTTTTTTCTTTCAGCTACCAAACCAAAAGACTCAGCTATGCATGCAACCCTAAGTCCAGTGTTGCACACTGATGGAGACAGTCACATCTTCATTTCCATTGCATCAAGTTCTATCTACCAGTCTCTGCTAATTCAGTCTACAAAAGCTGGCATTTTTAACAGAGATTGTTACTGCTCCTAGAAAATAAAATCATATTCTAAAATGACTACTCTCATTTGTGACCTCTTAATTCTCATAAAATAGGTGATCCTGGTTAATGACTAAAACGCAAACATCTGCTTATCCCTCTGGAAAAAAAATAGATTAATAAAGCTGAAATTGCATAGTTAATGGTGTGGATAGTCTCCCGCAGAAGTGTGATCACATTTCACAACACTACATTTTACATAGCTCAATTTTAATGAAATTAAAATCAATTACTCTTGCTACATCCTCAGCTATTTTAAGCCTCCTACGGTTTCATAAACAATAAGAGCAAGCATACATTACCATGCTTTTGGAAGAAAAAATTAATTCAGCAAAGGAAGAAATATGGTCTTTTATCTGTAACCATTACACATATTATTCTGCACTCTGACATAAATCTGAAAAAGGCAAAAAATCTGCAATTATACAAGAAAGTTCTAGTCAAAGCAAGGAAACTGCATAACTGACAAGGAAGATCTTGTTGCTGTGTAATGCCTTCCAAGGAGCATGTTATATAGTTTTTAGCTGAAAATGAGAAGAAGCCATGAATTATTCAAGAACTTGCCCATTTGTTACCAAACTACTTTGTCATGTAAATGAGCAGAGTTTTGAAATTTCCCAGAAAAAAGTATGTCCCAGAATTTGATCTAAGATCAATTCTTTATTTTTCACAAAGGATTTGCATTAAAATGTTTCAGTGTATTAAACTAGTAACTTGATTATCACAACAGTGACTTCTTAGGAAAAAAGCACGGCTCCCTTGAAACATATAAATCACCATCTTCCCATAACATTTTGAAATCAGGAAGTTCACATCACACCCAGCCTCTGACAGAGCAGCTGATAAAAGAATACCTCCAAAGGTCTCAACACAATCCAACTGCTGAATCTGGCAGATTTATCTAATATTTAAACAGGACATTGGCCCAGTACAATCCACCACAATCCAGGGCACAATCCTTGATTTGAGTAGCATTCTTCCGGATCCAAATGGTCTGAGGCAGCACGACTCAGAAGAGATGGACAGAGAGGAAATTCTGGGTTCTGAACAGTGCTGTTATTTGCTGCAATACTTGTTATTCAATTCATCAAACATGTCTAATTTCAGTATGGAACAGCAGACAAGGATGAAACGAACCTACTGTCTGAAACTAGATAGTCTAAAACCAAATCAACCAAAGTATCTGTAAACTCCTTTTAATCAAAACTGATCATTTAAGGAATATTTATTCATTCATTCTTTAAAAGTCCTCCTTTTTTATCATCTCAATTTAGGCATAGAGATGACATCAGCATCTACATGATGGAAATCACAAGCTCCAGCACGAGCTTAATTTAAGGCTCATCCAACAGTTCCAAGATACTTCTGAGAAATGCATTTTGGTGCCTTACCAAACAAGGTCTGTTTAAATTTATGCTAAATCATAATTGTATATTAAAATAAACATTTCTTCAAAACCAGACAGAACTGTAACTCCCCACGGCCTGATCCCATCAGAATAATTCAAACTATAACTCTGTAATAACTCTGAGAATTTGAAACAGAACAGTACTTAAACAAAATACTTCATGATTTAAGAAGTATCAAGTTCTGAAGGTTTGCGACAAATTGAGAATTTGCAAATGTTGTATTTAAAAAAGAAGCAGTTAAGTGAAAGCACATTAATTATAGCTACTGGATGAGGTAACTATAATTACTAGGGAAACTAATTTTGAGACAAAGAATTATGTGACATATATAATTATGAGAATAAAAAAATGAATATGTATTAACTGGATGAGTATTTCAATTCTAATAGCTAAAATGATTTTTTTAACCAATATCTAATATTCCATACATTGTTAACCAATAATCCCCATATTCTTATTTGGACTTTAACACAATACTCACCTTAGAACACATGTGTAGAAACCACTGTCTTGCAACTCAACCGAGTGAAACCATATGGAATCTTCATCCTTGCTCATCCTAACTTCGGAAAATATAATGGGTTCTTCTAAATCTCCTTTGTTTTTGTACCACATAAGCCTAAGACCTGTGCTTTGGGCCATGCTATAATTAGTTCTGATATAGCTGTAGAAAAGGGCACATTTCACTCGGACTGGTTCACCTGCCAAAGCCATGTATGTCTTGAGATCCACTGACCAGTCAATGCAACCATCAACTGAAAGTAAAACAATAATAAAGAAATATTAGACACAGAAACATTTTTCAATATAGTGAAAGGCAGCTTGGGAAATGCAATACAATACATTAAAAGAAATGGCTTTTTTTATGTGTTGAATTGTTTTAGGGTAATATGAAAAACCTAAAGCAGTTATTGGCAAGTAAGTGGTTTCATACACCTTTTTTAATTATATGTAACTGTGAATGTGCAGGCAACAAATAGAGCACATTGAGCTTGCTCAATTCCACTTCTTTAGAATATCATTACTTTCATCCCCAAAACACTAATTCTTAATTAAATAAACCAAATGTTTTGCATCTTAACTACTTGCCTCTGTAAACCAATTTTGAATTCTCCAGTTCCTTGTTGGAGGAAAATGTACATTGCCATCTGATACCAATCTTATACCTTAAAACTTTTCCATCCACCTCTGTTAATTATGTTATGCAAAAAAATCCCCAAATAACAGATTTATAATTTTCTTTTCAAGGCAGTTCCACATAGTTGGGTTTTTCCTCTACAGGCTACTCAAACTGTAGAGCTCTGTATTATATACAACAGGGTACAATTACAATGTGCTGCCTATGCAACCAAACTTAATACAGGAGTCATACAAATAAGAAAGGACATATTTTGATGTTCTGTTCAGCAAAACATTTTGAAACAGTTTTCTTGATACTTCACTGTAAAATTAACATACACCAGACAGTTTAATAAAAGATTACTTCTCCCTACAATTTTTTCTTCCATTGCTATTATCTTAGTTACAATACAGTTGTAGAACATGCACACATATCAACATATCACATATCAGAGACCTTTTAATTCAGTCTTTTTCATTGCTGGAAAAACTATAAGCTTGAAAATCAGCCAAGAATAAAACCAAAGAAAAAGATTTAAAAGGCAGATCATCCAAAGGCAAACACACTACCTAAAGTTACTAGAATTTATTAAATATGTTGCTTTTAGAATTTATTGATCATATTAAGCTACAACTAAATGAGACATCGTTACCCTAAATGCAGCACCTCAAATTCAACCAGGTAACTCAAAAGTTGCTTCTTCTGCATTTACAGTATCAATTCTCAAACTATAGATGTTGTATATCCTCAGACACTCTTCATTTCATACACATCATCAATTGCATTTTGTCATCAAGGGTTTTTTTAATTTACTTCCTAAACAAAGGTAGTGAGCACAAATTTCTGTACATGGATTATCAGATTTGGTCCTACTTTTGCTAACTTTTACACCCTTTAAATTATGTCTACCAAGTTTTCAGGTTTCTCTTTAATCATTCAAAGTAACTATGATAAATGGAAGTTTTTAATTTTCCCATTGCAGTAAATCACCTGTAAGTGTACTGTGATCACATGAGCCATGCACCTGAACCACATGTTAAACTTGTTGACACTGTCCACTTACATACTTTTTTTAGACATAAACTTCCATGTAGCATCTTGCTGCAAAACAAACTTGTGAAAATAAAAACTAACATAAGCTCAGAGGGAAGGGAAGCCCATTACTCAAAACCTTATTCATGACGGTTTTGACAGGTGAAGGGAGATCATGCAACACCTTTACTGCCAGGGTGTTTCCTGTTCCTGCCCCCCACCCCACAGGCAGGTGCAAAAGCAGCAGCTGGTTGTCCACTTTCTTTATTAAAAAAAAACCCAAACCAAACCCTTCATCTGAAGTTATGTACACATTGTTCCACTTCAATTTTCATTTTCATTCTCATTTTGCTGAAAACATCCTGCTGATTTAAATTAAAATTCATTGCTTTTAATGGCTGCTGTTAATGACATCAACTGAAAGGCCAGCAGCAATTTACTGATGTTCCTTTTCCTTGCTGCTTCCTCTGTATCCTTCCTCTAACACTTAGTGCCATACACAATAGGACAAGTTTGGATAATCATTATTTGAAAATCCTGTACTGAAGCATTTGTTCTCAGTGAATCTCCTCCAGGTTTAAAACATCTTTCACTGTGACTAAAGCACCCCATTGTAACTTGAACATGCCTTTGCTGGGACCCCAAGAAACATCTCATTGACCTCTTTCTCTGTATTGCTGCTGCACAGACATGGGCAACCAGCAGCAGAGCTGAAGAAAGAACCTGGTTTTTCCAGTCCTACAACGCCACCCAATCCACTTTTATATTAAATGTATGGTTCTGACACCATGAATTATTTTATATAGGTGACAGGGCTTTTACATTGAGCAGGTATTACTGTACTCCATACAGAGCTTCCTCAGAAAAGCTCTGTGCTTTTTTTAAGTCCTGCTCTTTAGGCTGCTGTGATTTACAATTAAAGAACAGTGCAGAGCTCACAGCTGCTTTCTTTCAGCAAGGGATGTGCAAGGCAATGCTGAGGTCTCCAGATGGCTCATCCCTTGTTCTCCAGGACACATAGGTATTTTCAAAGGCACCTTCTCTCCTGTGCTTTAGTAAAGTCACAGAAGTCTAAGGCCATAAGTTGAGCTGAATATGGGTGTCCAGAACTGGAATTTAGATACAAAGTAATTCAGCCAATCTGATTAATTCTGTCACTCTTCTGTCAATTGAATCCTGTCACATCATCTAAAGCTTTCAAACCTGTGCTGGTTCAGGAAAGTTAAACCACACCAAAGAGTAACTAACAATGAGACATACATGGAAATCTTGTGGGTCAAGGAGAGCAGTGCCAGGTTTTCATTTATTTCACAGAGCAGAGTCACAATTAGTAGGAGTTCTGCAGTTAGGTACTGACCGAATATGGAAATCCAAATTTGGAAGCTGAAAATACCCTGCTTCCAGTGAAATTTTTCCCATATCCACACCAAACAACTTGTCAAAGCACAGCTCAAACAAACACTAAGCAGCCCTCAGTGTCATTCAATTTGCCTTGTCTTCCACTTTCATTTGAAAATTCCTTTTCCCTTCTCATGTGCACTTCTGTACTATTCTGATTTCAGAAATTGAGTTGTTGAAGTATAGGAAGCACAATGGAATAGATGAAAGGCATTTGAAAGGTTATTTACAACCTGGTCACCAGAGTGGCTAAAAGCCCTCTCCAGCTGCCCCTAGAGGACAATATGATGGTGGGGCCAGTGGTCTGTTGGCCATTGCTGGCACTCCAGTGGAGTCACTGTACATGGCAACCTGAGCCCAGCATAGCACCTGCATCCCTAAGAAGAAAAGAAAGAAAAGGAAATTTACACTAGAGACTTTTTCCCCCTATTAACAGTATCAGAATGAAAGAATTTGAGAAGCCCACGGGAGGCTGACCCCAACTGAGAGTGGGCCAGAGGGGGAAGGTGCAGGCAGGCTGCTGCCCATGGCCCTGCCTAACCCAGCTGCTCCCCTGTGACACATCTCCCTGCAGCAGGGCAGGAGGGTGTAATTACAGAGAGAAGAGCACACAGGGAAAGGAGCAACCAGTCATTATAGGGTTGGTGACATCTGCGGAGGGAAGAAGTCTCAGAGAGCTCCTTGACTATATCTTAATTATTGAAGAAAGACAGGAGACGACTTCTTCCCCTTGCTCTTTTTTTCTTGTTAAATACACAGTCAAGAATGTTTCCTCTACTGAAGCTGTAGAGGCTAAAATCTAGGTCAGGCTCCCTGTACTCACATGGAAGCTGGAATTTTTTCTCTTGCCATGCTGTCAGTCACTGAAGCGTGAGCATTGTTAGATTCATTTGGAGTATTCTCCAAGCTGTCAGTACAAATGACTGGAGCTGCTTAGGTGGAGTTCAGCACTCCATTATCCAGAACAAAGTTTGCTGTAATTTTTGTTGGGCTGGCTCTCAATATGTAATACAATCATGTTGGTGAGAAAAATAATAGCATTAGAGAGGCACTTATTATATAATGAATGTATATACACTATTTCTCTGTTACCCTATAATCACCTGGTAAGTGCCTGACTGAAAGCTCATTCAAATTAAATCCTGTCTATTGTGGATATACTTTACACACTTCTAATACAGATTTTTTTAAAAAATATAATTTGGACATTAAGAGAATATGGAAAACGTCTCATTTTAATCCCAAATTCCTAAGGAAAAGTGGTTTTCCCATCTATCTGTCAATCTTCCCCATCCTCTTAGCATAACTTCTACCCTAACTGACTAAATTCAATCCTATTGCTTAGAATGTGAAAGTGCTCAGGAGAACTCTCTCCCCCATGGGTGCAAGAGAGCATCCATTGTGGTCCCCATGGGCTGGGAAAGACAGCAGCAGTGAACCACAGTGCAGCCCCACTGGGCCCATCCCAGGTACTTATCCAGGCTACTGCAACCTGAGCACAAAGCGAATTGGAAAAAAAAGGTTAAAAAACTATTAAGGAAATTATAGATTAAGTTGGCTGACAATAAGTTACTGTACTTTTATGTTAGCAATCACCCAAAGCATGTACTGTATCTTCTTCCTCAACATTTCCTAGCAATTTTCCGTTACTCTTATTTTAAATAAATCTAGTTGTCTAGGGAGTCTAGATGCATTTTAACATGAACCATAATAATTTATGAGCAATTATAGAGGAGCATGTACATCGTCTCTGAGTAATTTGTCTTTCTGATTGCTGTCACATGAAAAATTTTTTGCATTGCGCATCTGCCTGTTATAATTTTTATAGGGATCTGTCACGTACAGCAATTTATATCATGGCATTGTTAAACATGTTTGCCTACCTTGTTACCTGAAAATCTCATTTTAAATTGAAATCATCTACAAATAAATAATTAAAAAAAACCCCACTAGCTAATGTATTACATTTAGTGCTCTGCAAAGCAGGCAATGCCTGTGACTGTATGTACAGCCAGAAATAAAGCCAGCATTCCTCTAATACAAGAGTTATATTGTTATGTATATATTAGCTGTAGAACAGCAGAGTCCAGGAACTGATATCCATCATGCTCAGGGTTTGCAGACACATAGCAATGATAGATGTACTCCATTAAGAATTGCCAAAGAGAGATGCAAATTTTTTAGAGTCTTAAAGGGGAGAAATCAGTTACAGCCTATGAATTTTTGGCAACTTGGTATTTTCAGACCTTGATTCTGGAGAAAAGGGAACATGCCCCGCATTTGAGCACACACAATAAAACCTTTAGCACCTTTGGCTGGACATGATCTCAAGGGTCAGGGTCAGGGTCGCCATATGCAATTGGTTTCACATATCTGGATTTTTTGCTGCACTGTATTAATGCTGCTGTAGTGCTTGCAGACCTCTGCCAGCTTCTCATCACACATCACTGCCATTTGAGACCTGAATATTAGCAGAACCCAATGTCTGTCCTGTCTCCTCCCAGAGCCTTTCCCTGCTCCTTACATATCAGCCATTGGGGACCTGAGCTGCCTTAAAATCTGACAGCAAAAACCACACCCTTCCAAGTATTCTTTAAATACTCCAATGCTCAGAGACACATTTGCTAGTCAGAGAACACATTGCAAATAACACACTCTCTTGACCACTTTTTGCACTGTCCAATATCATGGATATTACCTTAAAGCAGGGTGAGATCTCTGTGTGTGGAGCTCCTTCATCTTAGCTGACCAACCAAACTGGATGGTGAAAGGACACTCTCATAACTGTTAATAAAAGCTCACTCTACTGAGAGACATCTGAGCTGATATCTCTGACATAAAGAGCAAGTTACCTGGCTTTACAGGGGAAAAGGAGAAAACCATGCTGGCAATATTCTAGGGGGAAGTGGAGGGTAACATTGTCCAGAAGCAGAGAAGCAATTGCTAAGAGCAGGTGGGGGAGGGGAAGAGGGGGAAGTTCAGGTAAAATGTCTGCCATGCCTCTTTTCTGTGAGTCTTACTCTTCTTTGAATAAAGTAGACTCTAGGTTTTGATTCTACGTCCATGTTTTAAAGTTCATTTTAGAAAAAAATCAAATAGTTTTCTCCTGAGGGACACAAAATCAAAAAACGTATCTGTTGGAGATAAGATCACTTAGAAAACAACCAGACTTGAGCAAAAACAAGTTTATTGTGGTTCAAGATGGGTGAATTTTGCCGTGCTTCTCCTACAACCCTGTTAAGAGCTCTTACTAATTCATTTCTATGACAGTAACACCTTGTTTCAGCAATAAACCAAGATTATTTTGCTGTAGAAACACAACATCTAAGAATAGGATCATTCACAGACTTTGTAGTTTTTCTACTCTGATCTCATTTTCTAATTATTATCCAGCAAGAATTAGACTATTCAAACTTACTGGTGAAAAGGTTTTGGACTTTCAAGGCATGTAAAAGTGCAAATATTCCAAAATTCCTAAATCAAGTAATGATGAGTACAAAATATCTTCATTAAATTTAGCAACGTGCAAATGTTTCTCCAAATCTGGGCCAAAAATAAGGAAAAGTGCATTTAAATGCCCTTGCACACTACCTAATTTTTTGTCCAAATTTTGATCAAAGCTTCAAATTTCTGTAGGATGGACTAAAATGTTTTTAAGGCTTGTGTATGTTTCATTTTTTTGACCAGCTTTTCTTATAATCCACAGCTAAGCAACCCGACTCAAATGTCAAATATTCCAGCCGAACACTCATCATTTCATTTGAGGTCAAATTCACTGAAAATATATACTGCCAGAGGTTCAAATAACCACAGATTGCTCTGCCCTGAATTACATATGCATATGGAGCCAGGAGCATTTTAGCTTTGTATTGAAAATGCAAAAGAAAGAGCATACTGGTAGATCACCAAAATTCTCTAGGGAGAGAAAAAAAACCCTGAACAAGTCTCAGCTTCCGGGAGTGATGGCATATTAATGAGGTCAAGGCTCAGAAATTATACTTGAAGAATGAAAATGCTGTGGCAGTGTTGGTAGAAGTGACTGGACAGGGGCATTTCATCCTGTAGCACTTGTCAGCTTTTCAGGTGGCACCTTATCACAGAGGTTTTCTGGAATGCTTGCTGATGGAGAGAAGAGCAAATCACAGCTGTCAGGTTAAGATTTTGCTAGAGTCAGGGAGGTCTGAGACATTCTGTGAGGGAAAGGAAATCCCTGTTCTCGTCATATTCTTTGCTACCTCTTCCAAGTCAGATGTTCCCAGAGACAGATGGAACCTGAAGTGCCCTTCCAAAGCTGTGCTCTTTGCATTGAGCTGATCGCTCTGCTGAGCACAGAGAAAGAGAGGGGGAGGGCATTAAAGCAACTCTTTAAAATGCAGCATATTTACCCTAAAAATGAGTACTTGGTAACTTTGATCTCCTAATCACTTCAATATCTGGCAGGTTTTTAAAGAGCCTGTGTTGAAGTAAATAGTACAGAAATTGGAACTTATAAAAGTGGTTTGGTTTAAAATATTCAGTACAATGCCTTGATTCTCTGCAGCTGTCACCACATTAGAAAACAATGTAAAAGCCACCATGAAAATGAAGAGCAGTAGAGCCAGGACATGAACAATAAAGAAATCATATTTCATGGCTTCATGCTTTCATGTGTTTTGTGAAGTCCCACACAAGGGTTCAAGGCATGTACCCCAGCCCATCCTGCCTTCTCAGCCCCCCCACCACTGCCTGGCCCCCACCCTTCGCACTCCAGTTCCTCTCCTGCAATGGGGCAGCAGATTTGGAAGAGCTGTAGGAAAGGTCATTGACAAATCTCTCCCTCTCCCCAGCCTCCCTCTTTGCTTCAAGGCACTAAAGCCAAGTGGATGATCTGCAGCGAACAAGATATCCAAACCACTAAACTTCTTTTCTTCTTTGAGGATCTATAAAGTAATACCTATTTCTTCAAAGTCAGCCATGAAATAACATGATTAAATTAGCACCAACTAGCATGGGAACATTATTTTAAGCAAGGAAAGTATGTTGCTCTAGATTGAAGTGGCTAGATCAGATATGGAATGTTTCAGCTGCTTCTTTGACTGAACAAGTAACAAAATTTTCCTGTTTAAATACTAAAATTTAAATTCTATAATTGAACAACTCAGACAACCAAAAAGTCAGTGCAAACACAGGTATGAACACAAAGACTTTAAATTAATGTTCATCCAGCTCTGAAACCCATCTGAAGATGGGTTTTTCTTTTCTCATATTGTCCACAAAATCTAGTAAACAAAAATACTTCCCTTTTCCAAGCTTCAGAAAGGGGGGAAAAAAAGTCTTTTTTTTTTTTTTTAGCATGTTGTACAGTGGATGTTGTCATTTTTGTTAGCTCTTTGGATTCCTGAGGGAATTAATGAACAATGGAAAAACTCAGAGAAAGATTTCTTGGCACTTCTGATACTTCTTTGGTACACAGAACTATATTCAGACAAAGGAGATAGAAAGAAAGAAGAATCAGTATCTAAGGGAGAACAGTAACTGATACCAATAACAAGTAAAACAGACTGAAAGTATTTCTTTGCATTTATAAATAAAAGTTATATCCTAAAAAGATTTCAGGTAAGGAGCAACACACTGAAGACACACTTTATACCTGAAGGAATATGCATTTAATATTTTAAGTGCTGTTGACTACACATGAGCTCTTTAAGGACACTCTCCAAGACAGTTTCAATATTCTCCAGCCAACAACATTAACCATGTAAACTTTCACACAGCTCTGTTTTCATGTCTTTAGCACCATGCAAACTTTGGGAACAAAGCTGAATTCATCTCAATAATTGATGAGTCTCTTTTCATTAGTTCCTTTGAATAAAGTTACTGAAAGTAAAGTAAATGAAAACTAGCTCCCAGATCAGAAAGTTGCAGTCTCAAGTAATCACACAATTAGAAAACTCTATATCCACTGCTTGTTATTCCCAGAAGGGAGTTGTAGGAAAGAATTGTGAATAACAAGAATTTAAAATTAAAGAGAATGAACCTCTATTAACTAGGTAGCCCCTGTGGGGTAGAAGAACTGGTATACATGCACAAGATTATTTTATCTTGCATCTGTTTTTCAAGTATGTGGACAGTTTGAATTGGATTACCTGCTCTGAGGGCCCAGTCCTCTTGAGTTTGGATTAGGTTAGGAAGATGGACTCCATGTTGAATACACAGGGCTAAATTAATTTCTTCTGCTGTCTTGAAGAGGGGAATCTTCAAGAGACACGGTTCTGCTGTAAGAGCTCCTACCACATCTCACCTGTGGCAGAGGAGGAGTGCTCGACAGGAAATGAGAGCAAGAAGACTATCAAAAGAGCCTGCCACTAGTGGAAAGCTGGACTGAGTTATTCCTGGGGATGTTCTCCATGGAGTTTGTGTGAGGTTTAAGCAATCATTTACTGGGACATCTCAGCAGGCACATTTCTGGTAACCCAAATTCCCCATTTACCACGGGCAGCTGGTGCCTAACCAATGCTCCTGCCTGTGCCATACAGCCAACTAAGCTACCATCCCAGGCTGTGGAGCGGAGCCAGATTCCAGACCTCCAGACCTTCCAACCCACCTGAACCTATGGTTTGTCCTACCACAAACACAGCCCTTCACAATACACAGACATATAAATGGAGCCTTTCTCACAAATATCGAGATCTTGGTGCACACCTGCACTACCCTACTCCTTAATCATTTATTTTCTAGCTTACAAAGATGCAATCAATCCATCAGAAGATTACCAAATGCTTTAAAAAACTGGTTCCCTACCATAAACACACAGGGTAGAATTAATGTTTTGGGGCTTGGATGTCTATGAAGTACTGGATGAACACATAGCAATGTAAAAAAAAAAGAAAAAAAGAAGAGAGAATGTGCAATTTTCATTTAGGACATGCATATGAATAGAAGGGAACAAGTCAAGTTCATCTTAATTTACTTACAACAAATAACTAGCTTTGTCATTTGCTTTGACTCTACACATCTACCTTTGGATATCTGGACACATTTGCCATTTTACAATTGCTCTGCCATTCTTCCTGTTATCTGGCACAGATAATTTCAGCTGCAGTAAGCCAATTACCATTTCCACTTGCATGACAGGAGGACCTCTGTTTGAAAAGGTTGTGATCCACACTATAACATAGGTTGTAATTCCTCCTCTTATTTTAATTCATTATCTGCATGTATGCAGCAGAATTTAAATAGGAAACCCTCCTGACTGCAGAACACACTAGATTCCATTTCCATAAAATGAACATTCACAAATCAAAAGATATTTGCTTTTATAGGATAGTCATGAATAGAAGTCTTAGTGGGTTATTTGATTAAAATATGTCTGTAAGTGATGAATTATGAAATGCTTTCAAAATGAGATGATATTTTAAACATTAAACATTGTTCTTAAGACTTGTTTCTATTTAAAATAAACAAACAGAGTTATCCTAATTGCAAATCATTATAATTACACGTATAAAAGAAAAATTAAGGATGATTGAAAAATGAGCCAATACAAGAGCTACCTGTGCTACAGACGTGTCTCTGTAGGTAAAGTGGTAATGCAGTGCTGTGCTCTGGAACACAGTGTGGCACATTTGCTTAGGAACACCTTTCCATTGTCTAAAAGCTGCCAATTGCAACATCCTGTAGCATTTGCATCCACCGGCAGCCCCTCACCCTTAATGAAAACAAGGGTCATGTTGATGGGACCACATCCACCTCCTTTTCTGAAAAAAAGACCATGGAGGGGACTGCCAACACAGCCCCACCTTGGCCTGCTAGTTCCCCAAATTCCCACACATGTCCAGATGAGTTGTGAGCGGTGACTCTGAGCAGGACTGGTCGCCAGTACCACCACTTCTCTCAGTCCCCTCTCAAGCTCCCATTCCTAAGAACTTGCTCCTCCCTTGGCCCAGCCCCAGTGATCATCCCTTGTTGGGTAGAGAGGCCATTTTGTCATTACCAGGACTGCAGCTATGGTCCCATTCCCAAGGACTTCATCCTATTTCCAATCAGTTTCCAAAGTCTTTATTCAGGAGATTCAGAGCAGAGGCAACACTGATTGAAACCCCACAAACACTGGCCCTGCTTCAAGCTGACACAAAGCAGTGACTATCTTTAAGTGAGAACCACCATAAAGCAGATAGATCCCAAACCAGCCCAGTCTACAGCCTTCTCACACTTCCCTGTAACTTCATGAGCCAGAAACAAAACTGGCAACAGGAACATTTCATTTATTAGTAAGCAAAAGCAACAAACTGCAAATACCTCATTACTAATACATCATTTGCTCAGAACAACACAAAACAAACAGGTCTGTGTTTTATTCATGGGTCTCCTGTCATCCTCAATGGCCCTGACTCGCTGCAAAACATGCAGCTGCTGCCTGTTCCACTGAAAAGGGATGGGAAGATGGAAATGTTTGAGCTCCAGGGCTGAGGCTGAGCAAAGGTGGGAGGTGGAGATATGGGAGGGTAGCTGAAGAGCTCTTGGCACCTCAGGCCTTTCTTTGGATGTCAACACATTCTCCAGGTGGGACACTGCCCTGTAGCACCCTCATCCATCAACATGTTATTAAATCATCACAGCGCAATGGTAAAAGGCACCTCTGAAACTCATCGTAAAAAACTCCACCTAAGCTACTGCTAAACCAGAAAAATTTCATAACAGGAGCAACATGTTTAATTAATGTCTCTGCATAAGTTACCCAATACTCAGTAAGCAATGTGGAGACTGCTCATTTGCTCACTTACTCTCAGTTTCTTATCCTAACCCGCATTCCATCATTTCCTGTCTCAGCCTTGGGAATTGACTGCCATGACAGCTTGAAGACAACTGTTCTAGTAATATTTTAAAATTATTAATATGGCAAAGCATGGAAGTGACTAAACCTGGATTGGCCACTGGAAGGATCACCCCAAAGAAAACCACTATGTTTTCCACTTAAGAAACCCTGCTTTGAAACATGGAAAATCAGTACTTCAGTTCTTAAACAGAAAAAAATTCACAGTGATTAGGGAAGACAGGACAGAAATGCAAAGCTGGATCCCTTTTTTATCCATCCATCCATCCATCCATCCATCCATCCATCCATCCATCCATCCATCCATCCATCCATCCATCCATCCATATTCTTCATAGAGAGTGGGCTCATTTCCAAGCCTGGTTGAAGCTATCTCAATAAGTTTGAGGGGCTGCAAATGCTCAGTGCCTGTGGGACTCCCATCCCTGCTCACGACAGCTAGGCTGTCCCTGCTCCTTTCATAGGGCTCCCTTCTCCCCCGTTAAGGCTGGGGCTCTCCTGCCCACTGGTCCCTGACCCTACCCTCACTGCCCCTGCCAAATCCAAGAAAAATTCAGCAAATAGTGGGGAAGTGTCCCAGGGGGGTAAGCTGGAGATGGAAGGGAGTATTAATTATGACACACAGTGTTATGAGTGGATGCATTCCCAATTAAAAGTGCTCTAATTA
Organism: Lanius collurio; assembly: GCA_020086605.1. NCBI lineage: Eukaryota > Metazoa > Chordata > Aves > Passeriformes > Laniidae > Lanius > Lanius collurio. Next base: position 3,652,985 of record JACBWW010000057.1, on the reverse strand, counting down.
AATCCAATTTTATTATTGTTTTGACTGTATTATTTTTTTCAGCTCAAAATGCCAGATTTTTCAGTTGAGATGACAGAACTGTCATCTGTCCAGCTTTACATCTGAAGGAAGAGGAAAATAACTGTTTCCAGCTGGGGAAGAAAAAGCACACAGGAGGCATGTGACCTCAGGGTAGGGATTTTAGGTACAGACAGGGAAGTGAAGTGAGAGGTGTCTGACAGACTAACACATGCTACTGGGGCACAGGAAAAAAAAAATAAGGCACTTTGAATCTGCTCTTATCAAGGTTAAAGCAGAATTTAATGGCAGCAAATCATTTTTGTTTTCACAAGATACAGGGTGCAGCCTCAGAGGTGTGGATAGCATCCAGCTCCCACGGAGATCAGTGCACCCCACAAAACCTCTGCATCCTCCAGCATTGGGGGACGACACTCCTGGGAGCACGTCCCTACAGCAAACCCTCTTTGTGAGAGGGGAAGAAGAATAAAACAGAGAGAGGCTCTGTTTTTTCTAGAAGCAAGTGTATGAATCAGAAATAGAGATGCAGGCGTCATGCAAACTGTGTTCAGGGAACTGCTGATAAAGAGGACTTCCTCAAAGATGAAGACTGTCTGGTGTATTTCTGTTAGAAATAAGACTATCACAAATGCAATCATATTTTTTTATGTGTCACTTGTGAAATAAACGATACTTCACTGAGGTTGACAGGGTAAGAAATGCAATTAGAATGATTTGCATATTAAAGACATTATTGTGTCTTCACTGTAAATATTTCCATCATGCGACTTTGAACAGAATCTTTGCAAACAGAAATATAAATGTCCTTATTCCAGATTTCACATAATCTGAAATCATGATATGTCAAATTGTCAATTTTAAGAATTCTCCTAGGCCATTACAAATCTCATTTTAATCTCTCCGAAGACTCATCTGCTTTTACATAATTGAAAATAACCACTGCTTGTAATGTGTTAATTTTGATATGTAGTGAATAACATGGTGCCAGAACCCTTCTAGCCAATGACTGTTTTGAAACACTGTACCAAGCTTTCCCCCTCCAGACTGCCCAGAGCTTCATAAACCTTCTCAGTGCAATTTTTTTTTGTTTTTAATACTAAATATTCCAAAGTAAGTCATCAAAATCATGAGAGTTGGATTTTTTTTCCTGTTTCCTGGGACTAATTAGTGTGTCTTCAGTAAGAAGGATAAGCAAATACAACCTCATTAATGAGCTACGAACTTTAGATAACAAAAAGCACCACTAATAGCCCAATTGCTATTGAACTGCTTCTCCTCTTGGAAGAGACAAATCTACTCGGCAGGAATCACAGACCCTGCACTTCTTTGCTTCTATTTGCATATATTTAAAAATAGTCTTGGCACTCCAGAGAGCATGGATAACATGAAGGTTGTGAAGGATGACAGCAGTGTTCCACCAGACCCAGACCAACACAATGCAAACACAGGCATGGACCAAGGGGACTGGAGTTACAAGAATATGGTGCAAGAAAAGTGACTTTCAACCTGGTTTTGCAAACTCTACATTAATTAGGAAAAGATTTCTCAAACGCCCATGCATCTCCAAACTTTGTGCTGGGAAAACCACTTACTTCTAAATGACAAGTGTAGGCTGCATGCTAAATATTCTGAATTTTTGGTTCTCTAAATTCCTGTTAAGCCAACATTATTCCTGTCTACCTTGGGTTTTTAAATGGAATTACACATAGCCTGCAGCTCCAATTCTAAATGAAAAATGTAGCTCAAATTGAACCTTAGGAAAAAAAAAGGCAAAAGTTAATGAGATTTAAATTGGTAACAGCCAAAGCTTTCCCTTAAAGAAAACATTATTGATTTAAAAGAGCTACCTAATGAAAAAGAATGGCACTCATTTAAGATTTTGCATGAACTACATTAGAGTTTCATTTGTAATAATAAATAAGGATGTGCTTTACAGTGCAATTAATCAGCAAAATTTATGTACATATTTTTATGAGTTAACTACACATTCTCTAAGCCCTTAATCACAGTTTTGGGTGAACTGTTCATGGTACTAAAGAAATTTTAATTTCTAGGGCCCAGACTGTGAAGATAATTAAGTACCAGTTCCCTATAATAGTAAAACACCTATGCAGTTTCTGGGTTTATAATCTATTCTTCATTTGAAAAATGAAAATGCATACTGTTTCCCTTTATTCCTTATTAAAAAATGTTTCTATTTTCAGTTTAAGTAACTGATTATTGGAAAAATTCTCCTCCTATGAATGCTCTGCAGCTTTATATACTACAAAAGAAAAAATATTATTGCCAGGAAAGGTAATACATGGACTCTTTGCAAATTCACTGAATAAGGAGGAAATTTGTCGAGCTGCTGATTTTCATATATTTTCATTCAAACACAATTTTATACAATCACAAGATACTTCATCATATCAGTACAATTCAGGAGTATAATACTGTGATCCTTTGACATTTAAATATGGAACACTGATGACCATGCACAGTTTCTTCTCTGAGAACTGCTGAGAAAACAGATGAAGTGCAAGGTCCCTCAAGCAAGTTTCAAATGACTTTTAAACCCAGCTACTTGTGCAAAAAAGTAAGTATGCACGGACTCAGTCCAAACAGAATTTCACCTCATAATTAATTAAAGCTCCAGACAAAACCCATCAGAACAGCAGGAACATTCAGTTCATTTGCTGAGATACCTGAAAGTGCTAAAACTTTAACTCCATAAATTGCTAAATTCCCTCACAGATGTTGAAACCAAGCTCGCTGGGGGGAACCCTAAGCCCCCTACCTGGGTCCTCAGCTCCCACCCTGGGAGGTATCTGCTCAGATTCACTGTTTAAGCCATAGAGCTGCTTGGCAGCACCTCACAGAGCTGTCAGTGTGTCGCCTGCCCACACACAGAATGACCTCCATATGCTATGGATGACCAACAGTGGTGTTCAACTCCCCACCAGCTCTAAAGATGACATTCGTCTCCAACAGCAAACCAGGAACAAAGGTAACTGCAGTTTCCCAATGAAGCAAGCAACAAATGTTTCAAATTAAGCTTGTGTATGCCAAGATGACAAAAAACATGTAAAGGTGCCCCTTATGGTACAACAAAGACTAAAATCCCAACACAGCACTGCTCTTACAATCCAGTTCACTGGGACAGCACTTCCCAGGGGAGACAATACTTGTCTAAACATGTCTGAATGGCTGGACTTCATCTTCTCTTTGTTAAAGCAAAAGATAGATTTACAAAGAGATGCATTTGTTTTTAATAAAGAACATTCATATACATTAATTTCACCTGCCACAAGACTGTGCCTTGAAGAGATTCTTGAAGTAATTGAATAAAACTTAATCCATCTGTTTCACAAAACTAAGAATTACATCTGCCTCTTTGTGAGTTGATTTACAGATCCCTAGCAGACCTCCTCCCCTACCTTCAACATCCCGCTGTGGCCACTTTCTCATGACTGTGGTCACCTTCTTCACATTGTCATCACAATTCAGAGCAGTTGCGCAGCTTAGAATCAAATCCTACCTTGATCCTCCCTCACCTCTCCCAGTTCAATCCACAAAACTCTCAAACACATAAACTTTGGGAAGAATTCTGGTGGACAGAAGGAAATCAAAACTCAGGTGCACTAGGTTGGTTTTGTACTTAGTTCTTCCCATTCTTTAATTATGAAGTAAATTAATAAACATGAGCATTATGTTTGTGGTATTGCCTAAGGCATGACAAAAGCAAATGAAACTGCAGGAGTTGCAACCCTGAATGGATCTTAAGTGAAATAATTAATAGAATCTAGCCTATCATTGCTTGTTTCTCTAAATTATGCATTTTAGTAATGTTCAATAAAACTCTTTGGAGAACAGAAGTCAGTCCTTCCTTCTCCACACAAATGTGACTGGAGTACATTGCACGCCAGTGAGATGCACCACAGGACACCTGTGAAGGCTTAGGACAGCAGTGGGGATGGGCACAGTCCTGTAACTCCAGTTGGGGTTTAGATCTAAGCCGAAGGGACTAAGAATTACCAGTGGACTGAGGGCATCAGCTGGCAGTTGGAACAGTCCTAAATTGAAAAATCTAGGCTAGGTCTGAGGGAGGCAATAAACAGCTGCTACTCACCCTGCTGCCATAGTGATTTTCACATCCAAATAAGCCTAAGATTTAAAATGTTTCTCTCACTTTTATTTCATTCCACTTTGTAACATGTTGTCTCTTTTCTGTTGTTTTACAGCTGATGCAGGGATTACTTTCTGGTGTGTTACAGACCACAGCTCAAGGCCTCCCAGTTTAAAGCCTATTTCCCAGAAAACCAGTTTGTACACAGCTCAGGCTGCTCTGACAGTAGGCAGCCTTGTACTTCTTCTTAACATCCTCCTGATTTTAATTACCACTGTCCACATTCAATGCAGAAAGTTTACCACATCACTTCTGATTTCTGACACTTTCACAAGTAACAGGCTTCCACAAGATTTTTTTTTTTCCTCTTGTGTCTCCTACAGGTTGTTTCTTTTCACATTGTTTCAACCCACAGAGTTTAACCAGGTTCACATGCAGTCTGTACAATAATAAAAACTTCAAGACTTGGAATTCAAAGTTTGCCTTCCTCCCCAAGAGCCTTTAGATGAGTATTTGCTCTGTTTTATACATTCTAGTGGGAATTCCTACAAATGTCTTGACCTATCATTTCTGCCAGCAGGAGGATTGCTGCTTTTATTGCAGGGAGACAACAAAAAACATCCTGCCCACACAGACCAAAGGTTCCCTGGTGGAATGATGTACAAGAGAGATGAGATTTCTTTGGGGATGGAAAGACAGTGTTCAGAAAGAGGTGGCTGAATCATTCAAGCATTTTTTATGCCTGTAACTTTACCAAGTCTCTTTTGAGCTTCAACAAAAGTTTCATAGTCAGATGAGACCAAGTGTTGTGCTCTTTAAGCTTCAGCTACAAATGAAAGAAGTCCTCCTACAAAACGCATCTGAAAATTATTTTTTCAGCTTTGCCAAAGCCAGGAATTTCCTGGTCTTGTATCCACCTAGATGGTGAAGGCTACCTTAGGATGGCCTTCTCAAGGAGACAAAGTCTGCCCACCAGTCAGATTATTATGCTAAAAAATCCCTTGGCCATTAAAGATGCAGTTTAAACTCTGATTGCTTTTGTAAGAAAAATTATGTATTACAGACTTCATCAAAAGACCTTTGTTAACATTAACACTTGAAAAACAACTATGCTAATACGACATTTCCCATCCACTTGTTCTGTACTTTTATGCCAGTTAGCAATGAACAACAGCAATTCCCTCCCAACCTCTAATATTTGGCCATGTGAGTATCTGGGAGGGCAGTTTTAAATTATTTTTACTGTGTTAATTTATTGTCATTTTTGACTTATCTAGAATACACTTGCACTTTAAACCTAACTAAATGTGCCATATGACAAACAATCTTGTTAACAGAATGGTGGTTGACTAAATATGGTTAGTACAGTAGTAAACTAGTGCCCTAGAAAAAACATTTGGGGCAAGACTATTCCTACATGTGCCATTTCTCCATGCTTTCACACCAAATATGCCCTAGTGGGCACTTGAGCACACAGAACAGCTGTAAGTCTCAGCTCAGAAACCTAAATGAAGCTGAAAAGGGAAAGTCTTGGGGAACTCTGGCACTCAAAAAAATAATATCTCACTGTGACTCTGGAACCACATTTAGAAAGGGGACAAAATGGCTATCCTTTCCTAACTAGCGTTTTTAAAATGCACAAGAGTTTTCAAAATGCATCAATTCTGCAATTCAAGAGTGCAAACTGGTACTTGTACAGCCACTGAGGTTCAGCCACACAGCACTTGGTCATCTTCTCTGTGTGATTGTAATGAACATTCTCTACTTAGTGTGCTGAACAAAAATCACAGGCCATGCCAAGATGTTTATCAGACAGAAATAGGCTTATCCACAGGAATATAAAAGTTCGATTTAAAAAGCAGATAAAAGGAATTATCCCCATTTCCTAAAGAAAACAGAAATACTGAAGCTTCAAGGCAAGAAAATAATTTCATACACAGCAAATTTTAAAAAAAGGACATCATTAAGGCAGTTCCTGACAAAGGTAATGGTAGTGAAGGGATCTGAACACAAATTTTTAGTCCACAGTTTCACTGCATGAGCCTCCTGCTCATGGCTTGTTCAGACTCCAGGTTAATAAAACAATAATAATCAAAGTTAAATCTAGACTGAAAACATCAGCTTTCCACATTATTTTTACCTCAGAGTTGTCAGAGTCCAAGAGCAGAGGCCACAACTTAGACTTACACCACTGACGTCCCTGCTAAGCTCTGAGCACTGAAGGATCCCCAGATTGTGAGAGTCCATTACTAGAGCCCTCCTCAGCAGAGCTTTACACTCAGAGGGCTCTTTTCTCCATCAGCATCCCTCACACACCACCTGCAAGCTCTCTGAACTTTTGTGTTTTCTGCAGGATGTGCTTGTGATGATCCCTTACAGGGTTGGGCCCTTGGGGATTTTTACATCCTGGGTCCTCAGTTTTTCCCAACTGGCTTTTCCTTTCAATCTGTGAACCAGAATATAATAGCCAGACTTCCTGCATCTCAGTCTGCTTCTGAGAACAGCTGGCTACACAAATCTGCCTATTTATAACTATTTTAAAAATACAAACGAAGAGAGAAGCATTTAGGTTATGAGGTCTGGCTGAGGACTTGATGTGCACTGTTTTAAACAAAACAAAAACAAAAGCACAAATAAAAACACAAACAAAAGCACAAACACAAACAAAAACACAAACAAAAACAAAACAAAAACACAACAACAGAAAAACTCACCAAGAAGATAAAGCAAACCACCTCTGCATCATTTGCCTATATGACTTTCACAGCTACTCTGACTTCTGAATTTAGTTTTCATTTATAAAAGCCCATTCCTGATTGTACTCAAACTCCCTGGGAAGAATTGGTGTTTCCTTTCTTGACTTGTAACTTCCTTTCCTTTCACTCCAAGCTTTTACACAACACCTGCCCAATAGCTCAGCAAGGAGATGAGGCGAGGATTGCACAGGGAAGCAACATGACTCAAATACAGGGCCCCAAACCATCCTACAAAGGACAGGTGTCCATTAAATCATCACCAGAAGGGACACTGCTGTGGACTGGCCTTCAGCTTCAAGGGTAAGCCAGCCCATTCTGAGGTAACAGCACTGTCACCCACAAGCCAGCAAGGAATATTTATTGTCACATGGCTCCACCACAGTGAGAGATGATCATTAAGGCAACAGTGCAGAGCTTACTTTTATTCTCTGAACAGTCAAAGCTCTAAAAATTCCAGGCTAACAATTCAATAGGAAAGAAGAAACTTATTTATTTGGCCAGTTTATTCATACTGTTTTTTATTTCTATCTTAAAGCTTTCATCCCCAAATCACATCAAAGGCCAAGCATCACAGAATCATAGAATCAGAAAGGTGGCAAAAGACCTGTAAGATCAGAGTCCAACCATTAACTGTCCCTTAAAAACATAGTAACTGGATTCCAACTGTACCGCGGTGCATTGTATCAATGAAATTATAGTTCAAAAAAGGTGATTTTTTTCCTCAAGTACTATAAAAGAACCTTCACACTAAAGTGCAAAATCACTGATCTGCACATTTCATGCAGCTCATGGTGGTACAAACCTTCCACAGAGCTGGGATGCTTTGCAACTATTCATAGATCCCACTGAGTCACATTTATGGTTCTGGGCAAAGGTTGCAAAAAATTTTACTTGTGGCCACACTGAATGGGCAGCTTTTTCCAAACAGGCTTCTGTATATCCACATTTATCAGGCAGAGTTCAAGGGCTGCCAGCCAGGTCACCACGTTGCAGCAAGCTATTCACAAAGCTTTGCTTTCTCGTGAGAGCAGGAGAAACATAATAATCATCACCAATTGTTCTCACTATCCCTTAGAACACAGCAGCAGCGAGTGTGTAGTGGTGGCTTGTTTGGGCTGGCAGCAGCTCCTGGTCACGCCTGGCAGGTTTATCACCACCTCCCCATAACTTCCTTCTCCTCTAACCTGCAATGCCCTAACATGAGCTTCAGAGCATGCACGGAAAAAATCACTTTTGAAAAGGAAGTGTACACCTGAACTGTGACTCTTATAAAAGCTTAACTGCCTTTTTTCACCTTGGCTCACTTGAAGCATACAACAATGGTCATGCAGTACTAGCAGCCAGTAAAAAGAGACAAAATCCAGAATTTTAAAGTAAGATATGGCAAGATCTCTACTCTTACTTCTGCTTTTCCCCCTTTATTTTTTTTCTTTTGATTCCTGCACAAAGTACTGAAGAGCAGAGACTGGGAGATCATGCCTGCCTTGGGTAGGCTGCTGAGGAGCAGGAGGCCCTGGGCAAGTTCCTCTGCAACAGGTTTGAGAGGAGTGTGAATCTTCCAGTTGTGCAGAGGGTGAACCCCACTTGAGAGAGTGTCCCAGCCATGCCATGCTCACCTCCATAGCTGGGCACCATGGGGCAAAAAACCCTCCCCTAGAGTCTCCCCAAGGGCACCTCAGAGGACAAGTGCTGGCAAACAATCAGTGCAGACAAGCCTGTCTTTAAATGTCTTCTTTCCAGCAGCAGAGTGTGTAGGTATGAGGGCTCTCAGCAGGACCTCGAAGCGTCATCACCACTACAAACACAGGCTGCTCTTATCTGAGCAACCCGAGTCCTGCTGCACAGCCCTGGCTGCAACTGGGCACTGAGAAAGCTGCACACCCTGGAGCAACATCCCAAGGGAAGGAGCAGTCTCAAGGGAGACATGCAGGTACCAAACCTTACAGGAGAGCACCAGACTGCACACACATGGGTTTCAGATCTGTACTTCAAGCTGCTAAACCTGCCGCAGCTCTGGCCTGACAGCTGTGCTGCGCTCAAGTGAGCAGGGCCTGGGACTGCTGCCGAGGCACGGAGGTTGTCACCATCTGCGCCACATCCCCGCACACCTCGTCAGCAAAGCCCACCGAGCTCATGGGAAGGCTGAGGCTTCACCTCCCCAGCTGCAGAGCAATCTCCTCACATGGGCCTGGTGATTCACAGCTCAAGCACTGTGCAAGGCTGGTCTGCCAGGGCAGTGCTGACCCATGAGCAGATAGTGGCTACACAGCTCCTGCTCACAGAAGCAGAGAAAAGCCTACAGGGACTATGCTCACTAACCTCCCACAGCCAACATGGTCCTTCTGCACACTCTGATAAATACTTAAATGATGGTGACAGCATTAAGAGGCCTTTCCCCATGCACTGATACGATGCCTCCAGCCATCCCATTTGGCCAAGGTCTGAATGAAAAAGAAAAGATGAGCCTTGCACTGTATCTTGAAGGTCAGTAGGTTCAGGCATGTTTGAAAGTTTAACTAAGGCTTTCTGGCATGTCATCTCCCTAATTCCTGATGTGGAAACAATTTTATTTAATACTTCATTGAAATAACAGACCATTGCATAATACCCCCGACAACAGTCTTCAGTGCAAACCTGCCACCTCAAACATAAAAGCTTCAATGCAGCATAATTAACAGACTGTGAATTAAAAGCTCTGTAACATCCACCTGAAGCTGAGACACCTGTCCCTTCCCTTTCCACATCAATGCTGAAGTAAAGAAGCTGGACACTGCATGTAGGTGCTGACTGCTGCCCAGCCATGACCAGCCTGCAGCCACTCAAACCTGTGGCCTCCCCCAGAATGCCTCAACAGGTTACTCCAGACATGCGCTCTGGCTCACTCCCACTACTCTGCTTCAGCCCTTGTTACTTAAAAGGTGCAGCTCATTAATTATGACACTGCTAATGCAGTTTCCACTGTGAAGCACGATGTGGCTTTTCCAGGAGCAGAGCTGGGAAATTATGTTCTGACAAAACATTACACCAGCTGCTCCAAGACACCATAGCTCTGAGGCTTCCTGAGTAACTACAGTGTGTGTAAAGTGCCTTTCCCTTCTCAACACACACCAAAAGGCAGCATCAAACACATATTGCTCTGCCCATCATGAAACTGCTCCAGGAGGGCCACACCTCCTGCATCACTTCAGCCTGTTGCAGTGGGTTGAATCTGAGTTGATAGATTTTGGGACCAATAACGCTGCTCACAATTTACACATTTAAACCTCACGGAAAGGCAGGAGTTCCCTCTGGTTCCAGCTTGCCTGAGGGAGGTGGGGGGGCCTCGGAGCCTCCGGGCCCCGCCGGGCCGAGGCCCCGGCCCCCTTCCCCTCTCCCTGACGCCGCGGCACGGACCCATGGCCGGTGGGGAGGGAACCATCCCAGAGCCCAGGCAGCTAAACCCAGCCATGGGCTGGCACACAGCTAAACCCAGCCATGGGCTGGCACACAGCTAAACCCAGCCATGGGCTGGCACAGCTAAACCCAGCCATGGGCTGGCACACAGCTAAACCCAGCCATGGGCTGGCACAGCTAAACCCAGCCATGGGCTGGCACACAGCTAAACCCAGACATGGGCTGGCACACAGCTAAAATCTCTCCGGAGCAGCTCCTTGGGACCGGCGGGTCCCCCCTGTTCTCCACACGGAGCCGGCGGGAGCCTCCTTTCTGCAGCCAGCACACTTCGGGCTGAACTGAAGAAAACACCACGCAGCCAGCAGCACAAAGGGAGCGAGGCTTTCTTCACCATAAAGCCTGAACAAGAACATTCTTCAACATAGAGGTTTCAGAGTCAGAGAGAGAGTGAGCCATGCGAGACACAGTTGGAAATGGTGACAGAGAAAAGGGGCGGTGCCGCGTTCCTCGCGTGGAGCTTAAAAATCCTTCTGGCATGAGGTGGTAAGAAACTGTAATATCTCAAACTGTTTGTCTCTTTAATCCATTTGAAGTGCATGGGGGGATGAAAGACTCATGTGTGGCCTGTGAAAATTGTAAAGAGTGCCTATGCCAGGCTACACAGAAGCAGTGAGAGGCTTTTAAGGACTTGTAGCAGAAAAAAAAGCCTTTGTGTTCAGGCCAAAATGACCCAACCTTAAAAAGATTGATAACCCCATGTGATGGCCCAGGTGTGGCAGTGTGAAAAAACTGATATTTTTCCATAGAAGAGATGTATTACACCACAGCAGATTGTTTCTTTCCAGGCAGGTCTGTTGTTGGGGGCAGTTTGAGGAACCACGTGAAGGAAGAAGAAAATCCTTTTTTCCTTAAGCATAAGCGAGAGACTTTTCAAGAACTGTAACACTGACTAGAATCCTATGTTGTGTTATCTTTTGTGCTAGTTAAGAAAAAGATAAAAGTACTGGGAAGAAGGAAGGTGGGAGGTTGTTTGTTTTGATTTCTTGTTATATCTTTTAACTTTTAATTCTGTTAGTAATAAAACTCTTTCCTTGTACTGCAACCATTTAAGTTTGAACCTGTTTTGCCTCACAGCTATCTACTTTTCCTCAATATTCTCTTATTCTTTTTTTCTCCATATAAAAATAACTGATTTTTGTGTGCTTGATGCTTAGTTGTGTCAAACCACAACACCTGTGACACCTGGCACACAGGCAAATGAAAAGGAGTATCCCAATCTGGTATTTAAAACATGAACATGTCAGAACATTCCTCACTCCTAACTGATTTTCTTGCTGTTCCTTACTTACTGTCTTCTAAGACACTTTGGGATACAGCAAGTTGATGTCTGTTCATTCACCTTTTGGAAGAAGGGGCAGGAAAAGGAGAGAGAACACAAGTGGAAAATATTTCCCAAAGTTTTGTCCAATAAATCAAATCAGAAACTTAAGGGGAAAAAAAAAAGTGATCATGCTTCATTCAAATTTCCTTGCTTGAATTTCACCTTCAACAAAGCCCTTGGTGAAAGCCCACTGTGTGTGGTGACTTGGAACATTCAATGTCAAGCTGCTGAAGACATCAGAAGATTTCTCTCTGAGATGCCAAGAGGAGCAACAGTTGGAGAACACAGTGTGAGTCACTGCAGCTGTCCCAGCATACCAGCCCTAAGCCAGATGCATTTCACTCCATCAAAATCACTGGCACTGGGCTATAGAGTAAATGGCACAGCCAAAGAATAGCTGAAAAGCAGCAGGGAGGGGAGGCAAGGACACCTCAGAAAAGCTCAGATTAAAGACAACTTATGTTTTAAAGATTACTTTGACTTATGGCAGGTGCTAAAATTTGTGGATGACTCTAAATTTGTTTCTCTGAGAATGGTGATTCACCAGGACACTGCCCACCAGACACAAAGGCAGAGCCCACCTGCCAGACAGGCAAAACACCATTAAATGAGAGTATTCTCAACCACATTTACATTTTAACTCAGTTTATCAAATAGAAATGGAAATTAGATTTTTCCATCAAAGTATTCAGAGTAATTTTCTTATTCCAGGCCAGCAGACAAACATACTTAAGATGTTTTAGGTTTATCCTATGACCTTCCAGATACTGCACTGGTTCCAGCAGTAATATTTTTCACACTTCCTCATCACAACAAAAACCCCTGCCCGCATTATCTGAATACAGACACTCATGGGAGTGAGCATTAAGCAGATTTTCACAAGGTAACACAGATTCAAACAGATGGACAGCCCCTGGTTTTTAGGCTGTAGCATTCCACGGGGTTTCCTTTAGCCAATTTGATCACCTCAGAGGAAAGGAAGCTTTACACCTGATGCATCTGTGCTGAAAGACCCCCCGCCTTCAAAATGACTTTTCTCAGTGTTATTGGAAAAAACAACATTAAGATAATGACAAGACTGGCAGTGAGAAATTCACAGGGGATGCAAAATAAATGAAATCAATTTGTATTATAAATACAGGCTGAGTTTCACATGTATCACATGTCGATTACTCATGTGAACTTTTGAGACTTTATTATTAAAAGTTTGTTTTGGAAAAGCTATAAAAAATGAACAGAAAAACACAACAGTGCTATTTTAAACTTGTACCACCACACTCCAGTTTACGTAGCTGCAAATAAAATGGAAGAATGTTTTTATGAGCCATAAAATGGCTCAGATAATACCAAGAGGCATTTACCAAAACAAAAATTTTGAACAAGCCTGCATCAGGCAAGCCTTATTTTGATTTTCCCAATTAAACAAAGGAAAGTTTGCACCTGTATATGAAAGTGTTGAGCTCTGTTTAAGTATCAGCTCTGGTGGATCATACATTACCTGAACTTGTCCGTTTTGAGGTCAGCTATCATTCTTTCCAAATTACTCCCCAAGGTAGTGGGTTGAATCTGAGTTGACAGAAAGATTTTTAGACCAATGGTGCTTCTCAAAATTTACACATTTAAGCCGCACAGAAAGGCAGGAGTTCCTCTTGTTCCAGCCCTCCTGAGGGAGTGGGGGGCGGCCTCGGAGCCTCCGGGCCCCGCCAGGCTGGGCAGGGCCAAGGCCCCGGCCCCCTTCCCCTCTCCCTGACGCCGCGGCACCGACCCATGGCCGGTGGGGAAGGAGCCATCCCAGAGCCCAGGCAGCTAAACTCAGCCATGGGCAGCTAAACTCAGCCATAGACTGCCAGACAGCTGGACCCAACCATGGACTGCTGCGCAGCTGGGACCTTTCCAGAGCAGCTTTTTGGGACTGGCGGCCCTGCCCGCCCCGTTCTCCACATGGAGCCAGCGGGAGCATCCTTGTCTGCAGCCAGCACACTTCGAGCTGAACCACCACGCAGCCAGCAGCACAAAGGGAGCGAGGCTTTCTTCACCATAAAGCTTGAACAAGAACATTCTTCAACATAGAGGTTTCAGAGACAGAGAGAGAGTGAGCCATGTGAGACACAGTTGGAAATGGTGACAGAGAAAAGGGGCAGTGCCGCGTTCCTCGCGTGGAGCTTAAAAATCCTTCTGGCATGAGGTGGTAAGAAACTGTAATATCTCAAACTGTCTCTTTAATCCATTTGGAGTGCATGGGAGGATGGAAGACTCACGTGTGCCTCGTGAAGTTTGTGAAGAGGGAGTGCCTATGTCAGGACATATATATATATATATATATATATAAGAGCAGTGAGAGGCTTTTAAAGATTTGTAGCAGAAAAAGCCTTTGTGTTCAGGCCAAAGTGACCCATCCTTAAAAAGGTTGATAACCCCATGTGATGGCCCAGGTGTGTGGCAGTGTGAAAAAACTGGTATTTTTTCATAGAAGAGATGTATTACACCACAGCAGATTGTTTCTTTCCGGGCGGGTCTGTTGTTGGGGGCAGTTTGAGAAACCATGTGAAACAAGAAGAAGAAACCCTTTTTCCTTAAGCATAAGAAAGAGACTTTTTTTCAAGAACTGTAACACTGACTAGAATCCTATGTTGTGTTATCTTTTCTGCTAGTTAAAATAGGAAAAAGTGCTGAGAAGAAGGGAGCAGGGGAGAGGGTGTGTGTGTGTTTTAATTTCTTGTTATATCTTTTAACTTTTAATTCTGTTAGTAATAAACTTTTTCTCCTGGTACTGAAACTGTTTAAGTGTGAACCTGTTTTTTGCCTCAATATTTTCTTATTTTGTCTTCCTTAGAAAATAATTGATATTTTAGACACTTGACACTTAGTTGTGTCAAACCACAACACTCAAGCAGATCACAGAGCAGATGGAAAAGGCCTATTTGACATGACTCTGTGGCTTAATTATAGCATTACTAAGACAGCTTATAGAGTTGGTATGTACTGTAGAATGTTATCCAATATCTTTATTTCTCACAAATTCAGTGATCTTGTTCATTTGCCTTGACTTGATCTTCAGTACATATATTCATTAGAATTTAATTATTTTTACCTGGGCATTACTAGGCCAACCTTTCTTATCAAGTCCAAGAGCTGTACATCCCCACTAATGTTCAAAGAATCACAGACTATAAATTCTATATCAAATACAAGGTCTTTTCCAAAACACCAGTATTTAAATTGATCCACTATTTCCAGCACTATTTATGTCAAACCCCTTGAGTTATCCTGTGAGAGATGAGTGGTGCCAGACTGGTCTAGTGACAAAAAAGCTTTGTATTGCATAGACTAGCACACCCCAAAGAATCATCTCATGGCATATGCCTGTCCATATGCACAACACACCCACTATGCTAGCAAATACAGCAGAAATTGGTCCAGTAGGAAGAGTAGATCAGATAAAATCCCTAACACTACCTAGAAGCATGGAGGGTTTATCATCTTGTCATAGCACTGCTCCATTTGAAATCCTCAGCTTACAGAAATCACTGCAGTGTTCACATCTGCAAAGTGACCACCTGTCAACAAGAGATTTAAATCCTTGGCACTTATCTTCTGCTGCAAATTCTTTAGGAGAGGTGAACACCAAATGAAATTGGAAGTTGTAGTTCAGGTTCTCTAAATACTGCAGTTAAGTAGGTTTTTCTAGCAGTTACTTATGCCAACCATTCCATTTGCAACACTGATAAGGCTGTTCAGTGTTCAGACTGGATATCAGGATATGTTACAGTTGCTGACACAATAAACTACAGAACCATTTGCCATCATGAAAAGGCAGACTTTAACTGGCTTGAAACCATCACTAAAATTCCTCCATAGTCTATCATTGCCCAGAAGGTGTTTTGACAGAATCCCAAATCACTGCCAAATGTATCAAAAGCACAGAGCCAGAAAACCCAGCTTCTTCTTGATTATTTAATCTTTGCCTATTTTCCTAAAAGGAGGAAATGGGAAAAGGACAGAGCTGTTAAATTGGGAGAGAAAGTGTTTTATTTCCACTGCCTTCTTTCTAAGCAGGTCAGCTTTCTCCTGCTGCTGGAACAGGGCAGCAGTTTGAAATTAGGGAAAGAGGAAAAATTACCACCACCAACAAAGAAAACTGTTTGGTTTCTACTATTTATAAATAGAAATTTCAGGAAAAAGCTTAATTTTGAAATTTCATCATGAAGTGAAATAAAAAGAAAAAATTTCTTGTAGAAATGTCACCTCTGAAAACCAAATTTTGAACCAGATTATGTAATTTTTAATCACCTCTCAGCTCTTTCCTGAAATACAAAGGACTCTGAATGCAGCCACTTGACCTGACAAAGCAGACTGTCAAATCTCCCATTGAGAGCTTCTTTCCAGAGCTACTTATTACTCCCATAACATCTTTGACACCTTTTGTTCTTCACTTCACCTTCCTTGAAGACAAATCCAACTTAAATTAAAAAATAAGAATGGAAAAAACAAAACAACACAGGACCAAAAATGTAACTGAAAAATTCTCACTGCATAAAACATTAAAGTGTCTGATTTAAGAGGCTGGTTTCTCACACTGCCACATTAACAAATGATCACCATCATCCTGCAGTTTACTTTCATTTATAATCCTAGTGAAAATAGATGGATGGTGTGTAATGGCTCTTCATTTGTTTCCTGGGCAAGAACTGGACCCCATTTCACCAATAACCAAGCAGGGACAACTCAGAGGTGCCACGGAGTCTGCCTGAGGGTGCTCCCAAGTCCTCAATGTTTTTCTCACCTCTGTAACCCACAGCAGACCAGACAGAGTGTGGAAAGTGATGGGATTTGAATCCACAGCAAGCACAGCCCTGCTGCAAAGAACAACCAGGATTAAATACCTCTGACAAAAGAATATCAAACAAGGAAAGAAAATTAGTAACAAGTGCAGCAGAATAAAAAGGAATCAAATTAGTACTTCTGGATGCTCCTCAGTGGGTGCTCTGTCTAGAATCTTGCTGCACTCAGTCTCAAATGCACATAAACCTTCAATTTAATATTTATTCCAACCCTGGTAAGAAAAAAGAAACTAACTCCTGTTAGTTATAACTGTATTTATAACTCAAAAACACAGAAATGTCCCCTCTAAATTTTTTTTTTACAAAGCAGAGGTCAGTCTTGGCTGCTCCCTCTGTATCTACTCTGGTATCCACGGAATCCGTGCATAATGTTGCAGTAACTATCCCACACAAACAAGTCACAATTGGGTCTTAGTGTGAAGACCCAAGTTAATAGTAGCTCTGTTAACTGTAAGTCTGGCAGTCTCAAACATCATGAGCTCAGACTTCCATCCTGACACAACCCAGAACTGCAGTTTCAAGATTTATATTTTTGTTAGAGAGAGGCTCTGGAGGGTACTACTTTCTCAGTGTTGTAGCTTTGATCCATTTTTTCATGTTTCCACTAAGACTTACTTGACTTACATGTGAAAAAATCAGGAGTAAAAAAAAAATGTGATGCTTATGGCTGGGATTTTTAAAAGACTTAGGCAACTAAATGTCATTGGGAATTCTGAGTCTACAAAATACAGTACTATATAAAGAGAGCTGCACTCCACCCTCACAAGATCATACATTTCAGAATCCTTACTACATGTATATTTTAGCTGTATTTTGAACATTCACAATTTAGAGTTATAAAATTACTTCATTCTGTAATGTTTTTTGATATTAAAAAAATGCAATGTTCATGTGAAAGTTTGATAAACTTTCCTATGCAAAACCAGATATTTTGTATATGAAACATCTTGTCTTGGAAAACTTGTCTTGAAATAATTTTAAATCATCCTGGTTTTATCCAAATGGCTTTGCACAATGAAGTGCATTTGTTTGAAAGACAAACAAGAGCCACCAATTAACAAGACACAGCAGTAACCTTCCAGTCAGCTTCAAGCACCACAAGTCAAAAACACCTTCCAGAAGTGATCCCGGACAGATCCCCATGACTCCCAAGGATAAATGGAAACTTGAAAAAGGTCTCCTAAGAGGTACTTCCCAATCACAGCACAGAAGTACAGGTGAAAGGCAATTTTCCCACTGGTGCCTCTTCCAAGAATCAAATAATTCCTCCTTCATCTTGGGAACTTTTAGATAACCTAAACCAGAAATTATTTGGGGCTATTTAAGCAAGAAAAATTTATTGCTTCTATCTAACATCTAGCTGTTATGATTAGAAGCCAAACTGCATTTTCACTACAACAAACTTACAAGGCAAAATTGCAATGTTTCAACTTGACAAATACAAAAAATCAAACAGGGAAAAATGCCCCACATGGTTTTAAATGATACTCTAGATTACTCAATTTGACATTTCAAAATTCAGAATTCAGCTTGTGCTGCATCTTCACAACAAGGAAGACAGGTTGCACAGGATATAAAGGATGAGGTTATCTGCTTTGCTACTACAGGCAGGACCTGGATTCTCCTATATTCTTACATACAGCCTAAATTAAATTGTCTATAAGAAATCCGCTATTGGTACAAAAGGCAACATCAATCCTTTTAGCTCAATAGAAATATTTACCCAAGAACTGGGGTCAGCTCTTCAAATCAGGCCACTGTGTTGTGTGTGAAGCAGCACAGCTTCACATACAGGGGGAAGAGGAAGACTCTAAAAAGCACAACAGCATCATTGCTAGTTAAAGCAACAGCCCAAATGTTAAACTCATCTCAAAAACAGGCACCTTGCTGGGTGTAGCCTCACCTGACAAAGGAACATGCATGCGGACACAGAGGTGTCATTAGCTCACTCATTCAACTTCCATTGAACTCTTAATATATCTCTCAGCTGCTCTTTTGAAAAAAGATCACAGTCAAAGCCTCCTAGTGAAAAAGGTAAATAGCTAGATAACTTATGTAAATGTCAGTCATCAACTCCCTCATTTAATTTTCCATTCTACTCCCCTGGAAGCCATGGGGGATTTGCTATTGTGCCAAGACAAATCTTTGACCATGCTGGTGCTGCTTTGGAGCAGTCAGGCCACACTCACTCAACTCTTCAGGAAGGTTGTGGAGAATACAAGCACACTATTGAGGATAACTCAATTTTAGCAAAAAGTCTTCACAACTGGAGACGTTTCTTAGGAGAAAATTACCAATACACTGCTATTATGTGAATATTTTTGATAAAATTTTTTCCCTCCATTTTTGCATTATGCAAATTATAGTCTCTGTAAATCTTAAAACATGATAGCTAAAATTAATAATTATTTACACACCCATTTGTCTTGGGGTGACTTGAGTATTCCCTATTGCTGTTCCCTGCCCAGAAACTAGTTTTATGCTTTTCTGTGCCTTTTAAATTGAACCTGAGAGGAAAGAGAAAAAAAAACCCAGTAGACTTTTTCAAAACAGTGGCTCAAGGACAAAGATAAGAGACTTTCTTTTCCTGCAGCATTGACCGGTAGAAGGAGAGAAGCTTCTTGGGTTGTTTCTTTTTTCCTTCTGGCCAGTTTTTTGGCTGGTGGGGTTTTTTTTTTCCCTCTGGAGAGAGAGATGGAGAGTTGGATTTTGTTTTCTTGAGACTTTGGATTTTCCTTTTCCCTCTGCTGGGTTGTCTTCAGCATTGGAACTCATCAGGGCTGCTGTCCATCGAGGCCTGGCCCCCGAAGAAGGGGGGGAGCCCATCCCGTTCCAGCTCCGAGGAGGAGGGAGACAAAGGGAGGACTCCAACATTTTCCCAGGTTTTCCTCTTTATAGCAAGAGATTTTATTATTTAGCATTATTATCCTTTTCCTGTGTGTTTGTTAAATAAAAGTTTTATCTCCTTCACTTTCCTTTGAGGAGAATCACTTTTTTCCCAAACCTGGTGGGGGGAGGGGTGCTTTGTAATCTGCTTTTTCTCAGAGTATAAATATATTTCTAAATTTGGCCAAAATGTTACACCATCCTAACTGAAATTACATGACATCTGATTTCTCTCCATAGTAAATCATCCAACAAATCTTCCTTTCTCCCTGTTACTCACGAATTCAGGGATGAAAATTTGCATCTTAATCTGGCCCAGAGATTAAATTTGTCATGTTACATTGAAGATGAGGGCATGGTTGAGTATGGCTGAATCACCAGTCAAAAACTCGACCACTCTTTCCGCTTAACTAAAGGTCTCCAGTCACAGAATTTCAAACTTTCCTGATCAAGGGAGGTTTATATTAGATATTAAGAAAAATTTATTCACGGAAAAGGTCGTCAAGTACCAGAACAGGCTTCACAGGATCACCAGTCCTGGAAGTATTTAAAGGAGGCACGCGGGAACATGGTTTAGTGGTGGTCTTGGCAGTGCTAGGTTACTGGTTGGACTTAATGATCCTAAGGGTCTTTTAGAACCTAAATGATTTTGTGATTCTAGGATAATAAGAACACTGCTCTGCAAAATCTGCATTTCCTATCAACTTCCTCTACTTACTGTTTTAGGTTACAACATAAGATGTAACCTAAAGTATGTATTCTATCACCATCTGTTAAAACCAGGTGGGGCAGTGTTCTTTATCTCTTCCATGACACATTCCTGATAACTCCCTCCGGGGGATATTTTCTGTTAATGGGCTCTCCTCACTGCATGACTCATAAAATTACATCATCCCATTGTGAGCTGCTCCACCCAGGGGGAAGAACCAAGCCTTCCTACCTGCATGTAATGCGAGGTTTGGAACCCCACAGCCAGCCTTACCTACTGCATTCCTAGAGGACAAGAGCTACCCAACCACCATGGGACCTTCAGAGGAGGACCAGACCCTTCTACAGGATCACAGCTTCAACAGAACCACATCTATCGCTGCAAGAGGACTGCAGCCACCATTTAATGGGACTGCTACCACCACCCTGCCTGACAGGGTGTCAGGTCATATCCTGACTCTGGCAGTTTAGGCCAGTGTTTCTGTATTATTGCCTTTATCTTAATTTTCCTATTAAATTGTAATTCTGACTTGGAATCTCTCACTGGTTTGCTTTCAAACTACTACACTTACATACTGTCATTTATCATTGCCTCTAATCAAGTGTGCAAAGTTTTCATAAAACAGTGCAGCCAAATAAAACTGTCAGTATCTTTAACTGGAGGAACTCACTAACTTGTATGGATTTTCAGCATTAATATTAGATTAACATTAATTGCATAATTATCATGAAAGAATCACAAGGAAAACAATTTTGAAGTAAAACTTGAACTAACTCATGTTAATAGGAAGACTGTTTAAGGTGATACTCATGTTTCAGAGTTTGATGCAGCCAGTAATGTTTACAGGCTGAGGAGTGCAGGGTGATAATCAGTGCTGCTTCATGTAAAATTTGTTGCTTGATCACTCAGAAGATCTAATGCTGCTACATAGGTCTTGCAATTTGAGGTTTTGGGCTCAATTGCTTATCCAGTCTTTCTAATCTATTTCAGTGTTCAGATGTATGGCTCAAGTTCATTGCCTGGTGAGGATGAAGGATGGCCAGCACCTCCCAGTTATTACACATCTACCACCAGTCTGACCAGGAACCTGGCTCTCCCAGAGTATTTATACACCTTTTCACCATCAAACCCCTATTCTGTGGCTTTTTGTAAACACAGATTTTGCTCAAGTTTTGGAAGCACTCACTCAAAACAAAAGAACTTGACTTTGGTGAAGTGAGCTGATATACTGGTGATGAGTAAAGGCAGGATGTGAAGGGTCAGGAGTAAAATTTCAGGTGGAAATTTGTGCCTACAAAGGTTGTAAAGCCAAGGTGGAAGGGAGAGTCTGAGGACTGCAGTCAGAACTCAATTCAGAGCATCCCCATTTCAGTTCAAAATTAGCTACGTCTGAACTACTGAGTTCTGAGAACTCCAGGTTTGTTTTCACAAGTAACTGCCATGATTTAAAGTGAATAGTTTGATCTTGGAGATATTCTGAAGTTAAGAAGCTACACAACATCCATTACTTTTGCTACTGTGTTGGGAACACAACGCCTGAAGCTAAAATATTTTTTCTCCACAGCAGTCGGAGTTCAGGGCAGGGAGGCTCATTACAGATATGCACTTCCGTCACTCTGGACTACTTCCAGTTTTCAGCTCCTGCTTAGATCCCTTCATTCACCGTGCATTACTGACAACTGGAGGATAATTAGTCCATCATTGCTTGGGAAAACTAGAAGGTTTTCTTTCGAATCACTTAAGCTGGCACACAGCAGTACCTTATACCACAGTTTGGCACTTCACTCTTCTACCCTCTGTTTCTTAACATTGAGATACTGAACAATTCTTTGGCTTCATTCTAAAATAAAAGTTACATCACATTTGAGCTGATGCCTTCCAGCCAACCTCTGCCAAATACAATTTGCTTAAAAACCTAAACTTATCTAGCTGAGGTTGGATGAGAAACGTGCCGCAAAGGCTGCTTTATAAATAAGCCTTGTGGCTTTGCACTTGGGAAAAAAAAAGGAGTCTAATACAGGAACCTGAGAAAACCTGACTCCAAATAACCAGAGACATTCAACTGTATCAATACAGTCAGCCAAAAGGTTCTGCTAATTAAAACCAAACGACTCCTTACAAACAGATTAGCAGCTTAGTTGGGTTTGAGTAGGCAGCATGTGACTCTCTGCTTTCAGTTACTGAAAAAGTGACAGACATAACAGACAGATGCTGAGTAAAAAGCTGCTGCCTCCACAACATGCCAAGGGCCAAAATTCAGTTTCCTTGTAATGCCTGTGATTCTGAAACAGAGCATGAATGGGCTAGAGGTTTTTCTCCCTGAACATATTTATAGCCATGTTAGAATTATTCTGATGGCCACCAGCTGTCTGCTAATGGAGGAAACCCTCCACTGGGGTCTTCCCAAAATTGTGTTTGAACCAATCCAAAGAAAATCCATAAATTTTAAACTTGGTTCTATAGAACTACCTTAGCATGGCCAGAAAGTGCTGAATCTGTGTAGAAGTCCTTCAGAATATTTATTGTATGCACAAGATGTTCTTTTTGATGCCATACATTACAAAGAAAAATAAGATCTCCCTTCCTCACACATTAGTCATACTTCTGAAACCATATTTGGTCCATTTAAAGCAGAGGTGGTTAAAATACAAGAATGGCAATCAGATGAACTAGTACAGATAGACTGAGAGCAGGAGTAATAGTAACACCAGCTTCATGTTAGGGTTAAGTTGTCATAAAACCCTGAAGCTCCTGTATAAATATCATTAACTTCTTACGTATCAAGCAAACTGTTTCAGACCAAAACTGTTCTCAAGTAATTACTCCACACTGGTGACCATGCCTAGCATAAATTTCAGGTAATCAGTGTCTCTCAATATGTGACCCTTAAAAAAGATGAGCTCCTGTTGTGCCCTGAAAGCTATATTGGAAAATATTTTAATAGTGACACAAATAGGAAATAAAGTCCGTATTTTCCAAGGTTTCCAACAGAAAAAAGGAAAAAATATTTAAGAGAAGGCAAACTGAAAAATCCTTGAAAATCTATAAGTTAGGAAAAAGAAAAATAGAACTACTTTTTGAAGTAGGTTTTGGGAAATTTCCAGAGTCATTTAATTTTCTATGAATTCTTTCAGACACCATAAGAACTGGTTGTCAAACCCACACACATAAAAACCCAGATAAAACCCCCCACCATTCCATTGCAAATGATAATTTATAAAGCTCCAGGTGATCATCACTTCTGATCCTTTCTGAACACTCAGAGAGTCAGATGTAGAGTACTTTTCCTTTGTCCACTATTCAGTAAAAAGCAGTTATTTGTTATCATTAGAGACCCAGTGGAGATCCTCTGAGAGACTTTCTTCTGTTGATAGAAACCAATTTGTTGTAAAGATGGAAAATGTGGGTTCTTGAAGTTCACTGAGAAAGTTAAATAGGCATCTATCTCACTACCTGGTGTATTTACAAAATGAGTTCATTAACCTACCACATATAATTAGTCTTTTTTCTGACCACAAAAAGGAAACAGGATAGCAAGGGCAGGAATTTATACCTGAAGCTTGATAATAAGCTGGTAGTTGCTTTGCCTTCACAGGAGTCTCTGCAAAGCTCATAATACCAGCCCTCCTCCTTAAGAAGGCAGTAAAAATCCTGGGGCTGACCCTGAGGAATAATTCCCATGCTAAATCTAGTTGAAAGCAGGCCAAACTACTTGTGTGATTTGGGATGGTAGTGGAGTTTCCAGGAGTATATGGGCTGGAGAGACTCTACTTCCCAGGAATGGCATCTGAGTCGCAGGGAAATCTGAAGAGATAGGAGCCTGCAGACTAGAGCAGGTGTCAGATCCCTTAACAAATGCTCCTACTTCTGGGGGCTCAAATACTTGGGCTCAGGCCAGCTTTGACTGCATACAATAGATCTCCTTGTCAACAGGTTCTGCTAGGTGCACAGCGGGAATTTCTATCTGCCAGTCCTTCATTCTGGGCACATCAAATAAAAAAAAAGGCAGAAAGCCATACCAAGAACAAAGGCGCCGCTATAATTGAAAAACTGACAACTTCCCAAATCAGATGTGACTGTGACTCAAATCAGGAGAGGAAGAAGCAGTAATTCATCCTGGCATGCTAATTAGTTATCACACAGATTGCTTATTGATTTTCTTGTGTTCACTCTGATACTTTATGAAGTACATTCATTTCATCCAAACTTCTCATGGAATGGCAGATGCTGACAGATCAAAAGCAGATGCAAATTAACAGGCAGGGCAAGTGTCCCCTTCTAGAGAGGCGCAAGGCCGGGGCAAATCCATCCATCCACAGCACCAAATCTCAGCATCAAGAGACTCATCCCCAGTCCACTCATAAAAGCTAAATTCTTCAGTAATGATCTCCCAGTGAAGCAAACTAGCCCTTGCCAAAAAAAAGTAGTCAGATTGCCAAGGTCATAATCAAATGACTTCAGCTTTTTAAAGGCTTCTGCATCAGACAATAGCCTGAGTTCCCAGAGAAATTATCTAATAGGACATTTTCTAATTATAGAATTAATTACTGCCACAGAATAAACAGGAGAGGCACATCAGGCTGAAAATAATAATTTGTACAATTAGCTCTTTCACATCAAATAAACATTTACAGCTATTCTTGAACTGGGAATTTGCAAGATTAGGAGAGGTCCCACTCTCATCATCCCTGGAATATCCTGCCACTACAACAACTAAGTGAAAGCAGTTTATATGTTCTCTCTAAGACAGTATGAACATATTCCATTTAAGTTGTTGATTTGCTTTGGAATTTTCTGGGTATTAAGCATGTATCCTCACTACAAAGGTTTTAGTCTCTTTTGTTACGTTTTGTTTTGGTAAAAAAACCTGTTTGCAATGCATGGTCACAGACAAACTGACTGTTCTCCTGATGTGCCTGCAGCAGATGCATCACAGAGATCAAGGAAAATTCTTGTGGACAGCAACTTGTTTGTGCACAGGGAAATAGCGACGGTCTCATTTCCAGCTCTTTGCACAGTCAGTATGATCATCGTGATTACAGTGATAAAAGCAGCCTCTGAAGATGTTTCTGTCTAGACCTGTTGAAGAGGGAGTGTGAACAACCTCAGAAAGGGGCTAACACACGAAAGGGCCTAATTTTGTGGTTTAATAACAAACATGAGTGAGCCAGCTAAAGCATCTACAAAGTTGAATACCTTTGAGCATGGAATTGCTTGCTGGACTCAGCAAAAATTCAGTAAAACATTCACAGAACCCAAAATCAGGATAAGCCCCGGTCTGTCATCATAACTTCAAAATTGCCAGAAACCCACGCCACACCAGATATTTCCCTCCAGATTTCCCTGAGGGACAGGAAAACTAGTGTCTGGCAGAGACTGTCAGGTCAGTCCTAAGTCACAGGCAGGTACTTGGGAAGAGTGGCTTGGTGCATTTAATGATGGATATCTGGATCAAACCAGTAGGTCTACTTGTGAAAAGTAATGGAGATTAGACTGTGCTTTCCCTGGTCTAGAAGAAAACATAAGCAATCTACTTAAATGAAAATCAATTTTAGATGTTCCTTTATTACACTTGATGGTGTGTGAAGATCCTTTCTTTTGATGCTGTTATGTGAAGGGCCTGCAATTCCCACACTGGCGATAGATGTTCCTTTAGAAAAGTAGTGAAGGTCTTAACTTTTCAATACAAATTATTCCTCAGGAATCCTTAGCTGCTATTCAAGCAGTTTAATTCAAAGAGTTTTATCTCTCATTCAGGAAAGTTTAACTGACACTAATCAGACCCAGCTATTTTTATTATTAATGTACAACAATACTAATCTGGAGTGACTAGCATCTTTAGCCAGAGTATTAAGGCCTTCTTCTCCCTAAAGTGCTATTCAGTAATAAAAAATTAACAGTTTTGCATAATCTACTTATGTGTATTGCAACTACTAAAGATTAGCTGCAGCATTTTCTTCTCTTTTCTGAGCCTCAGCACAGACACACATATCCTAAAAATTAACTGATGCATGTTTGTGAGCTGATAGGAATGTTTCAGTGTGTTGGTCACAGATGCAGCAGGGATTACACGGAAAGACACAGTCCTTGTGATAACTTACACACAAGCCTCAGAGTTACAGAGTGATAAAAGATCAGGCAATTTTCATCCTACTTTGTATTTTGAAAGATCCAACGAGGCCAGCCTATGGCAGCTCTGGTTCTTTTAAACCCTACTGGCTCGACATCCCCTCCCACAGGTCAGGCTGCAGAAACATAGGACCTGGCCCCAGTCAATACGGGTTTAAGCAGAGGAGGCAGCCAGCTCAGAGGCAGATGTTTACACAGAAGGCTGATGTATCAATACACTGAATTAACATAGGTACATATTTTAGCAGTGACCAAAGCATTACAAGCAGTAAACTTTAAACAGACACACAATGCAAATTGCAGTCCAAGCACATTCAAGAGCTCAACCACATAAACTCATGGAAAAACGTTGTGGAATACCTTTCTTCGTCTTAACTGTGTGTTGTTGCTGAAGCATAACCAGACCCCTATGGTATCACCCTCTCAAATCAGAAGTAAGACACAGAAACCCAACCCCCTTCACTGTTTAATTCTGACTAGTCAAAGGCAGGATGCAGGGAACAGCTCCTGTGATGTCTATAGGAATTAGGCTTTTTTATGTAAGTTGTTCTGTCCTTACAAGATGCACTGACGCGTCCTTTTGTTTCTGATCCCTCTCCAGCAGAGTTCGGAGCTGCTCACTGACGGAAGCTGCAGACCCACCCAGCCACTCTGAGCCCCAGCACACGGCAAGTCCTTGCAGCTCCTGGAAACCAGCTGAACTCACAGACAAAAGCCCTACAGACCGGACAGAGAGCTCGGTCGCTGACATATGGCCTCACCTCAAACGAACTACAGTCACACGTGTACTAACACGTTATTTAGAAGGCTTCTGGAAAGATTTTTTCAAGTCTCAATTTTTCAAGTCTCTTTCCAGATCCTCACTTCAGTCAAGTGCATCCCCTCACGACTGAGATTTAAGAGGAGCCTCCTTCATTCCTACAGTCCTGTCTACAGGCTCACTGTAGGCAACACAGCACAGCTGATGTGGGGATTAAGCTGGTGCTCAGCTCCCCTCACTGGGGCATTCCAAAAGAAATCACCAATTTGCAAAAAAAGAAAAAAAAAGTGAAACAAAACAAAAAACCCCTGTGATAACAGCTTTCCTGTAACAGCAGAGACAGCTGGAGCAGGAGCAGGGCCAGCCAGCACTTCATGGAGCAGCTGAGGGAAATCGGGAGTTACTGGTTCTCCAGAGAGGAAAATGAAGATCCCAATCTCAGCAATCAGCTCGTAGGAGCATCCAAGCAGCAGATAAAGCAACTCGCAAATTCTTTTCCACTTTGTCTGGAACCGATTTTTGCCTAGAAATCTTTCTGTCTTGAGTTTTAAGGGCTTCAAAACCCCCTTCCCCTACCCCACCCCCTGCTACTAATTTCAGATTTTTCTTTCAAGCTTTTTGTCCAGCTTTGAAATTAGTTTCATTAATGTAAAATGTCTCTGAGAAAAAGTGCTTCTGAGCTAAAACTGAACAAGATTTCAGGTCACTACATTAATACTGATAGCTTTAAAAATATAATTGTGCATCAGGTACTGAATAGGATTCTTCTGTGCAGCTAATACAGCTTAATATTATGTCATTACCTCAAAATCTGTTTCAAGTTTATAGGAAAAAACTAATTAATTTCATCTAAAGAGGCAAGAGATTTCTATGTCTAAAGCCCATGGGAACAGTGACTCACATTGCCGAGTGCCAGACAGTTGCTGCACAAAGTTGGCACCTCCTGGAACTGGCATCTCCAGCCAAGTGTTAGCCACGCCATGGAAAGTTGTGCATTCCCTTCTACAAGCAGGGCATGCTGGTTAGCTCTTAAAAAAATGGGGTGTAAGGCCAGGCATGCTACATAACCACAAACAGTTGTATCATTGTAATTCAGCTCTGGCTTCTATTTCCCCAGGATGGAAATAGGTGGAGGAAGGGTTTTGCTATTCCCAGTTGTCCTCCCTGGTCCCCATGTAATACCTGCTGAACTCTGCAAACTACAGTCTGCTACACGATGAAAAAAATTGATGCTGCCCTGCATTAACAAGTCAGGCTGTAAGGTGACATACCAGGAACTGTAAATGGTAACTACATTCCTACCTTGCACCTTATAAAGTCAAGGTCAACAGCAGTCCAAACCCTGACCGGACTCCAGGGCCTCCTATCACTTGAGCTCTCCTGGTAAAGTCCTCTCTGTGAAGAGCATTAGCACCTTGTGTAAATGGAGCATGGCATTTTGTCTCACATCAACAGGAAGGACTGAGGAGAAAACACTGGCTTTATGAGCAGAAAGCTTCCTGTGCTAATAAGATACAGAGTTTGAAACACTGGCACTTTTTTTACAATATTTTTCCCTTATTAATTTTGGCTAATACAGTGTGACAGTCTCTCGTACGATCAGGCTCTCATATCCTACTGGTGACAACTAACACTAATTCAGTGTGATTCTTATGTGATGGGATAGGTGGAAAATCGTTAATGCGGTAGAAGAGCAGAGTGCTTTCTAGTAGACTTTTCAAGAACCAGATTCAGATCTACTAATGATTTTCAAATAATCAGCTAGTATCTCCACCAAAAAATTAACACATATCCTGATGTGTCTTGATGTGTAAACACCTCTATTTTTTTTTGTTTTTTTTTTCTTGTGCTAAATAAATACACCCACATCCTTTAATAACCCTTTATAAGGCAGCTTTATTAATTAGAAATTATTTTCCTAATTCTTCCCAGTTCTTTTCAAGCACTAGAATGGGATAAATTGCAGTAACTGCTAGTAATGTATGCAACAAACAAGCTGCCTCTCTCTCCCCTCTTGGTATTTCAGTGCTTACATATTCATGCTATTCCTCTTAACCACAACTGTACATCATGGACACACATTCAATAGGTTCTCCAACATGAGCTCTACAGCCTGTTCAGCACTGCTGCTCTCCAGGCACAGCTCTCCACCCACATAAGCACAAGCTACATTCTTATTCCTAGACGTATCTTTGAAGTAGATGAAAAGAAATTAATCTTACCACTTTACCAACATCTAATCCTTCTACCAACTTAATCAGAAGAATTTTTTATTTTACTTCACTGAAAAACAAGTGTGTCAGGATCAGCACAGTTTTGTGCAGAACATCCCAGCTGCTTGCTATTCCCCATTAACTTTTGGTCCTTTGAGAAAAGCACATTAGTACTTTTTTGATCTATAATAATTTCACATACCTTGTGAACTGAGACATAATCCTCAATTACTCAAAAGAATTTATTTGTAAGAACTTTTAATTTGAACGTTGCAAATTAACCACAGCAAAGAATCATTCACACAGGACATCACATCAGCAAAGATGCCACATTACATTTAATTCAGTGGCTATCCTGATCAAGGTGTTTTTATTGAGCAGGATCCCTTGTGAAGGTATTGATGTAATATTATCAATCCTGGGAGCACGCAAAGCACCAGATTCATAAGCACAAGTATACATTGCTGCATATTTCTACCCTATCAAAGCAATTATCTGGCATGCA
This sequence comes from Lanius collurio, assembly GCA_020086605.1. NCBI lineage: Eukaryota > Metazoa > Chordata > Aves > Passeriformes > Laniidae > Lanius > Lanius collurio. The sequence goes on along the minus strand of JACBWW010000057.1, from coordinate 3,623,286 downwards.
AATTACTTATGGAGATAAAAAGCATGATCATAATAGCAATATCCTCCTACTCCTTTTTGGGTTTTTTTTTATATTATAGCAAAGAGATAGAAAAAGACCTCTAGTACTGGTTATTCCCTTACTTGTTCACAGCCTAGGAAGACAGCAAAGACTAATTAGCAATGCAACTAATGTTACTAAAGTAGCAGGACCCTCCACTTCTGCAGATTACACAATGCTATTTGATTTTTTTCCCTGAATACAGCCCTTTCTACAAGAACAGAATCATTATTTAGAAATCAACTGGACAAAACTTACATTGACCATAATGAGCTTTGGCTCAAATCCTGTGTTGATCTGCTTTAACCCACAATGAAATTGAGAACACAAAGAGCTCTTGTAGCTGCCCATGTAACACTGAAGTCAGATTCAAAGCCTGAAGTTCAACTGCTAAAGACAATGTATGCCTGAGTGCTGCAGAGAGATCTTCTTGTTGGTGCAAACACTGACAAGCCCTTTTGAAAAGATATGAGTGATTTCTTCCATAGATGAAAATGAACAATGCCCAGATAATACACATTTAGGAATGCTGGAAATCATAGCCATGTTTGCATAGCTCTTCAGGAAACAAAATTCAGCATCCATGGTGTTTACTTACCAAATACATAGATCTCTGGCTGACAGCACAAAAAGATCTTTTCTCATGCTTGCCAGTCACCCAAGTGCATGGCTAGGGCTGTATTTGTTAATATTTGTGGCAATTAGCCAGAGATGACGTTCACATGGTTCTCTACCTTCATCTATGTAACTGTAATTCCACTCTAAAATCTGATAGGCCATCACTCACCATGGTCAGCCTTACACTGAAACTTCCACACATCAGTGACATCATTTGAATTGACTTAATTCCACCTTACTCTTTCCCCCTAATGGACAAAGGACTTCCCATTTGTCCCCCTCCCTTAGCCTTACAGGGCTGTGTATGCCTTTTAAACATTCTTCCATGAATTGTGAGCCATGAGAGAAGAAAAGAGGAGTTTCACATGACTGATCAGGAAGGGGATGGCTGCCAGCAAAACAGAACTACCGGCTTTCCTATGAGAGCAGACAGAATCACAGGATGGTTAGGGCTGGAAGACACTTTTACAGGTCATGTAGTCTGACTTCCCTGCAGTAGGCAGTGATGTCTTCAATGAGATCAGGTTGCTCAGAGCCCTGTCCAAGCTGACCTTCTAGTGCCATGCAGATGCTATACAGCTGGGAAACTGAACGTATAGCCATGCTCCCCTAGCAGGATGAGGTTGAAACTTATCATAAAGAGCAACAGAATATGCATCTGTGAGGATGGGGGGAAGAAAAAGTAGTGCAGAAAATGAAGTAACATATGAAAGCTGTCCATATAGCTGATCTCAAGGATCTCAAAATCAAATATCCCCTGCTACAAAATAAGGGAAATCTCACAGAAATATCAGGTGCTGAAATTTCCTAAATCAACCACAAAAAGCCAAGTAACACACTTCTTCAGGAGATCCTTTCCATAATACACCTGGGAACCAAGCAATTCCATGCTCTAGTCTTCTGGGATTTTTTACTCCCTCCTGCAAAGTTAATTGCAGGAGTGAACTGTTTTTTAAGGTTAAAAGACTTCCATCCATATGTGTACAGCATAGGAGGCCAGGTAACAAACCTCATCCAGCATGATTACGCGTAATATAAAGGAAATAGTATAAACCTGTAAGGAAAAAACGCCTTAAAACAGGCACTGAACATAAAAGTCTACATAAGAAAAAAGCTGATACTGGACATATTCTTTCATCCTAAAATAATGCTAAAATATTAAATGTTCTAAAAAGAAACAAGAAGTTTTATCTCTCGGATAGAATGTAATGACACATTAGTCTCTTGAACTCCCACTCTGAGAAGTAGTTTTATCACCCTCTCAATAAAAGCAATCAGAGAAAGACCCAGTTCTTTGGATTTGTACAGTTTTGCTTTATTGTGATTTTCATTTGTCAGCTCTAATTAATGGGCTTACTGAGTCTCTCTCTTGATATTCTCCAGCTTTCAGTCTCTGAGTTTCAAAGAATGTTCCAGCAGCATCCTGGGATGAAGATGTTCCTTCAATGGGCAGCTACAGAGAAGCATGCCCAGCTTCAGAAGATGGATGTTTTTTCACACTTCAGCGGGGAACTTTAGACACAATTAAAAGAGAACAGAGTACCATGGTATCCTGGATATGGGTTACACCAGGTCAAGCAGCTTGAAACAGGCAAAAGTTGAAATGTGAAAGATTTCAGAATGGACTTTTGAAGCCTCAAACAAGCACAACACACCCAGAACCTCTGGATGGCAGAAAGCGGTTCCTGGGAGCACAAAGTAAATCTCCTGGGAACAAAGACATGTTCAGCAACAGTAGAGACAAGGGCTCCAAGACAGACAGATCCAAAAGCAGTGATAGTTTTCACATTTTGGGGTAATGTCTTCTTGTTCTCTATTTTTACTAATGGCTTCATTGAGCCAAGCTGAAGGTAGTAAGCAAAGCCCACTTCTTCAGGCTTATTGAGAACTGAAGAATTAAGATGTGGAACTAAGATGTGGAACTAAGGATCGAATTTCCCGAATCTTATGAACCTGGAAAAATGAAACCATCCATAAAAATAGGCAGATTTTCCTTTCATGGCATTTCTGGAAGGCCCATAATTTGCTTAATGAGAAGATCATGTCTCTAATAAGACCTGTTGAAAAAGGTTGGGAGATGAGCAAGTCAGCATGTGAATTCCTGACAGCTCAGTCATCTTTACACAGAATTCAGCTGGTTGTGCCCTTTTATACTCCACAGGCAGCCAAGGTCAAACAGCACAAGCCTTGGGCCATCTCTGGCTGATGGCTCCTGACCAGCAGGTTTCCAGCATTCTACAGGGGGCTCTGAGGGGTACAGCACTCGCTAATTCTCACACTTTGGAACTATTTCTGTGTGCACGAGCACTCAGCTGCATATTAAGGCCCTGGTGCTCAGCTCTCTCTTACAAAGATGCATTTCAAAGCTGTCCCAGCCACTTGGCAGGTTCCTGCTGGGGCAAAAGGGCTCAGGATGAGGTTTCATTGGAGAGGGGATATCTCTGAACACAAACAGAGCAGAGTGCTGCTAGTGCTGGAGCCAGGAAGCCTCACTGGATGAAGAACTCTTTTGTGTTTGAGAACTGACTTTAAAGTCTCCTGCCAGTCCCACCTGGCAGCCAGGGTCAGCAGAGCAATCTGAAAAAAGCCCATTGACATCACCTCCCAGAGTCTGTCAGCCCTCAGGCATTTGCAGCAAGTGGTCTTCAGAGTTCACAGAATAAAATACAATAGATTTCCTAAAACATATTTACAGCTAGTGCTTTCACTGTTCTAAAAACAGTGTTTTCAGTCACCACCACCAAGATCATAATCCCTTTAAAGATCAATAAAATATTTATTTCCTTAAGTTAATGTATGCCACTGCTTCATTTCCAAGAGCTCTGTGTGAATATTCATATCTGAACTATACAGACATAACTTTATTTACTGTAGAAAAGTATATTAATACTGATTTATTTAAACACTTCACCAAAGTGGCAGTTTAGTTTAATCAAATACTGAAATAATTGGGTTATGTTTGATTTTAAACTTTGAAAATCCAACTCTAAGATTTATCAAGGAATGAATTTAGCAAAGTTCTCATCATTAAAAATTGATATTATATAGTGGGGCTACACTGGCTTCCCTGGAAGATTGCCAAGCAACAGACCTTTTAAAAGATTAATTGTCCATGCCTGCATGATTCCCCAAGTGCTCTGCACAGTGGTCACCGGCTCCCAAACACCAAGTCAAGTAGTGCCAAAAGCACCAGGAGGGAAATATTTTTCTGTTGCGGAATGAAGGAAAGGCACTGCTCTCACATGGTACAAACCTGCTTGCACCCAAGGGTGAGTGCCCTCCCTGCTCTGTTGTAGTGCTGGGAATCCTTACAACACTATATGAGACAGAGATGGACTTGGAAGGAAAGATGAAGCGATATTTCTGTAGATGTTCAGGGATGATTTATTCCTCCAGCCGCATGGCTGGAGTTCCCAGGCAGACCCCAGTCATGGGACCCTGCTCTCTTCCCAGGCCCCAGGCCCCAAACCACCCAAACAGGAACAGGTATGGGGCACACCTGACATGGGGACAGGGACAGACCATACCCTGCAGGGTCCCTCCCCCCAGGATTTCAGGGGAAGGCACCTTCACACTGCTCCTTCCCATCTTTGCCCCAAAGGTGAGTTCCTTCCTGGTGGGAAGGAGAAAAGGGACAGCCAAATGCCTGCAGTGAAGTGCCTGCAGAGAGCTGTGGGGAAACCCCTTGACTCTGAGCAGCTTTCCCAGTGCCTGTGCTTTGCCCAGCCGTGACCACCATGGACATAGCAAGGTGAGGGATGCTCCTGCCCTCAGGAAAATTTGCAAAAGTCAATTATTGAACTACTCCAAGCTCAGGCATCTAAGCCTCACTGGAACAGGGTAAGCAACACTTCTCAACTAACAATACTGCTACTAAAATGTATGTGTTTTTTGCCATTTGATTTCTGTTTTCCAAATCAGAGAATGCTGAGGTATTCAACTCAATGCTATGCCCTGGCTTTACTGCTGAAAGTTCTCTTCCCTGTTGCCTTACAGCTTCATGCTCATGGAGACCTACCTCCATCAGAGGCATTTTCGGCCTAAATCCATTATATTTATCAGGGCCCTGGGTGACATCCCTGTGGTCTTGCTGATGGATACCAAGTCAGGATTTATCCCTACTCCTCCAAAGCAGCTGAGGAGGCAGTTTGCACTATTCATCTGACAATTCCATACATGGCATTTGTGGCATGACTTTGTGGTCTATGTCTAATTATCAGCCCTCTGTTTTGCCTCTCCAAAACACACTCCAAGGGTGAGGACTGAATAATAATCCTCCAGTCTGTGACCTGTGGGAGACAATGTGCTGCAGAGTCTGCAGTACAAACATGAGAAGCTGACAAATTTAAATAAACAAAAGCCCTTGCAAGGTAAGGCTGATACAGATACACTCACACTTAATTATTTTTAAAATCTTTTCTCAAGAATGTAGGAACAAGAAACCAGTAACAGCTGGAGGAAAACCACTATATCTAACTAAACATTTTAAATTATATTCTGGAAAGAAATCTGCCCCATTGAACTGAAATTTTTTCATGTTAAAAAAAATCCTCTTGACAGAAGCAACCAAAATAGAAGACATCTAAAAAAGCTGAAATCCTTGTGACAGCTTATCAAAGTATTCTTCACCGACAAATTATCAGACTATTTGAGTTTGTACAGAGAGGTAAGTTGCTACACTTAAATAAGCTAATTACTGCAGAACACACATTTAAAGAAATACACTGTCCAAACACCATTTTCCCAGAATTTCAACATTTTCCATAAGTGAAACCTTTGAAAAACATTAGTAAGGACATGTGGAAATTAAAAAAATACACAGTCTCAGCTGAAGCTGAACACATCAGTTGACAAGACCAAACTGAAACACTTGCTCCCAACTATCCCCTCTAAGTGGGAGCTGTGTTCTCACTGCCAGTCCCCAGCAGACACCCAGCTGACAGCTCTAGGGGGGAAGCCACCGGCTCTGGAGCTGCATAGGAACCTTTAGCACCCCTGTGCTGAGCTCAACCCCATGCACAGGGACATGCTGCCCACCCGCAGGTGCCAGGGCCGCAGAGGTGCGCCACGGACTGGCACAGCCTTCTCACTCCCAGAAATACAGGCCCTGGGACTCCTTGAAGCAGGAACTGGATTCAGAGCATTGTGTTTAACAGATTTTGACAGATCTATCCCCCATTAACTCAGCCAATGAACTTCTAACCCCTTCATACATTTGATCTTCATACCAAGCAATGGCAATGAGCACCACAATTTAACTTCATGTCTCATCTAAAACATACTGCTTTTACTTATTTTAAATCTGTTGTCTCAGTCCTCACCAAGTGTCTTCTGGATTTTTTATAATAAGGAACAATAAATATTTGCTTTATAGTCACCTTCTCAAATCAGTTACTCCTATTAGATCTAGGACAAAAATCTAAAGCAAATAATATTTATGGATTTTAGCTTATGAACTACAGTCTGCATGCTCATGACAGTGAAGCTAATGAGAATTTTGCTTGAGGAACTATGGATAAGACTACTAGATTTCTTCGCAGAATCAGTTTTGCTTTACTGAAACTTCATTTTAATGAAAAAGTCACATAACCCTTGGGGACATTGTTAGAGTGTGACCCGAAGTCCATAATTTTTGTCTATCTTTAATTAATAGTAATTAGATTTCCTCTTGCAATATTGGTTTCACACCCTACCTTCTTAAAAGCTGTCAGTGCTACCTCAGGGTACTGCAAGTTTTATAAATCAATGCTACCACAAAACAAGATGCAAAATACTTGCTTCAAAATGTGTTTGAGTCAGTCTGCCACATACCTGAAGCCAGAAGTTGAAGATTACTGAAGGGATTTTTAAATTCCATATTAAAGTTGTAATGAATTTTTATAATAGTAGATAGTTTACTTCCAGTAATTTTCCTACAGTTTAGGTAACCCAATTCTCAAAGGGCTACTTTTACCAGCAAGCTGAGTGAACCACCTTCAGCTAATATTGGGAAAAATACTTACAACTCTACGTATAAAAGGCTGATTTCTTTTTCCACGAAGTTTTAGTAAAATAACCTAAACTTACACAAGTATCTCCCTTTATTCTATGAAACCCAGCCCAAAGGTGTGGTAACTCTTAGATATCCCATTTGCAGAGATCTTCATTATTTCTTTCAGTACACTACCTTGTAATTTACCCAAATGCATTGGTCTGCCACCTGACTAACATGGCAGTGGTCCCTCCCCAGCCCATTACAGGCATTTTGTGCTGGATTATCGTAAAGAAATCAGGGTTTTTGCACTGGACTACTCTAATGTGAGGGCTTTGCACACATCCTCTGGGTCAAGGTGAATTTCAGCACAGGTGATTATCCTGACAGTTCACATTAAAGATATATTATTGACCTCAGCAGTGCTCATCTTTCTGCAGGAACCATGCCTATTAATGCAGGAACTAAAATGAAGAAGAGGAGAAAAAAAGATTTTTGAAATTCATGTCTCATCTTGTAAACATGAATGGATTTCAGGAGCTTTTAAAGGGTGCAACTACTAAAGACCAGTTCTAACAGCTTCAAACAATCCACCATAATGTATTTCACAAAACCCTTTCAAGAACTTTTTGAAATTCTTCCTCTTGCATTGTTCCAGTCTGTTACTCTGGAAGCTCAGTAGGTGGATTTTTTGACATAAGGTCAGAAACTCTTTATGACCAACTATAGAGATGGTTCAAAAGCAAATAAAATAACCTTATTTGAAGGCTGTTACCAATGGTGCTCTGCACAGACAGACTGGATGTACTCAGCATGCTCTGCAGGAGCCAGTTTTATTTCCCAATTCATTCTAACAAAACAAACCAAAACACAAAAAAAAACCCCAAAAAAACAAAAACAACACAAAACAAAACAGAGAAATCAGGTAAGTTTGGAAGATAAGTTGTTGGGGTTTTGGGACTTCCTCTTCTGTTTTCTTTTTTCTCTTGAGGAATTTTTCCCATATATGTTGCCAGGGAGACAAATTGCTGGGTGCTTGGGAGAAACAAAAGGCCTCGCCACAAATGGAGGGCTCCAGTGGGCTACTGTCTTTCATCTGGGCTTGTGGGCTGTCGGTTTTCTTGGCATTCAGATGGAGAAAGAGGCTGTCATCATGGTGGAGGGAATTCGTGAGCACTGCAGGCTTCTGCTTTTTTGGCTGCCTTCCTTCCCCCAGAGAAACCCCAGGATGCCAAGCCCGCCTTTCTCTGCCCCGCTGGGAGCTGGGCTGCAGCTGCTCTTCTCCTGTGGTTGCTTTGAGCTTTCACTACACTGTAGCCCCCGCAGGCCCTGCCTGCTGAGACCTTCTGGGGTTCCTGTCGCAGCTCTGCAGTTTGATCCATCTCATCTGCCCCCCGGGATTTGTGCCTGTCCCTGCTGTTCCAGCCGGCTGTTCCCGAGGGTCCGGCCGGACCCCAGGATCAGCTGCCCAGGGAGGTTTGTGAAGCCTTTCTTACATCCCTTTCCCGGATCCCAGGCCGCCATTACCGTGTGCTCCCTGAGCTCGCTCCGGAGCGCCCCCTGCAGCCGCGGGGGAACCATCGCACCTGCCCTGCTCACCGGGAGCCGCCAGCGCCCCTGCCGGCTGTGACTGGAACTGCACCAAAGGGGAAAGGGCCTGACAGCTGAGAGAGGCTGCACTGGGTTTGCGTTGTCACTGCCACAGTTCTTGTTGTTTGTTTGCCGTGTTATACATACTAATAAAGAACTGTTATTCCTATTCTCATATCTTTGCCTGAAAGTCCCTTAATTTCAAAATTATAATAATTCAGAGGGAAGGGGGTTGCATCCTTCACTTCAAGGGAGGCTCCTGTCTTCCTTGGCAGAAGCCTGTCTTTTAAACCAAGACAGTTCTCCAAAAATGTCTCTGCATAGCAGAGGATGGTCATGCCCCACAGCCATGGAGGCATGAGCCTTTTGTGGGTCTGGCATCTCCATGCTCTCTCTTCCAATCCAAGTCTCAAGCTCCCTCTTCTACCACCCCTGCAGTGTCAGAAACCACATTTTGGCTTCAAGCACCAGGTCATTGGCAGCTGTGGATGAAGAAAGGGAGGAGGAAGGGATGGACCAAGCCCAGGGCTCACAGCTGAGTCTACACAGCTCAGAGATAAAACACCATATGGGGGTCCATGGCATGGATTACTCACCAGAAGATCTCTCAATCCCCACTGTGCATCTTTGGACAAAGGACTTTGCATCTCCACATTTATCTCCTAACATTTTCCCTCTCCATGAGACACTGAGCACTAATGACTGACTATGGAATACTGAAATGCATTAACTTTGAGTATGAAAAGGAAAGCGTATCCTTGCAAATCACTCCTTTTCTCTAGGAAGCATGAAATTACAGGAACAAGAAATCTTTTCCTGAAATATCTCTGCACTCTGTTTGCTTTAATGATTCAATCTTTTGACCACCTTATGGTCCTCCAAATAAAATAAAAATTAATGACCTCAAACTAAGTGCTGTGGTTTGTTCTAAGATGCAAGATTATTTTAGCTGTTAGAAAGAAGGAAATGCCTCCTTAGAAGGGGGGATGACTTAAAAAATTGCTGACAGCACATCAATGATGCTAACAGAAATAACCATGCTATAACTGACAATTCATGAGGATTATGGAAAGACACAATATCCATTAGCTCCTTCCTATTTTATAGACCATTTCCTACTCAAGCAGATTCTGAAGTGCCATGATACCTACAAGCTGGGTTCTTAAGACCATTGGAAGGCAAAGATAGCACCAGAATATGAGCAGGCATAGACATGGCCCTGTGGTTCTGGTACTAAAACAGCAAGAACATCTACTGTATTCATTCCTCAAAGTTTCCTTATTTGGGGGCAGTCTTGAACTCTTAGCTCTGCTGGAACACATACTAACACTAGTGTCTCAGTTTTGAGACAAATTTAAGAGAAGACACTCTGCAATGAGTAGTCTCCTCTAAAGGGTTTCAACAATCCCCCTCCACCAATAGAAAATGAATACTAATAGAGGAAAGTGAAAAATAACCCTAACCCAATGGCTTATTAACAACAGAATGCCCACAAGGCAAGGAAGAAAAGTAAATGACTGCTAAACATCGAACTATCAGAACTCACCTTTCCCCCCCCGCCCCCCAACACACATACACAGGAACAAAGGCCCAAATAATGCCTGTAGAACAGGGAAAAAGGTGAAGAAATACCCATTCCTGACGCATGGTGCAAAATGGCACTGGCTTTCACTCTGAGAGAAGTGGAGCTTCCACAAAGAAGTTCCAGCAGGAGGTGAAAACCTGGTGGCTCTCTGGTGTCTTACTCCTCTCCACAGCAGTCACAGCAGACAAAGCAGCTGGGTTGGAGCCTCTTAGTGTGCTTTGTCTCCCTGGTGTGGCTCCCCAAAGCTTGGGGCTGCAACAGGCCAGCACAGCTCCTGCCAGTCCTGCTCCTCCAACCTCAGACCAGCAGCTTTTCAGTTCACCTCAGGGCAGCTGAAAGATTGCTATTGCAGCTTCTCCAAGCCAGGGAATGGAAAATCTTTCTGCCTCGGCCAACAAAACCAAGCTGGCCAAGCAAAATCGAACCAAACTGCACCACAGAGCGCCTGAGCAGTGAGGCTTCAAAAATTCCCACCAAAAAGACCAAAACTCCCCCCTCCCCAGCCCCACTCACTCCTGCACCAAGGCCTTGAGACACAGTAACCATTTCTGGGCATAAAGCAGAGGATCATGAAATAGACTATTATGATAAATCACTCCAAGACAACTACTCACATTCAACATACACAAAACCCATTAAATCAGTTGCAGGCATCTCAAAAACATTTACCATTTTTAGAACCAGTCTGCAGAGACACCCGGACCCCCAATATTGGTCAGTCACTTCAAAAGCCCAAGGAGTTGGAGGGCTGAGCACTGCTGAAACTTTCCTCCTTCCTTCCCTAGGCTGCAAATTTTCTACCACTCTACAAGCCTCAGCTCTACCTTCAGAAACTATTTTCAACAACCAAATAATGCAGCAAGTCCATAAAAATGCACTCAGCCATAAAGAGATTGCTTACAATTAAACAAATCCTGCTGCAAATTCTCACACTTTTGTGAGAATCTCCCAATGCTTTACAAATAGTTCTGCAGACTCTAATTCCTAAACCCTTTGTTTTGCTTTTTTTTTTCTTAGGCATCTATCACAAGGATATTTAAGTATCCAACAGTTACAAAAAACACTCAGCAAGTTACGTTTTTAGTTCTGAGTTCCTAGTACTTTCCAAGCATAGACTTCGACACACACGATATATGAAAATGTATCATCTTTCACAGAGCCTTTCCAAAGCTGCCTGTAAGACTACCAGACTGTGTTGGAAACAACAGATCAAACCAGAGTTGGTTGTACCTGGAAACCCTGTATTTACTGAACACGTGAGACCCCATGACTCAGACCATGAAGCAGGACTACTTGATGACTGGCTGCTGGGACAGGGCAGATGGCAGCACGAGAGCTGTGTGTTTGCCACAGGTGGCTGTGACCCACACAGACCCACAGCTGTGTCCTCTGGGGCCCAGATGTGGCCCCACTGCAAGATCTGGGCAGCAGCTCCCAGACATATCCTGGCACTGAATGGGTAAGTCAGATCACTCTGTGATAACTCACAAGCAAAAAATCCGCAGCAGACTGTAGAGCTGAATGGATCCAGCAGTTCAGCTGTCCATGGAAGAACATGTGGCAAGGCTGGACTGACACCTCTTACCAGCACTGCCACAGCCAGAGACTGCTGTGTGCTTCACTCCTCCCTCTTCCCTCCACATGCAGTGAGACATTTAGCTGCTGCTCCTAAATTAAATGGGGAAGAAGGGAGAGTGATGGTGGTTCAAAGGAAGAAAGTGCAATTAAAACACTCAGAAAAAAATAGCTATTGAAAGTATCTAGGAAATTATTCATTTTTATTGACTACTTTGATCATTTAGACTTTGGTCAGTCTTGTGAATACACACTTGATTTTACCACTACTATGAGTAGTTTTTAAAACCACTTAATTGCTAAGAAAAAATGAAAAGCTTGGAATGAAAAGCTTCTAAATTAAACATACAGCCATCTAAACCCCCCAGCAAATGTATGTAATTTAATATAATAGCACTGAAATAGCATTTCCTCCACTCAAGTTGGTACTTACAAATCTAGATGGGTGTAAAGGTTTCATTATCTAAATGATATGCTAACACTTTTTTGAATTTCACAAATTATACGTTGGCAGTAACTTCTATTGTAGTGCAACTCATTTCAGTATGAAACCACCTTGTACAAAAACCAGCACTGGGTTTTAATTTATTTCTGGGAAACATTACGTATTTCCTAAAGTACGATTAAGTTTAATTTGATGCATTAAAAATAATCAATATTTAATTTTTGCCTAGAACTTCACAAGTCTTCTTCCTGGGGGTTTTCCAAACAATTTTAATTTACAAATGAGGCAATTCTACCACAAGAACATTATTCATTAGAGCAATTTAAGTAGTAAAGAAGCATCTAAATTCATACTGATCTTAAGTTATTTCGGTCAAACAGATGGACACTAGTTCATGTCTCCCCTTTTCTGACTTCTTAATTGCTAATGTACATGCTAGTACTAGTTGTACAGTACTAGTAACCTCTGTACAGTAATAAAGAGGTCAAAGCTGCTTTCAGACCTTAAGAGTGTTGGTTATTACGGTTGCAGCTTAATGAATCATCTAGCAGCCACAGCACAACTTTATATCCCACAACAGTCACAGCAAGTGGAGAAGCAATTTCTCTGTCCCAACATACCACAAGGCACAACACTCAACTCTGCAAGAGGAGAGGGTTTGTGCTTCTCTGAGCTCTGAATGGGGCTCTGGGCAGTAGAGGTGATCAATATGCCACTTCAGCTGAAACTGGGCTTTTCAGGTCCTACATCTTGTTCCTTTGCTCCTCCATGGTGGCAGAGAGGGCTTGTGGGCATACGTGTATTCTCCTGCTGTGTGTTACAGGGGCTGACTGGCCATCATTGTATCATCTCATGACACAGAAAGAAAATGAGTTTTTGGCTGGAAGGAATCATACTGGAAAGTATTGCTGAGCTGGTACTTTACTTTAAATATTTAATATTTGTAAACTCAACATCTGAAGAAAAAGCAGTTGAAAATCCTCCCTGAGAAGACCAGAAGACCAGGGAGTGAGTAGAAGCAGTGAGAGAAATAGATGCTAAAAGCAATGTGACTCTAAGGTTACTTGAGCACAGAAGTGCTTAACCAGAGATGCCCTTTGCAGTGAATTTTCCTACCTGAACCATACTGTTCACAGAGCTCTGCAGCTGTACAGTCATCCCTAGCACCATGCTGCTGCCAGCATCACTCAGTACAGGCATTGTTTGCACCATGCCAGAGCAGCATTGCTAGGTTTAAAATGTGAGGTAACTTTCAGGGACACACACATTTGCAATTCATGACTTCTTTTCACAAGCCTGGCTGCTTTTCAAAGAGGTTTAAAAACCAGATGTGGAAAATAAGATTGCTAAAATCATTTGGCAACTTAATAAAGGGGTTCTGCATGTTCCCAGGATAGATTTTCAACAACAGAGCACAACAAACACATGAGAAAATGCTTTCAGGGCAAGGGGGAAATGTTTTGAAAATTTAGCACTATAGGAGAATGAAATACAATGTTTTCTTTATATGATTTGGTTTTTGCATTAAACATTTTTGTCTATCTTCATGTAAACACTTTCAAGAGGTTAAAATTCTTATTTTCTGGAGGGGAAAGGATCAATCTCGACTGCATGTGATTTCAGTTCTGAGTCTTGGTTATGCTGCCTTGTCTCACTTCTACAAGATCAGGCAGCACAATGTACAGTTGCAGTAATTCAACTAAGAATAATATAAACGCCACAATTATTATCAATATGAAACTAATTTGTAAACTGGTGTTGTGGTTTGACACAACTAAGCGTCAAGCGTCTAAAATATCAATTATTTTATAAGGAAAACAAAATAAGAAAATATTGAGGAAAACTAGATAGCTGCAAAGCAAAAAACAGGTTCACACTTAAACAGTTGCAGTACCAGGAGAAAAAAAGTTTATTACTAACAGAATTAAAAGTTAACAGAAATTAACAGAATTAAAAGTTAAAAGATATAACAAGAAATTAAAACCCCCTCTCCCCTGCTCCCTTTTTCTCAACGCTTTACTCTTCCTTTTTAACTAGCACAGAAGATAGCACAACATAGGATTCTAGTCAGTGTTACAGTTCTAAAAAAAAAAAGTCTCTTTCTTATGCTTAAGGAAAAAAAAAAAGGGTTTCTCCTTCTTGCTTCACATGGTTTCTCAAGCTGCCCCCAACAACAGACCCGCCCAGAAAGAAACAATCTGCTGTGGTGTAATACATCTCTTCTATGGAAAAATATCAGTTTTTTCACACTGTCACACCTGGGCCATCACATGGGGTTATCAACCTTTTTAAGGATGGGTCACTTTGGCCTGAACACAACAGCTTTCTCTGCTACAAATCCTTAAAAACCTCTCACTGCTTCTATGTATATCTTGGCATAGTTACTCTCTCTTCACAAACTTCACAGGCCACACATAAGTCTTCCATCCTCCCATATACTTCAAATGGATTAAAGAGACAAACAGTTTGAGATATTACAGTTTCTTACCACAGCATGCCAGAAGGATTTTTTAAGCTCCACGCGAGGAACGCGGCACCGCCCCTTTTCTCCGCCACCATTTCCAGCTCCGTCTCACATGGCTCACTCTCTCTCTGACTCTGAAACCTTTATGTTGAAGAATGTTCTTGTTCAGGTTTTATGGTGAAGAAAGCCTCGCTCTTTTTGTGCTGCTGGCTGCGTGGTGTTTTCTTCAGTTCAGCCTGAAGTGTGCTGGCTGTAGAAAGGAGGCTCCCGCTGGCTCTCGCCGGTTCCATGTGGAGAACGTGGGGAGGAAGGGGGGAGAGGCGGGGCCGCCGGTCCCAAAAAGCTGCTCTGGAAAGGTCCCAGCTGTGTGCCAGTCCATGGCTGGGTCCAGCTGTCTGGCAGTCTATGGCTGAGTTTAGCAGTCCATGGCTGAGTTTAGCTGCCTGGGCTCTGGGATGGCTCCTTCCCCAGCGGCCCAAGGTCCGTGCTGCGGCATCAGGAAGGAGAGAAGGGGGCCGGGGCCTCGGCCCAGCCCAGCCCGGCCCGGCGGGGCCTCGGCCCAGCGGGGCTCGGAGGCTCTGAGGCCTCCCCACCTCCCTCAGGTGGGCTGGAAGAAGAGGAACTCCCGCCTTTCTGTGTGGCTTAAATGTGTAAATTTTGAGACACGCCATTGGTCTAAAAATCTGTCTATCAACTCAGATTCAACCCACTACAACTGGGAATGAAACAAGGACAGCAATGCAAAAATCAAGAACAGAAAACAACCTCAGACGGCCCTTGCTGTCAACATAATCCTACTTGGTCAAGCCACAAGGTCATAATAGTTCAGATACCATGAGATCCACCCTTGATTCCACCAACTTGATTCCATCAACGTTTGTCTGGAAAAGCCATCGTGCTTTTTATTTGCCATCTCAATACTTTGTCTCATTTTTATTTGTCTAGATGTTTTTTCCCTGAAACATCAAGCTCAACATGAAAATGCATTCTACAATGTAAATGAAAGAATGGTGCCAGCTGAGCACCCTCTGTGGGCACAGATGCTCTCCAGTGCTATAAACCAGAAATGATTACAGGTGGCACTTGGGACAAAGAAGAACATCAGCTAGAAAAAACAAAGATAAACCAACCAGAAAACATAACCCAATCTGTTGCTCACAGCCAAGCTACAAAGGCCTCACTCACAGAGAGCGGTGGAGATCCCATTCCTTGAGTTATGCATGACAGTGAAGTCACACCTGAAAATGCAGTCTAAGAAACAAGCAATCTTGCTCGGCAAAATAAAGTGGAAGCATTAACACCAGTTGGTATAATTTGGCAGAATGTCACTGCCCCACCTGTTCCCATGGAAGTGAAGACAAAAAACCACAAAAGCAAGCGCAGACACACATAAAACGTGCAGGAAGAGACACGGTCCGTGTCCTATGGGAGCAGGACTGGAGTGATCCCAGCAGGGCTGGCTGGCCTTGAGCTTGATGGGCAAGGGATAAACACTTGGCATTTAGAGAACAGCCTGAAATGGTAATGCTCTCTTAGAGCCATTTTGTGGGCCCAATAAATATTCTAAGTTTGTATCAAGATTATTGTCACCTATTTAGAGGCTCACTAATTTTAGAAGCCATACCAATTCTCTCTTTCTGTTGAGGTAGTTACAGTAATAACTAACCATAAAAATTAGATAAGATGCTGAAGTGTGATTTTTAAAACATCTATGCGTTTGATAGCCCTGTTTTTAAATGAGAGACATATTTGCCTGTTAATATTCACCTGCCTTACCCACATCACCACCTTTGCCCTTTGTGAATCCAAAGGCAGATAAGACAAATTGGATGACACTGAGCATGATTTAAAAAATAGAAATAAATATAAAATCCTAGTAACTCCATCATTTCTTATATGGTCCTTTGAAACATATGACTACACAAACAAAGAGCTGGTTTCCATGAAAAGGCTCCAGCCTCAGAAACACACGTGCTCCAAACAATCTTTGTGCCTATCTCCACACCCCACCTTCAGACCAGACCAAAAATCACTAGACAATAGCATTTCCCATCAGATGAACAAATGCACATCTGATTTTCACAGCATCAGATCCACTTTCACATTCTTATTTAAGAAAAATGGAAAATATCTGGAAACTGCAAACAAAGCACCCCTTCTCTGCACTTACCTAGCAGCAGGTTTCAGTTTTTCATTTCAAGTAGACATTATTCAATCCACTAAACTTCTAAATGAAATATTTTAAGAAAAATTACAGAAATAAAGATCTAAAGAACACAGTAGAAGTTTACTCAAATATTCCAACAGAGAAAATGAGCTTTTATTTAGATACGAAAGTTCTTAGTGGCTTTTAATCTTATGCAGGGTTCAAAAAAAGTTTAAAAACCTTAAAAATTGATTTACCCACAATAGAAAAAATCTCAATTCAAGCCAGGTTAGTAAATTTCAACCCCTTGATTCCCATTTTTCCTTGATCTTGCTATTGCGATTTCCTTAATGCCCTATGTAATCTTTATTTTCAAGTACTTGATTCAACAATCATTTGGGGGTTGTGGGACATGCAGAGGCATTCAGCCCCCGTTTCCTTACAGCATTATCTATCCTCTCCCTGACCCAGGAGGATTGCAGAGGTTCATATTTGCAGTGAATACTCACTTCATGTTTTGAGTTAAAATTCTAGTTAGTGTAGAAAACCTCCTAAAATTGCATTATAGCTGACCAGATAGGAGATCATCCAATTTCTGAGGCACTGAAACCAGAAAGTCCCTTTTTCCCTGTTAGAGGACTTTTTTTTTCTGAAATATGGTCTCATTTTCTCTCAGAATGAGCACAGACAGCACTGCATGTGACATCTCACTCAGCAAACAGATCCATTCCCCAGCAGATACTGGGAACGCAACACCAGTAGTACACCAGCACTTCAATAGCCACCTTCCTGCACACACTTATCTCCCATTACTGTTTCAATAATGTCATGTTCAATAATGCTCCAATAATGTGTTATTGAAACAGTAATAAGAGATAAGTGTGTGCAGAAGTCTGCAATAATCTCAGTGTTTATACTTTAAAAATAAGGATCTTTTTGTCCTTGGTTACTTTTGCATCTCCTTGTTCAGATACACTACCCGTTTTTCTTAACTCCTGGTACTTTTATTGCTAGGTAATGTGGGTGACATTTGGGCTTCTGTTCAAACATCTTTGAACACTTTCCAATTTCCTACAGTGTCTTTTGTGGCACTCTCTCGATTGATTTTATGTAATTATTTTCACAACTACATCAGTCCCACAAAAATTTATTTGCAAAATTTCATTTTAGCAGAAATTAACAAATCCAAATGGTTATTCAAAAATGCTCAGTGAGTCTCTGTTTTGTACTGCTTCATCTTCTCCCAGCACCCTGGGGATGCAAAGAACCTGGATACAACCCTTCTGGAACGAACTGTGGGTAGTTTTGCAGATCATCATTCAGAGCTCTGCCCATCTGATACCCCAGCTCTGACTGAAATGTACTGGACACTGACAACAAAAACCCCTCCCAACTTACACATGACCCATCACAGACTTGCACAAAATCCATTTGCAAATGAGCTACTGGCCAAAAACTGCTCATTTAAATGATTTGCCAAATGTTCTTGAATGAAACTTAGATGAACACAGCTTTGTGCTGTCAGGCATTTCACAAGCCCCCAACCAAAGCCATTTGATAAATGACTAATTATCCTAAACTTCATTAAAATTCAATCTTGACTGTGATTACTACTGATTAAGTACTACTCAAACTCCACATTTCAGCACAATATCTGAGATTCAGAAGATGAGTAGAGTGCCCATTGTCCATGGCAGCATTAACACACACTCCAGATACAAACACAGGTTCTAACATGACATGTACAGGTTTCCAAATAACTGGGATTCATTACTTTCATACAGTTGTTCAGTGGTATTCACAATTTCAAAGTTATTTTTGAGCCTTTCTTAGCCACTCTTGGGCTCTGTCCTTTCTACAGCAGCAAGCCAGTACCTTTAAGTGTTTACACATGCTGGTAAGATCTCCCTAAGCCTCCCCTTGTCCAGGCTAAACAGTCTGAGCTCCGTCAGCTGTTCCTCACAGTAGATGCTCAAGTCCCTTCAACAACTGTGGCCCTTGCTGGTCTCTTTCCAGTATGTCCATGTCTCTCTTGCACTTGGGAGCCCAGAACTGGGCACAGTACTCCAGGTGCAGCCTCACAAGTGCTGAACAGAGGGAAAGAATGACCTCCTGTAACCTACTGGTAATGCTTTTAATGCAGCCCAAGATACCACTGGACTTCTTTGTGTCAAGGGCACATTGTTGGCTCGTGGTCAATTTGGTGCCCACTAGGACTGCCAGATCCTTTTCTACAAAGATGCTCTCCAGCTGGGCAGTGTGAAGGGATGGATGATTAAGACTGAGCTCAAGGCTTTCACACATGAAAGGGTATATTCTCCACACATTGCAAAGGAGTGTTCAGTTCAAAAACAAATGTTTCATTTTGGTTATAGCCCCTGACTCAGATGGTTTGGGAAAGAAAGGTCCCAGTTTACTGACTCACTCACAACTTTGGTAAGGTTTCTAGTAAGCTCTTTATCAGCCACTGCTTGCCTGCATTTAAAACTTATATACAACCAAAAAGCTTGTTCATGTTGATGAGTGAATTCTAGTACTTTATTTGTTGAACATTAGTCTTTCATTATCTGTTGTACATCATGTAGATAAAATTACATCCTCTGTGGAAAAACTTCTTTGCAAATACAAAATCAAACCAAAGAACATTAAGCTGAAACACAGCTGATAGTGCAGCATTAATTTCATTGCAGGAAGAGGTTCCTTGATTTGATTTTCTCTGAATAATAGCACCTATTTACTAGACCTAGGAGTAAATAATTTTTCTCATTCTCTACTGGTAAAACATGGTAGCACATGATAGCATGACTTTGCTGTATTATTAAAAAGAGGGTCAGTATTTCAGTAACATTCTTGGTATCAATAAAGTTACTCAGCAGTCAGAAGCATAAGCTGAACATCCTGTGACTGTGAAATGTTAAAACATCATTTCAATCATTTTTCCATTCCTTGCTAAGTACCACTGCAACTTAGATTGCAATGTCAGCTGCCTAGATAAGGATTATGTAAGCCAAGGAAAAAAATATTGTGAGCATCTAACTGCAAGTCAGCATGAAAATAAATGACTCAAACATGGAAGAATTTGGATTTCAAGACTGGCATTGCAAGTCACATCTGAGTCCATTTCTGTGCAAGAAACCACTGGCTTATTACAAAACTAAAATACCACTGGCATTAGCTTCTGCAAAGAACAGATACATTTCATTGAAATATTTAGCTCCCAGACTGTGATATCATACAAGATGGGAATATTAGGAATATTATCAACAGAGAACAGAGTTTTTGTAGCACATAACACAATTACAGTGCTTTACAGTTCATAAAAAAAAAAAAAAAAAAAAAAGCTGTGTAGAAATGAATGAAGCCCAAGGACTGCCAACATAAGAAATATGAATTGGAAATCCTGCAGTATTAATTTTTTTTTTAATGGAGATAAATTTGTTTTGAGAAGAAATTGCTCCTAAATGGCATGACACACTCAAGTCGCAATATAAAAAGACAACAAACATGGTTATTTCCTCTGTCATAAAATACTAGATGTTTTGAAATGCTTAAATAAAAAGAAAAATTTTGAATGAAATAGGATACTGCTTAAAAAGCCTAAAATCATCCTAAGATCCTGGGCTCCACAGTGCAATTAAGTGTCACTGTCATGACTGATTTCAACATTGAGTCCTTGACCTATCAAAAAACAGCTGAATTTTACCTCCTCATTAAATAGATCCGTTTTGAGAAGGGAAGGAAGAATTTCTTAAAATCTTACCAATCCTAATCTCGTTACCACTTCAGCACTCAAGCCTTCTTTCTTATGGAACCCATGCCATTAAGCAACAAACTTGTCAGTCAAGGCACTACTGGTATTTACATGTGTTCAGAACTGGAGGTTCCCAAGAACAGCTGTACTTATAAATACACTGTTCTGAGCCAGGCAGGAATCACTGCTGAACCTTCCTAGCAGCAATGGCGCATCCCAAAGCAACAAATTGGCTGGCAGTGGAAATATACAGGAAGGCTGAAAGAGGACAAGTAAAGCACCTCAAAACCTTTTGCCAGAAGCAGAGTAAAGAAAGCAAAATGGGACAAGGATGATGAGATCAAGGCACTGGAATTTAAACACAGGTGGAGATGGATGGAGAGACTGAGAAGTGCCACCCTTGAGCAGCAATACTTGTTCAGGCAAACACAGAAAAAGTGTTTGCAGAAAGTCTAATGGCTGTACTTAGTATTTGAATTAACCTTCTCCACTAGAACAGTTTGACAGCATCATTCACCAAACCCATTGAGTCCATCTGAGTAGCTATGTGGGGCTCTAAGCCAGATGGACAGGTGGGGGGAGAGCAAAGTAGAAAGCAGAGTCTTGAGGTGGACCCTGAGGGATCAGAGATGCAATAAATGGATTTGAGCAAGATGCTCGACTTGTCAGGTTCCTTGTGAGCTAATGAAAATCTAATATTGGGTAGTTCACTTGCAACAATGTAGACCATTCCAAGAATGAGGGAGAAATAGGGGAAGAATAATTTGCTCTGAGTTGTAAATCAGTGGGGAGTTTTCTTATTCATTTTCTGGCTTATCAGAAAATGTCCTGCTCTTACGATCATTGCTGCTGGGGGACATCTCCCTCAGAGGGCATTGGGGACCTGGGGACTCCCCAGCTGAAGGGAGATGGACCAGTCTTTTCAAGAGCTGGAACATGTGATACAAGACAGGCAAAGGCATATTTAGGGAGAAACAGTAAAAGAGAATACCTGAGTAAAGCCCAGACTACTAGCACTTCAGAGGCTTAAATGACATGCAGTGCTAAATACATTAATTGCTTCTTGGAGAACTGATCTTACCAGAAACTTCTCTGAAGGGCAAATAGGAGCACATGAGCTTGATGATCTTCAGGGATTACCTCAGCTGAGAACAAGAACAGCCCACTCCAAAGTGCAGAAGCCAGCATGGCTGAACAAAGAGCTCCAAACTGAGCTTGAAAGCAAAAAACAGCAAGGGCAGGGCAGGGACTGGCTGTCCAGAATGAGCACAGAGGCATTGCCCAGGCAGGCAGACAAGAAATTAGGTAACTCAAGTCACATGTCCCTTCCCAAGGTGTAGTATGGCTTTCCACGGGAGTGTAGAAAGTCTGAAAAAGTTCAAAAAGATACTGGACAAATTCATGTATGCCATAAGGACTGTTAGGTACAAAGGCAACACTTCTGATTGGGAAGTCTCTAAGGAATGAGAGTTGCCTCTGTCTAGGAGACTGCTCTGGGAGACTGCTGCAGATGCCAGCTGCCCTCTCACCCTCATTCACATCTAGCCATTACTGGCCACTGTCACAGTGGGACACCAGACAAGAGTGACCTGTGATCTGACATGGAACAGTCATCCTTACGTTCCCTGGTCTGTGATCCACCTGTGCATGCTGGATTTGCATTTGATGAGTTAGAGATCAGCCACACCTTCCAGCATCAATATTTTTAAAAGCAAAACTGACAGGAATTAGCACAGAAGGGAAAACATGTCTGTTCTCATGTTGAAAAAACATCAAGATTTCTAAGATAGAGTAGCCTGCCATCTGAAAGTTTTTCCTCTGAAGCTGTTGACCTACTTTGTTAACTATACAATTTCTCACAAATTTACTATATTATAACAGCTGTGTTCATGCTGTTCTAGTGTCAGCATTCTATTCTAAACCCCATTTTTTACACACTTCTGTAATAACTCAGTTATAAAACTTGCCATTGCAAAATGGCAAATTTCCTACTTGGGTCTGATTTGTCCCCCGGAACACGGTGGGACTCTGACTGAGGGCAGCTGGGGAAGGTTTCTGAGCCTATCCATGCTGTCTGGAAACAGAGATCTGTCTTGTCACTGCTAGGCTGATGGCAGACGTGGTGTGTGGCCCTGCATGGCTTTTCTGTGTTGCCTGGGCGCGTTTGCACAGCACCCCATGGAGCTGCTCCACAGTCAGGCACCCCAACTGGGATGGCATCTTCATGAGGGATGGTCTGGGAAGTGAACAGCACTGAAAAAAGGGGAGGCTTGAGCTGGAGAGAAACCATTGTAGGGAGACAAAGAACAGAAGAAGAAAGGGCAGTTTGGTTTCCTATGAAGAGGCAGGACTCCGTCAGCAGTGTCCCTGCAGAGCAGCAGATAGGAATAAGAGAGCCCAACAGCTGTACAGACAAAATGGCAGGAAGAAATCTATCTCCCCTATTCAATTACAGACAAGCTTTGGCTTTCCTAAATCCCTCCCTGCCTGCCTGGGACATGTTTCTGCACCTCCTGAAACCCTGCCCCGAACTTGCTTGTAACCCTCCCATAAGTTTTTCCTATTCTATCCTACTCTTTCTGCTAAAAAGGTACCAAAACACATGAGATATTCAAGGTGCTGGAGTAACACAGATATGGTGGCACAAAAGTGTTCCTCCAGTTTGTTCTCTATTTCTCTCCTAATAACATATAACATTCTGTTTGCTTTTCTGCCTGCCCCTGAGTCCAGCACCCAGGCTGTAACAGAGCTGTCTGCTGTAGACCAGGTCTCACTCCTGTACCATAACTCTTTGCTTAGACACATCAAGACAGGTAGCACAGACTCCCTGATGCTACACCCACACATCCTCCACCACGCTGTCCTTGGCACTGGCTGCAGATGGCCTGAGCAGGGCACAATCACCAGGCAAGTGCTTCAGACACAAGATACCCTCTAGCAGTGCCACCACCTGACAGCATCAAGCCCAAAGGCGATAGGCTTCACCAAGCTGAAATAAAATCAACCCTCTGTACATCCATGCCCATACAGCTTCTTTCCCCACTTAAGTGTAATACACAAGGTAGTCTCCACACTGGAGACTGTCTTCTAAATGCAAGATTGCTGTCACACTTTCCAACCCAGACTGTGTTTTTCTCATTCTGGACTTGCTTCCGGAAGTCTCCAGTCAATGGGCTCCAAACAACAGCAGCAGCTTGTTTACAGTAAAACCACCAGAAAATCTTAATTCAGGAAATGGGAAAATATTAAACAATTACCATTTGTCATATAAAATACATCTTCAAAACTTTTTATAAAAAAGACAGTTTTATGTGTAAATGATGTCCTACTGAAATAAATGAAATTCTGTGTCTACAAAATTAGGCATGACCATGTCTGTTCAATTGTGCATTTCAGTGATTCTCTTTGACTTCCTACAGCAAGAAATCTTACTACATACTAATTTTGATAAATTATAGAAGTTAGATTAAATTCTACAGTTAATTTTAAAATGTCAAAGAAAACCTTTTATCTGCTCCTCCTTCCTTCAGATGCCATGACCAAGTGAAATAATTCAGATACAGTCCGTAAATGGATCTTCCTGATGGCTACCTAAGCATATATGTGACAGCTGTCAATTTGGAAATCATTTATCACAACAGAAAGATAACATGAAAACACTACTGATGCAGCAGCAATGGCAAAACTATGTTAAAATAGAAATTCCTGCAGGAAATCTCTTTGCACTACAACAGATGGCCAGTAGTTAGAGGAAACCATTGAAGCCTGAATTGAGGAAGTTGGTTAAATTTTTCACAGCAAAGGGCAACAGATAAAAGTAAACAAACATCACCAACCTTCCAGGGAGAGCCACCCCTTTTACAGAGTGCAGACACCTATCAACAGTGCAAGGAAGGCATTGGATTTCACTGGCACGCTGCTATTCTAGATAATGACGTGATAATCATCATATCATTTCCATATACCACACAGACAATACAGTCACTCAAGTGTCATGATTGCATAATTGCACGATTATTACATTAATCCATGCAGGCAGCAATTATGCTCACACTACAGCTGCCACAGCCCACCCCTGCTGCCAGCATGTTGACTCTGGATCTGCCATGGAGCCTGGGAAAGCAATGGGTGTGGGAAGGGTGGGAATCCCCTCCTCTAATGCTTCTTCAGGACCTGCAGAGATACTGCACCTCCATGTTTGTTTGGGAATACACCTCTTCAGCTGAG
Organism: Lanius collurio; assembly: GCA_020086605.1. Lineage (NCBI taxonomy): Eukaryota > Metazoa > Chordata > Aves > Passeriformes > Laniidae > Lanius > Lanius collurio. The sequence continues at coordinate 3,598,875 of JACBWW010000057.1, read as the reverse complement.
ATAGCATGTGACCCATTTAAAGATACAGACTTTCCTCTACATTTGGGAATTTTCTGTGTCTCAAGAGAGATATTGGCAACATATCCAAATACTATATTTGTATATATACAAAATATCAGCAAAGCTTGACTCTTGAACTGACCACCTTCAAAGTTAACATACTTCCAGACCAGTCCTTTATCCAGAAGCATTCACCAGCTCTACTCTTTCATATTACTAAAATATATTCCAGCACGGAGAAAAGACCATGAAGATTTCCTAAGAAAACTAGGGCAACTTCCTTAAAACTAGGAGAAATTCAAGGTATATGAGCATTGTAGCACATCTGGGCTGCATTCCAAATGACAAGGGCTAAGATAGGGGACTGGGGAATTTTATAAAGGTAAAACTCCTCTAAGCTTGCTTTTGGGATCCATTTAAATGTGAAACTCAGGGACCACAAACCTGTGGGAATCAGGGAACAGATGCCTAATTCATTCTCACTTTTAAAGGCCTTTAAAAAATAAATCTCTTAGGAATGCACAGCAATACTTGTCTGAGTGAGAGCACCTCAAGAGCTGCACGTCTGAGCACTGCTCAAGGCTGAAAAGCACAAGCTTGCCTGACTTGCACAGTCCGGGGGATGTGCTTGTTATAGTAAATGCTGTCAGTCTATGAATATTAAAACTGTCCTGACTTTAAGCAGAAAACAGAAGGGAAGCAGGAACAGTCCTCCTCACTCTGGTGTGTTCAGCAGCCATGCAGTGGACATCATGATGGCACTGAAAATTCTCTGAATTTGATATGAGAAGTCCTTTTGATCAAAAGTAAGGAAACTTCTCAGCCCCTGAAATACAGTTCCTAACCCTTCCCCCAAAAGACAACTTCTGTTTTAAGACTGAACTTTTCTTTAAAAAGCATAGAAGCTGTTTCTTCAGCTGCGCCATACATTCCTGTGAAGTGTGCATCATAACCAACAACTAAATTAACTTCATAACAATGTGGTGGGATTTCAAGGGAAAGAAAAACAAACAACATTGTTATATGAAGAGACATACTTTTTCATGAGATCTGTGCCCACTGGGTGAGAATAGCCATGCTTCCAGCACACTGTTCTCACTCATTTAATAACGGGATACAATTTTGTGTTATGTATATGTTGACAGAAAGCAGAAGTGACAGAAAGTTTGGAAAGCTTTGATTTTACTATATGCCTGTTGGAATGGAAGCACTCAAAGAGAACCTCTAGGCTGATAAAATCTGTCACTTGAACATCAAATAAATATAAATAAAATCATTTTTATGTGCCAACAGAAAAATCCCATCTATTTCTACTGTGAATTGCAATAATATGTGGTTTAGGCCTTTTCCGTTTCAGACACTTCATAAGCTTCTATCTGCTTTGGGGATGCAAATATTCTGCATCTGCAAGGAATATAGCAGCAGTACCTCAAAGTTGTATAAAATCCCCTGCACAGCTGGAATTTGAAGTCCAGAACCTGAAAACAAGGCATGAGGAGGATCAGTGCTAAGGGGCATGAAAACTGCAGCTGAAGACCAATACATAAAGACACAGACCACTGTGAATTTGGGCTCTCCTGACTATGGACAATATTCAGTAACCTGGAGACAGCTCTGTTGTTTCTTCAAACTCAGCATCAATCCTTAAAGCTGCAGGAAGTTCCACCTATCTGAAACAGGACAGATTAATAAGGGTAAACCCTAAATACCTAATGCTCTGAAACACACTCAGTTTTTTTCAAAATCCTCCAATAATAATAGCTATTTCTGACAAACACAGACTATTTAAGTGCTTAACTTTGAACATCTTGACTTTCAAAACTTAATTCCATAAACACACAAATGCATATGTACCTTCTGGATAGAGGCAGTCATTACAGCTGGCAGCTGTGAGGGCATTTTACATGTTTCAGTAATAAACCTATCTATCCTTATTAAATATTAATATACAATCTCTCCCTATTACCTATTTTGTTATCAGTCACATCACTTTTAGGAGGAAGGTCAGCAAAAACAACATAACAAGATTTTTGTCCCTTTTTTAAATACAGACTGAGCAGTTTGTAGGATCTTAGTAAAACCCCTGACAAGAGAAGCACTATTTATTAACAGGACTGATATACAAGCAGGAAAAATATAATGTTTTCCTGCCTCAAATTTGCTTATCTATTATATAAATATCAGAGGATAGGAAGGACAGGGAAAAGACGGTGAAATGAAAATACACCCTGGTGTATCTCAGTGGTGTGACCTCCCAATCCCTCCGCAGGGACTCAGAGAAGCCTCCACTGGAAGTTGGTGCCACTCCACAAGGATACCCAGGAGCCAGGTAGAGCTGTGTGGGTAGGAGAGTGCCCAGATAAGGGTTCAGATACCACAATGTCCTCAATTGCCCCATCTGTATTGGAGAAGACATGCAGAAATCACCTTCCAGCTATGCCATAAACCCGACTATCTTCAGTTGTCACGTTTCTCTTAATCTCACGATTTACTTCTATGTTTTCCTGAACAAGAAGGATGGCTCTGGCAAGTGAAAGCACATATGATACCCACAGACACTGAGAATTATTTGCAATTATTATTTTCATTTTCTGACTTATTTATACAGTCTGGCACACAGTTCGTAAGCTGACTCACTTGACACTCAGACTTCTCTGCTTAAAAAAAAATGCCAACTTGATATAAATTGATATGTTTCACAGAATTGTATTCCCCACAAGCTACTTCCAGTTAAACTGAAATGTGTCCCTTCATGTTTGAAATTTTTGGACTAAGTCTACAAATTTCAAGAAAACTTCAGTTTCCTTTTCACAAGTTGTTTTTGCCCAAATAACTTCCATATAATTTTTTAGAAAATTGCTATTTTTTCAAAATTGCTATTTTTTTCCCCTCGCATGAAAACTTCTGCAAAAGACAAAAAAAATCGTTTAAATGATAAAACATAGGAGGAAATTCCTCTTTTGGAAAGGCAACTATATTTGAAAACAAACACACATGCACATGTATGTATGTATATATGTGAGTATATATATTTATTGTCCACACCACTTTCTTCTTTTTTTTTTTCCTTTAGTAATTAAAAACCAGTTTTGACAACAAATTTAGAGTCAGCTTCAGTGCTTATTACTGGCTTCAATTTTCTTTTACTAGGGGATATTGCTCCCTTAAATCAGTGACTGCAAGATTGGAGTCTGGGAGAATTCCATCCTATTTCATGCTTTATTATGAAAGATTCATACAGCCCTACTCATCATGTTTCTACAGTCATCTACATCAACTTTAGTGCACTAAAACGCTGCACAGTACCAAGTGACATGTTGGAATGATCAGTCAAGTTCACCAGCTTAAAGGCTTTGACAGTGATATGCAATCTTACTTTGGTTAGGGATAAGGACAGGTCCTAATCATCATACAAAGGCCGTCTTTATTGGTGCCATTTATTAATTGCACCAAATTGCAATGCTAAGTACAAAATGTTGAAAAGTGCCCTGGAGGCAGAAGTACAGGAGGGAGGTTACCCGCAGGCCACAGACACTGGAAGCTGCCTTTGTGCTTGCACAAAGAAGTCGTGCAGTGATGAGAGCACCACATGCCTGAGCCTGTTTTCTATGGGAAAGGGTGGCAATGGGATTAGTTTCTTCATGACATGTTATTAAACTGCCTCACATACACATGCCTTGCTCAGGAAAACCTCAAAAAACACAAGTGCTTCCTGCGTGAGACGGACTGAATTACTTAATTCAGTCAATTTAAACAGCTCAAGAGTAAACATTTTATCTTCTTAATCAAATACAAGCTGGTACATTGCTTCACTTTGTTTTTTCAATGCATGTAAGATATTGTACTAGTTTGAAAAACTAGTGGGAGGCACTAAGTTAGAATAACAATTTAATAGGGAAATTTAAAAAAAAAAGGCAGAAAACACTGGTTGAAACTGACAGATTCAGGATACAACCTGACACCTTGTTAGTCAGGGTGGCAGTAGTAGTTCAATAAGATGGTGGCTGCAGTCCTCCTGAAGTGATGGATGTGGTTCTGTTGAAGCAGTGATCCTAAAAAAAAGGGTCTGCTCTTCCTTGGAAGGCCCAGTGGTGTCTGTGTAGCTCCTGTCCTCTGGGAATGCAGTGGAAAGGTGTCTGTGCTGTTCAGAATCTCAGATTATATGCAGGATGGAATGCTCGGTTCCTCTTCCTGGGTGGAGCATCTCACAGTGGGATGATGAGTCATGAGGCTGGGTGTTGATGGGCCATTAACAGAAAGACAGTCCAGGGGGAGGGGGGCAAGGAAACACTGCCCACCTGGATTCAACAGCTCATGAGGATGGTAATAGAATACACTGCAACCCAGGACAGATACCTTCAGAGAAACATGAAGCATGGTTGGAACTAGAAGATAACCCAGCTACTGGCCTGTCTGTCAAAGCAGGGTTGGGACATTGAATTGTTGATCTTCATTTAACATTGTACACTTCAAGAATCTGTCTGTAGATGTGTGTATATACGCAGGAAAGGTTTAGATTGGATTTTAGGAGAAATGTATTCATTGAAAAGCTTGTCAAACATTGGAACAAGGCTGCCCAGGGAAGTGATTAAGTCACCATCCCTGGAAGTGTTTAAAGACATGTTGACATGTTGACATTAAGTCACCATCCCTGGAAGTGTTTAAAGACATGTTGACATGTTGGGGACATGGTTTAGTGGTGGCCTTGGCCGTGCTGGGTTAACAGTTGGACTTGATCATCTTCAGGGTCTTTTTCCAAACTAAAAGCAATGTAATACCTGAAATAGATACCTAAATATTCAAACATTTGACAGACAGTTCCATGTCAGGCTGATATTGATGGAGAAAACAGATTGTTTCCCTACCAAGACTACTATTTTTATCACTCATATTATTTCTTGTTTGTGGTCTTGCTACCTTCCATTGATCTACATTTCAATTTATACATTTATGTCATTATTTTAATAAGAGAAAAACTTCAAGAAACTTTACCAGGGGCTTAATTTACATTTGATGATTCCATTTAATAGCCCTGCAGGCTAAGAACCAACCAATAAAAATCTTTAATTCATTATGACAGAGGAGGATGTTAACCCCATTAGCATCAAAAAGAAATGACCAAGTGCCAAGACAGTTTTCACAGTTCCATTCCTGTCCTTTCAGACCAGTTAAAGCTCCCAGAATTAGGTTAGTCAATGGTGCAGACTAGTTCCTCTGTTAACATGTCCAATGGTTCTGTTGGGCATGATGCATCAGTCATGCTCCTAGATCCACTTACTGGAAATTCAAAACAAGCAAAACCAAAGGATGCACAATTAATTCCTTACACTTGAAAGCTCTTAGTGAAGAAAAAAAAAAAAATCTCTATCTTTTTTCCATTTAAAAACAAGTTCTCATGGTTAAAATGGATGAGATGGGGAGGATAGGTATTTTCTGCACTGTATCATTTGTCCTTCTCACTATCATGACACGGGAAAATTACAGCATCTTTGTAGCATTCTCAAACTTGACTAGATAAATCACAGGGTAAGCACAGGCTTTTGTGATACTCCTCAGAGATCAGTCCCAGAAGTTTGGCTGGATTCTCTTCTCCTCCTTGGTCTCATTTCAACAAAGCCTCCCTGCTGAATAAGGAGTCATTCCAGGCTGGCAGAATCACTGTCTCTGGTGTTAGTAAAACTTGACTTCAATGTTTTTAGTTCTAAGTATCTACTTTTCTTCACTTTTGTCTTTTAACTTCAATGATTAGGTAAATCTCCCCAAATAGCCATCCAGCATCCACAAAATGTCAACTGAGGCCCTCCACAGAGCATACTTCAACATGAAATGCTAGCAAGTAACTTGAAACACAGCAAAATTGGGCACATTTTCAAGACTGATCTTGCAAGTCATTGACTCTCTGGTTCTACAAGGTTTTGCATTCTGCAGAGGACTTAGCCTTTTAACTGAAGTGGGGGAGGTTCTTGCTTCGGAAGAAGTAAAAGCCGTATCAGTGGCCAACCATGGCCAGTTCCAAACACAAAACACAAAGGAATAAGAGAATTTTTACTCTGACTTATTCTTTTGTTCATTAAGAAGCTAGAAAAGTATTTTTACCAGTCCTCTTGCATGCACTTGCTGTGGCTAGTAAGGACATTCAGATTCAGAAGATAAATATAGAAATTAAGAACAGTCCTCCTTCATTCCACAAATTAAATGAAATCCATTTCCAAAACAACAACAGAATCCTCAAAAAAAGTGGGTCAAAGAAAATGCACTAACTAAAAAGTTTCATTTAACAACAGCATTTTTCCTTCCAACCAAATTCCCAACTTTTGTCTTAGGCAATCTTAGACTCTTCATTCTATTAATAGTTTAATGCATGATAAACTATACATTATTCAAAAGCAACTTGTACTTTCACATTGGGTACAATACTTGCAAGCTACTGGCACCGTCTTCCACGTGATTTCAAGTGACAAGCCCAAAGTCTTTGCAAGAAAAAATAAATCTCCCATTAAAAAAAAAATACTGTCTCTGCCCTGCTGAATGCATCTTTTTCTTGCAACCAAAGGAAGAAGAAAGAAGAAATATTAATGTTCAAACTGTACTTCGAAGGGGAGGAGAGCACATAAAAAATAATGAGGTATTCTATTTAATTCGGGTCACACTACTTCCAAGAGGACGTGGCAGGATTATAAAAGTTCCAAAGATAGGCAACAAATGTGATTAAAGCTGTGCTGATTCTTCTGTATCAGCAGAGACTGAAGATGTTGGGACTTCTTAGATCAGAGAAGTAAAAGCAAAGGTAGAGACGACATGAAAATAAAGAAGACAATATGATAAAAGGTACAGCAAAGATAAATCAAGGTCTACCATTCAGTCTCTTTCATAAAGTAAGATCAAGGGTACATTCAAGAATATCAGAAGACTGCAAAATTGACAGAATGCATTATCCACCCGTGGAACTTAAGAGTATGTGATATTTTCAATATTAAGGGTTTAGGTCAAATAGAAGTTCCAGGCATGTTATGCAAGCACAGGTTCCAATGGCATTTTAAAATTTTATTAATTAGTGTTCTAATCTGGCCAAATAAAGTACTTTTCTTAGTTTTTTAGAACAGAAATTCCCTGGTCTCTAATTGTGACAATGTCAAGAATACTGAATTTTCAGTTTATCAGGAGGCCAAAACACTTTTCTTTTCCTACATTCATAAATTAAAATACGACAGAAACAGAAATAATACATTCTGATTTTACTAGTGTCCATAATTATATGACAGAATATCTGTATTGCATATTTAACTTCTAAATTTCTTGGTGGTCTACAGTGGAGGAAAATAAATTTATAAATACTAGAACTTCAGAAATGAAGCTTCCCATTTCAGCTAGCACCTTTTGTATTGTAAATATCAATACTTTCAATGTGTCTTTAGGCTGAAAAAAGCCCACATTGCCAAGAACATAGATTGAGATACCATCAAACATGAATTAATCACAAACACAAACAAGAAAACAAATATGTGCAGACAAGCAGCACCTGTTTGGCAATGCATGCCTATTACAAAGCTAACAAAGCTTCCACAAGATCATCAGATCTCTCACATTGGAAGATATCTCCAAGGATCAGGATACTGTGCATTCATGCATTCATGCATTCATTCTGTAAGTGAACAAAATACACCTCAAGGTGCAAGCCAATTTTAAACAATATATGGGAAGAAACTTTTCCTGTCTCCCACTATTCTCAGTTTACCGAGGCATTCAGCCCTGTTTTCACCAGGAAAAGAAGGTTTCCCATGCCCACGATGGCAGTGAAGACTCATCCTCAGCCAGAGGCTACTCACATGCTGCATTGTCTGAGCTCCTCTCCTGCCTGGCCAAAAGCACTTGTTTGGCCCGGGAGATTTGGACACCACGTTGGTGAAGCTGCTTCAGAAAGCAGCAGCACACAAAGACACATGAATACTCTGCAGCAGCTCTGAGCTGGAGAGCCTTTGCACAGCAGAGAAGATACTCAACTGCAGCAGAGAGGAAGAGAAAGTCTACCCAAAGGACAAGGCAAGAGGAATCTCACCAATATATCATTTTACATCTTTGTTACTATTTTTCAGTTGCTATGGGAAATAGTAGAGAAAGTGGTTATCATTGTGTATTCAAAGACCCATGTAAAGTCTAGGTGTGAACAGTATAATTTGCTTGCAGCCTACAATTTTCTCTTCAAAGCAATGTTAAATACTTTTGTTTGAGGGGAGGGTATGAATAATATTCCCTTCTCTATTCACATCTTAAAATTAGCTAACCTTCTACCTGCTCTGGAGAACATCCAAAAAAATCTATAGCAATGACCTTATAAGCACTAACTTATCAGGGTAAAACAGACCCTTTTTCCATATAATTAAAATTAACACACTAACTGGAATACTCTTCATAGAGTTGATGCTATCATGCATTCTATGATGAGGTCATCTACAAAATTAATTCCATCATATTTAACTTGAGTGTTGAGAATCAGGCTTCGAAGCACTTTAGAGGAAATGGCTTTGAAAATTTTAGTAATGATTACAGGGCCAGTCTAGAAATCCTTCCTGATCCTAATTAAACAACATTGCCTGCATTCTCTGAGACAGAATCAGTGATAGAAGTCAACAGAGATATATGCTGAATGTTTTATTTCAGTTGTATCAAGACAGAAAAGGGGAACAAAACACACAGGATACACTGGGCTATGCTTGTATACTCATGTGACAATTCCTCAATTGAACCTGAAAGAAAATAAGACTCCTTATGTTTACTTACTTGTTGGCTGGAATAAGCAGGTCTTGAAGAACAAGCTGAGCACCATGAAAATGCTACTAATGCTTTGTGTATTTCAATTAAATGCTTAATATTGTGACTGAAGACTTCAATCATGCAGGAGTAAGTGTGCATACTTAGTGAATGATTGAATTGCTGCTCACTCATCTTCAAAAATTAAGCTCTCCCTCAATATTCTCAGAGCTAAACCCTGTGAGGTTCAAGAGTGCAGTCAGTCCCTGTTCTGAAAGTGTTTTCTACACGGTTTATGTACTACAACAACAACAAAACATATAAACTAACACACAAAATGAAGAAAACACCAATATTTAGTCTCTAGGCTGTTTTCACTGAGCAATGAATAAGAGTTTGCAACTCAAGCTAAGTACCAGCTGGAGACAGTTTCATGGCATCAGGGAAGGGCTGCACAGAAAGAGGTTCAAAGCAGCAGGTTTCTCAGAGTAATGATTCAGTTACGAATTCTGAATTATTTTTCCCAAGCTGCAAGGGCCATTATAGTAATTTTTCCTGGAGATCTTTACAGGATTTAACCAATATCAAAGAGATTCAGCATTCAGACTAATAGCAGTGTGGACAGGGAGTTACTTAGTGTGCCTGCACTTCTATCAATCTTCCACAAGGCTCAACTAAGATCAACTAAACCTGACCTCAAAAACTTCTGAATCAGCCCCCTTAGTGCCTGTTAACAAAACCCCAAAGATACAGCTTATGTTGTTGATTACTCAAAAGTAAATATGTGGAGCTGTAAGTAAGCATATAAAGATACTGAAGTGATAGTAATGAGAAAGGCTGTTTCCCCAGGAAGCCAGAGAAAAACCTCTTAAAAAACAACACCTCTTCAAAACCAAAAATATTTTAGCTCAGTACCATATTGTCTTAGCAGAGGTCATCGAATATTGAGATGAGTGAAACAAAGAGGGTAAAATGTGTCCTAGATTTAGATCAAGACTTCATCCTACTTGTAGAAGAAAGAGCTAGAGCTATTTGCTGCAACACCAAAACCTGTAGCAGCAGTTAGAAAGGGCTCACTGAAATTCAGATACTATAACCAGAGTGTGTGAAATGTAGAGCTATATAATTCATAAATAGGTTGTCTCATTAAATAGCATTAAAGATCTTCTTTATGCAAAAGCTAAGACACACAGAATGGGTGCTCTCCTGCTCGGGGTATGCACCAAGCCCTGCTTCCCCATACAGGTGCAGAGAGGCATTTCAACATGGCAAACATTACTCAGCTGCTCCAGCACAAGGAGATTAGGAGCTCCCTCAAAGCCCAGAGGACAAGGAATCATCACTCAAGGGACACCAGTAACAATTAAACATTGTGGGGACCTTGGACTTGCTCCAGGTAGGGAGAGATTAATTCTTGAGGTTTCCCAGCAGACTCCTCTCTGCAGAGATGGCAACACTGCTGAAGGCTGCATGCTCTGAGAGCGCCAGGTCAGCTCGGCACCACGACAGCTGGCGGTGTACACACTCTCAAACTTGGCAAGTCATCCACTGTCATATAATGGCTATTGCCAGGCATTTAATTTGGGATTAACGGGATAAAAAATGGATGGTAAATTAGAGCCAATACTGTATTATAAAGGTATCACAGGCCAAGTTTTCTATTGCAGTGACTCACCTTCCCTGAGGTCAATCAAACTACATCGGCAGGAAATTTTGTCCCATTACAAGGATTTAAGCAAATAATTAATATTGAAACATTGATCTAATTACTCTCAAGTTTTCAGAATGAATGCTAACAGGCTTCTTTTATTTTTATTTGCATTTATTCACTGAATAATCCCTACCCATGACACTACTGTGAGGCGTCCACAGAAGGATGGGAGAACTTCTGACATATGCTCAAGGTTACAGAGCATGTGTCTGTCCACCAGGAATACATGATCTGGAAAGCAAAATTGTTTTCCACTGTTATTCTGTGCCATTTGCTGAAAGGTCAATGCAATTGTTTAAAAAATTTTGCCAGTGAACTGAGTCAGTAAAGCACTCAAAATAAATGAACACTACAAATGCTGTGAAAGAACAAAGATAATTTACCACTGTTTCTCTCTCACTTATAATAAAAAACAACTAAGAGAAATAATCCTTTCTGGTTTTTTCTCTCTTAGCATTAATGCAGGGGGTTTGCATGGATATGAATAATTGAATAACCTAGTGATTTATAGCCATTATATATTTATATGTTCTCTCTCCCATGGTTTGTTTTGTTTTGTTTTTTTTTAATCAAAAGAGCCTGTGGAGTTGAACTATTCAATGGATCTCCCTGCCATGCCTCAAGGCTCATTTTTTGCCAAACACTTCCTATGTGAGCAGTTTATTTGTTGCAGTCGTTGTTTTAAGGATGCCCCTTCTGTGCTCCCTTTGTTTCCTGGGGGGTCCCTTGATAAAACCCGAGAACAGGTTCTCTTTGTTTCTCCACACATCTGCTTTTGTTCAATCCCTTATGCTACTACACGTTTGTACTTAACATTTGTATGGAGTAAATGCTTAGAGGCCAAGTACAGCTGCCACCATTCTGCCAGACATTAGACAGTAGTGCTTGGAGTAGAAAGCCCATCCCTGTATGAACTGTGGTCACCACGTAGAAAAGACAAAGCAAACAGCACAGAATATAGTCAAGAATGGTGCAAGCCACAACTGAAACAGGATGGGGACAAGCCTTAGCCTTGCAGGAGCCTTTTGCCACACTGGATATTCATCAAAGGTAATGCTCAAAAGGCTTTTTCTGGAGTAACCAGAGTGACTGCACCTTCCTCCTGCACAGCCACTAACTTGGGAAGATGCTTTCATCCTTTCACAACAAAATACAAAGTCATCAAGGGAGGGCTGAATCAAGAGGCAAAAAACATCTCGCCACTTTTTCTGGCTGTCAGGTCTCCAAGGAAGCATTTCAGGAGATGTTGCTAAATGCTTCTCAAAACATCAGTGTCAGTACCAAAAATTGCTGGGAGTTAGGCACACACTCACAAGTGTGCATTATCTGTAATTTCCTCATTTTAAACCTTCATATTTACACTCTGCAACACTTGAAGCACTTCTGGGGTGTCACAACTGTCCCCTCCCAGTGAATTATTCTGCATTTACGAAGGCCAAGGCAGGAGGGCCTGAAGAATTTCTTCAGAACACTTTATTTCTGAAAAAGCACAGCCCTTCTCCCTCTTTCATTTTAACAGTGATTTGTTGACAGGAAAAAAACAAAAGGATTAACAGCTTTCATGATTCTAATTAAATGCTTTGGCCTTCTCTACCTTGCTTTTTAATCAGTGGCTCAGGGGCCCATTCCTTTTATACACTAGCGAATTTAATATTAGCTCTTAATGAACCATTTGCTGACAGCCAAGAATGAAAGCTGCAGAGAATAGAGGAAACTACTATAGAAACATAATTTGCCTCTCAAATTATATGTAAAAATGATGAAAATGGCATGTCAATTTTTTTTATGTATGTTTTACCTGTTTTTACTGACTATTACTTAAGCCACTGCTGTTTCTAAAGTAGAAAGATCACTCTTCTAGGATCAAACATCTTATTTTAACTTGTTGAAGTCATTGTATTTAGCTTCAGAAGCCCTGCTTTCCACTTCCTGTTTACTGACCCAAGAGGTCATCAACCATAAATGCCATGGCCAGTGTCAAAAAAAATCTCATCAGATCTGTCAAGTACACTCAGAGACAACATGTGAATTTTTCTTTCAGTGTAAGAAGCCAATCCCTGTGAGGATTTATGCCTTCATCACTTTCTGGGGCTTTGAAAGCTGTCATGAGGACCGATACAGAAGTTCCAATATTCCTTATCACTCATAACTTTGCTTAACACAGCAGTCAGAACTCATAAACCCCACACTCTTTTGAACAGGAAGGATTATTGAGGGGTAGGGAACAGAAGTATCCCAAAGTAACCTTCAACAGCAGCCATGGCATTTGAATCCTTTTGTACACTTACTAAACAAAGAAGTATGTAAGGAAGTCAAAACCATCAAGAATCAACTTGCTAACTTACTCTTTTTTCACCCCTCCCTTTATTCAGATAGTGAGGAGTTGCACCAGTACTACATCAGACCTATCACACAACAGTTTCTTAATTGGCATTAACCAGAATTTCAGGAGGTAACAATTCACTAATTAAAAGAAAATAAGATGCAACTTATTATAGTCAGCTTACTTTAATAGTACCCTTCAGATTTTGCAGTAATGAAGATAAAGCAATAATGCACTCAAATAATTGTTCCCCCCAATTTTTAATCCCTTGGATAGCTATTAGCCTAAAGCACAATCATGGCTCATTAGGACACTCTAAATAATAACTTAGAACAAAAAAGAGAAAGACTCAGTCATATGGACAAACTCACACAGTTTGTCCATATGACTGAAGTACTTGAATGAGATTTGAGTTGTGGCAAACTTAGCAGATTTAAATGTGTTAAGCAGAAGAAGAAACTTTTAGAATCTGTTCATGTTGTGTCCTGCTACATCTCCCCTCTCTCATCTACAACCTTTTCTTTTACCCCCAATCTCTGTTTCCAGATTGCTTTTTATTTCTCCAACACTCCCATTATTCTTTAGTGCCCTCTCAGAGGAAAAGTGACAGAGGAAGACAGACATGAAATAAATCCTAAGCAGCTCCAGACCAAGGGATGAAGGAAGCAGGTGAGGGAAGCATGAACAAGGAGCACAGTGGGGCTGTACAGAGGTAAGAAAGCCTCACATCATTACTCCTCTTCCCTTCTAAGAGCAACACATCTAAGGAAGCAGACAGATACCTTCTTGCAGGCAGAGCAGCAATGTTGGTGTTGCTAGTGGCACAAAACCTTCCAATGTTCTTGAAAAGCCCAAAGGCAAGAGCAGGATCATTAGCCTGATTATTGCCAGTGCTAAAGATTGAGTACTGTAGGACACAACAAGTGTTTGAAGCTAATTTAAAGGGTAAAGTCAATGTCCAGCTTCATCAGGACCACAATCATTAATGCCCAGGACCTAACAGAAATCATGCCAACAGTATCTTTATAAATCTGCAAGAAACAGAGAATACATTTTCCAGTAGATCAGCAGTAAATTCAGCAGACAGAGCCTCAGACTGCTTAATTCCTTCCACTGAGGATGTGACAAATTAGAGATACTGGTTGTCTTGGAGGGACTGAATATAAAAGAAACTCTGAATGGACTAAAAAGAGTAAGTCAAGAAATGTACCCTTAAAACCAAATCTGTCTGGGCTGTGCCAGCTCCTCATCCACATATTTTTCAGTCAGCTTTAACAGAAACAAAGACAGGAAAGTTTGGGCTTACTGAGGCAGAAAAGCTTATACAGAGAACAACAGAATGGTTTAAAAAATTTAACAGACCCTTTCATAACCAAAATCAGAATGATGTCTTGTGGGAGTGCGGGTTGGTCTTTGAGATCAGGAGGGTTGAGTAATGAACAAAAGCAATACTTTGGGCTTAAAGTCAGAGACCTCCATGTCTCTCCCAGCTCAGAGAATCTTCCTACATCATCATGAGCAAAACAGCTGCACCTGTCTGGATCTCTGGGTCTTGGTTGCTCTTCTTCTACTTGCCCTGCAAAGACAGCAGCAAACATTCTCTCAGTTTGCCCAGCACTTGGCCGAGCTCATTATATCAGTCAGGGTATTTGCACTGGAGTGTGATAAAAACAATTAACAAGTCACTATTGTCAGTATTTTAATAAATTGCTCCATCAGCATATAAATAAATGAAATCTTCTTTTTCAGAACCCAGGGCAATTCAGCCACCGAGAAAGAGAATTCATGTGAAGGGGCTCACACAGATAATTCCAGAATAAATACTGTAATGAAGATCCCATCAGTCTGGTCTTGGCAAAAGCTGATAAAAATGAAAGATACACATGTCAAAATAGATGAAGAAATGCTGCACAAAAAATCACACCAGTTAATGTGCCAGAGCAAACAAAACTACCTGGAGTCATATCAGATAAAGACATAGATAAAACATTGTCAACAATAAAAACAGTAATACAAAATGTTTGGCTGGTGAACAAAAATCATATTTGCATTGAGAAAACATCAGCAGTCATAACTGATTGATACAGACTTAGGCCACACTGGCTCTTCTTGGGACACCCAACTCGTCCCCTGTCACCTCTCAAAGAAGGGCTGCAGAAAACCATTTCCATAGCAGGGATTCTGCACTGATGCTTTGGTCACTCAGCATTAGACTACTGGAAAGGGATGAAAAACCACCAAAGGGAATTAACCAGAATGATGTGACTGAAGCTGTCCCACAGACACCTTTTCCTCTGGTGAAGGTGGTAATGAAAAGGCAGATTGGCTGATGAATTTTTGGGGGACCTTCTTCCACTACACTGGTGTTGACTGCTATCAGCTGCATCCTGCAACAAGGGCAGATGCAAAGCAGTGCTACCCTGCCTACCTCATTGTCTTCTATCAACAGAAGATGAAGGCACTAACACCAATTTTATGGCCACTGTTTTACTCCTCTATATTTCAGACCAATGGAAGTAAGTAATTTTTATCTCTTGTTTGCAGAGTGACACCCAGATGACCCCTCATGTCTGCTATTGCAGTAAGACGAAGAATGACACATGGGTGTAAATAACAGCAAAATTGACCTTCTGCATTGTGAAAATACAGGGGAGATACCAAAGGGATATGGAGCAGTATGAGAAAGCACTGCTGAACTACAAGCATGAGTATGGATGGAAGATTGCCAATTAGCAGAATATATTGAGAATTTGTATAAAAGATACATTTCTGAAAAACACACAGAGGAATATTTTAAAACAACCACCAATTTTAGCATGATTTTGAATTCCTCCTTTTCCCATCTATCAGGGACAACCATAACTACCCATGGTTATTATTCAAACAAAACCAAACACAGAAGATGACAAGTTTCTCCTTCTGGTGAACAAGTGAAACCTTACTGACTGCTTTGAAAACCATGATGATCAACCCAAACATTTTACTCATTTTAAGAAATTAAATGTAGGTGGTTTTTTATAGGTACAACTTCTGCAAAACACCCTCTCCTTGCATGAAACAATATAATAGAAAGGTAAACTGAAAAGGTCACATAGGCAAAATAAACAGGTGTCCCTATGGAGGGAGGAGTACAGAACAGATCATCCAGTACTGGTCACAGAGAGCAATAGGACTGTAGAAAATGAAGAGCTGAGTTTTGCTGTATTCTTCCTTGCTAAAGAGTATGTTGTGCACTTATCTTAGATTATCTCCTTCACATGACCTTATGGGGAAGGAAAAAAAAGGCCACCTACTACATCTGCCTCACTTATTTTAAATTGATTTACAAATAAGACTTGTGTTTTATTGAATCCATTTTGAAATTCTGGTCATCAAAGGTAGCACTTGTGGCAATAAAACAGATACAGAAGTGTTACAGACTGTGAAATGAGTTCATATTTGGGACCATGAGAAGACAATTGGACCTACATCAAGAAGCAGCTCACTGCCATAATGTATCAACGAGTAACATACTTTTTCTTTACTTAGTTGCAATAGTAATTGAGTCAGTTTCCCTACTACTAATAAAAAGGAAATGGTAAACATCAAAATTCATACAGATTATTTTGTGCCTCTGATCCTCCACTTCTGGTGTAAGCATTTGATATACCAAAAATCAATGAGGTATTAAGTGCTGAAGCCCTGGCTTGACAGGATACATTTTCACCCTCATAGTGTAATTAGCTTGACACAGTCATTTCCTAACAGCAGAACTCTGTTCCATCAGAAAATAATAAATTTCTTACAGCAGTTTGGACTTTACTAAAATTAGCTACCAGATGTGTCTTAATTTGGGTCCTGTTCTCATGATAAGCACAAAACAGACTAGACACCCTCACCTGTATGGGAGGCCAAGCACGGGCACCTATCCAGCACATCCTACTGCATGGTTTTACTCCCCTCTTCAAAAAGGGGAGTTGTTTGAAAACACGAAAGCAACGTTAAAAAAAAAAAAGTTCAAACACATACACACCCCTGAACTCCAAAGGCAGCGGCAAGGTTTATCCCTATACTCTCATATGAACCTGCTAGGAACAAAACTGAAAGGGAGGGACCCGACCCACAGCACCAACTCCTTATTCCCCTGCTTAAAGAGTAAATTAAAAGCCAGATTTCTGAAGTTCTTCAGGTACCTAATTCCCATTGAATTTTCAATTCAATGGGAGTTAAGACACTCAAATAGCTCTCAGAACAGATCTGAGCGATTACTCCACATATGCTGCTCTTAGAAATCAAGTAACACATTTGATTTTGTTAACCTGACACAGGCAGTATCTTTAAGGAAAACATTCTATTTGGAGAAATCTATAGGCTGGTTCTCAGCCCTAAGAAAATGACTTAAGCTTGATCTAGACAAGGAGCTTCTGCACCATGTACTTCTCTCTTTGGTATCATTTCCCAGGGCATTCAAAAAATTTACACTCAAGAGTTTGTTTCTTTGCAAGAATTAATAACCTCTCAGGATTATATTTTTGACATTGCATTTCCTTATCATACATCTGAGTTGTATGAATTATTTCAAAACAAAAACCTCAGAATTTTAGCTAAATATTAAAATAGTAAGCAGTGCAGTTCTGTGTCTGACAACAAAAGATTTACAGACTTTTTAAATAGTTATTTTAGGAAAGAGTCTCTCCATCAAGTCACACAGTGAAGCAGTTGTGTACATACAAGGAAAACAAACTTTAAAGAAATTCACAAGAAAAAAGCAGGGTAGGAGAGAAAAGAACTATTTTACAGCTCCTTCTGTCACTAAGAAGAAAGTTGATTATCACTCTTTGATAAGGAAGAAGAAAGCTGTCTAATGCTTCTAAAGATGAACTGGTATATAACTTCCCTTTAAGTTCTTTGACTTTCCCCTGTGAGCCTTTCTTGTGCAAGGTTACATGTGTAAGCAGTGAGCAATTGGGTTTTTGGCTCTTTTCGAAGCACATATTAGGATGTCTGAACTCCTGCAAGTGTCCTAAAGCAGACACCATGAGAACACTCTCATCCTCAGCACTTCCTTGTAAACAGGAAAATGGTCAAAGCAAAGAGCAATGCAGGGAGAAGCCCTGAGCAACAGACTAATGTGGGCAGGCACACAGTTCAAACAGAGGGGAATCACCTCCTAGAGATCTCCAAATCCCCAGAATATAGGCTAACATGACCTCTCTCAATTCCAGCAGGACGCTTACACCATTCCCTAGGACATTCTCACAAGACCTTCTCACAAGAATGGGGATTCACATATGTCAAGCCTGGAAGTGCTGCACTATGGCAGGATCTGATCATTTTTTCATCTCAAAACCCCATTCTCTCTTTATTTTATGGGTAGTCAGTAAATGCCATGAAAAACAAATTTCCCTACCCTCTGAAACTCAACCCTCCATAGTCCAGCTGGTTTTGTGAGTGATCTTTCCCGTAACACACCAAAGCACAGGTAAGTTTTTTTCCACAGCTCACACTTTTCTGTTTTTCCAGGAACTTCCTGCCAGGTTCAGTACTGTAGCATAATCACTAATCATCAGTGACCCTCCACTCCCCAAGCCCTCTACTTCTGTGATTACAGTCAATTAAAATTCTTCTCAGCATAAAACATCTCATGTGCTCTCCTTGCTTTGCTGTTAGACAACAGAAAGCTGAGCAGAACATGTGAAACTAGGCTTTTGTACAACCCTGAAAGCAATGAGTCTCAGCAGGCAGCAAGGAAGCAGTATGAAGATAGCATGTGCCTATCTCCCTCTGTCCAAAATTCCCCAAAACAGGCTGTTTTCAACTTGCAGTAGTCTACAAGCACGACGACGTGCCCAGTGGATGGGTGAAACACAAAGGCAATACCTTATATCAACTGGAGTCAGGAGCATGAAGAGAGTTTTAATAATTAATCCTACAAGAAGCAAAGATTAAAGGACTATTAAGAAGAGAACAAGCTATTAGTAGACTACTGAAGGTACATTTTTCACACTCAAACAGCCTGATTATGAGAAGGCACAAGACCTTTTTCCTTAAGTGATACAGAAAGCACAAGCAAGTACTTTCAAAGATCTACATGACTTCATATGACCTGTTTTACAGCCAGCTACACGAAGAGATAACAACAGCAAATACAAATAACCTGTTTGAGTGTCCAAGCAGACTTTGCAGGACACAGACATGAAGACATTGCTGTTCTCAGAATCCAGTCTGCCAACAGCAAGTTTCTTCAGTCACCTCCACAGATGTCCTATAATATTGGGACAAAGAACTATTCCAGGTCTCACATCTTACCTCTTCAGGTCCCTGAAACTGGATCCTGAGTTTTTCCCATTTCCCAGCTGTTTTATTAACTCTCTGAGGCTCTTAAGATACTCTGCACACCTGAAATTGCAGTCTCCTACTTCTGAATAGAGACAAAGTATTACTCTCTTCTCTGCAATGTGGGATTTTATATTCCTGTTAAAATACTATATTTTGCTTTGTTTTAAGATAATTAGATCGACAAATCAATACAGTCCTCTCCAGCATCAATTACAATTAAAGAAAGATGCCTACGGGTACCATGGAAAGCCATTCAAGTAGTGGGTGCTACTTTGAAGGCAGCTTGTCACATTCTCAAGCACAAGTATTAAATAATGCTGGTTTTACTCATCTTGTTAGAAGGTGCCATTTCCACAGAGAAAAACATAACCTAGTGCACTGCTACCCAAAGAGGTATCAGGCAGAGCCCTGAAAGCAAGTAGTGCTTGTCAGAGAAATGTGGCATGGGGAACACAGAATAGAGTTTAAACTGAATTTAGAGGATTGGTCAGTCTATCAAAGTCATTCTGCTTCTTCCTGTAGACCAGCAGGAGTATCAATAGATGGTGCACTGATCTGCATTAGGGAGATGAGTTAAATCTTTCCTCATAATCCATGTTTCTCACATCTCCCATGGCCCTCTATGGAGAGGCTGTATTAAAGAAATTAAATACAAACAACAATTTAGAGTTTTTTAAAAGCCTGAAAAAACCCCACTTGTGTTTTGGAAGCACTAAACCATGTGTCTGGAAAGCTTATGTTTCAGCTGGAAGCAAAAATTAAACTGGGTAAGAGTTAAGAAATTTTTCATTCTTCTTAATAGAAAAGAAATTGCAAGTAAGACACCTTAAAAAATTTTGACTACAGTAAAGCAGGGGGATTAAGGGGGATTCTATCGGGGCCCAAGTGACCAAGATGTTTCAAGTACAAGCAACGTATTTTCACCATGAGATTATACCCTTCCGTGTGCTGTTTGCATTTTCGGAACACTTAACATGAGCAGTGCTCTACAGGTCCTATATCCAAGGTATAAACTTAGAACATCTTTAAAGAAAATATCTCAATCTGGAGATTCTGCCATCAGAGCGTTGCTGCTTTTATCACACTGTTTTAATTGTCAACTGCTCCACTGCCCTCCTCCAGGGAAATTTCAGGACACTTGAAGCAGCCAACATCAGACAAGATTGTAGGATCCAGAGTACCTGGAGTTAGAGCTTATTTTAATTATGGTTACCAAACAGGAACTAATACTAAGCAAATGTAAGTCAATTGCAAAACTACTTTTTATGACCAAAAAAAAAAAAAAAAAAAAGAGAGGGAAGCATCACACTTTTTTCTTCACTGCTTGTTTTGTCCTTGATTTAATACAAACCCCCTCCTTGGATATGGGAACTCACTTCCCTTGTGTCTTTTTCTACTTTTACAACTCCATTAAGGTCATAACTCTCCCTGCTTCACTGACAGAATGATCTCTTCTCTCCTGCCCTTGGCTAAAATGTCACTCCACTGGAGCTGACCTTCAAAGCTTTCAGCTTTAAAATAACTTGCTCAAAGTGGCAGCTTCATTTCCCATTGACTGAGTAAAAGAAGTATCTGAGTTCTCAGATTCACTACCTTCCTTCGTAAACATGGAACTCCAAAGATCAAAGCCTTGTGGTCTGTTACAGTCACATGCATTCACCCCACTACATCATGTATATTTTTTTTTGTTCTCCCACTCTCACAAGGAGCTCAGGGATCTGTATACCCTCAGGCAGTCCCACACAGCTAAAGGAGTGAAGAGCCCAGAAGCAATGGGCAGTACTGTAAGCTGGGAGACTTTTTACACCTCTTTTCATTATATGAGCAACCTTTTTTCCAGACTTTACACTTGACCTGGAAATGAAGATGGCTCACAGCCTGCCAAACTCCCAGACAGATGTCACTACCCTTATGTAATTTCCATAGTTATAAGAGAGACAGCACACAGGAATAAAGACTTCATTACTAGATATAATTTGCTTTCATTACTAGATATAATTTGCTTTAGATAAAGAGAACTTTACCGTTTTCTCCTCCAATATGAATGTCAACGGGGAAAAAAGCTTTTGTAGCCACTCACCTGGCTTCAATACAAGAAAATTTTGTAAATAGCCAGGGTTGAAGAGAAAGGAAGACCTCTGAGATCAGAAGACAGCTAAAGCTCTGTTTAAGTTTATTTGTAAACACTTATTCCAATAGTTTACATTAGCTAACATTTCTTTTTGAACAAAGAGCTTTGGACAGGCTTCAGCATCCATCAGAGCACCTCCCACAAAACTCACAACTACCCTTTCATTAACAGAAGAGGTGATGCCAAATACTTAAAAAATAATTCATGCCTATTCCTTCCTGTTATTTTGGGGTTTCACAGTTCATAACTGTTTGGGTTTTTTTTTTCCTTATAGTGTTCAAGGGTGTGAAAATGTGCAGCAAAGACACGACACAGCTTGTATACAGGTTTATAACCCTGGCAGGCTGAAGTACAGAGGTTTCTCCTACCAACAGTAGTCATGCCATGACTCAGCTGAAACCTCCAGGCAAGGCAGGCACACAGACT
Organism: Lanius collurio; assembly: GCA_020086605.1. NCBI lineage: Eukaryota > Metazoa > Chordata > Aves > Passeriformes > Laniidae > Lanius > Lanius collurio. The sequence goes on along the minus strand of JACBWW010000057.1, from coordinate 3,577,218 downwards.
ATTTCTACTGTTTAGAAAGTATCAGTACATTCTGCCTTCTCAAGCACTTTGATGATTTGAAAAAAAAATCAATTATATGCATGTAAGGATAAAAAAAAACACATGCAAAGAGATTACAGCACTGATGAGATTGTAATTCTTTGAGTGAGTATTACAAGCTACACTACCTTTAATAAGCTGAGCAAACTGAGCTACTTGAATTTCTGTTTATTTTCATGGTTGGGTTCTAGGCCATGAACACTGTATATATGCAAATAGTGGGATTATGTCACCCTTGTTTTCCTGGAAAAAAGGAAAAACAGAAGTTTTTCTAGTAGATCTATACATAGTGAATACTCACTAACCACTATTTCTATACCCAGTTTCCTTTTAAAAAATTATTTTGATATTCCTTCAGGGAAAATAGGATAGAGTCAGACACCTTCCAATGTGTGAAGAATACAGATTTTCAGTGTTACTTCATATAAATGTTTATGTTTTCTGTCAACATATGGACATGTGCAAAACTTGTAGTTTGCTAAATATCAAATATTAAACCCATGAAAACAATAAAAAGCTAAATTTCTAGATCACAACTACAAAAAGTAACTTGACTCATTTAAGAGCAAACTGAATTTCAGATCTTGGTTAGTTCACTGACACTGTGAACTTTTTCCTTTGAATAAGTCTGTGTTTAGCACCTACAAAATGAAGCATCTTCTCCTGAAATCAATAGCACATTAATCCAAAATACAAAGTTCCCAGGACTTTAAACTGGCCTGAGAGAAAACTTCCATTTGTCACTAATATTTTTTTTTATTATTTTAAATTGTCTTGAGACTTGTGAAAAACTGCTGGCTCAAATTATTCCCTGGTCTCAAGCATGGCAGATTACAATATACTCAGATATGATCAAGGCAAACTTGATGAGGTTTTTCAAGTTTCACAACATCGATAATCTCTTTTCATAATGAAGACTTCACATTATAATATCACAAAAAACTCCCTAGCCAGGAGCTGCTCAAACTTTCAGACAGTATTTAATGCCCCTACTCCCTCCCTGCACAGCTCTGCATGCTCACAGCACGCTGGTCGTTAGTGCCCCTGCAGATGCTCACAGAGATGCTCAATTTGGTTTTGGCAGCAGCTTAAGCAAACAAAGCCCTGCATAGAGTGTAAAGTGCTTTGCAGACTGGCCCCAGATTGTAGAAGTCCAATTTGACATCACTTCATTTTTGGAAGTGCTGTGCACACATTCAACCCAATAAAGTCAAAAGCAGCTCCCAAAGTCAGAAATTGAGCATTTCTCTGAGTTTCTCTTGGCCCTTCCTCTCCCACTACTCTTCATAACAGGACTTTGCTTTTCTTTGAAGGCACACAGAACTCTTTGCAAATTCCCCAGCAAAATCACCATACAAAGCCTAATTCAGGCAACTCGCACTGTATTCATCTTTTTCCCCCTCTTTTTCTTACTGCTTTTCTTGATAAAGAGTCAAATTAAAGTTCACTCAAGCAGAGATGCAGCAGAGACGGCTGCTAGCCCGAGGCCAGTTTCTTCTGAGATTTACAAGGCAGCCACTTGGAGCTGATTATACACTTTCAACCACACATTTCTGACTTGACATTGGGTCACATACAAGTTCTAAATTTAAATCTCACTGCATTGTAGCACAAGAAACATCTTGAAGGGACCCACTGCCCCTTTCTTGCCTACAGCCACTGCTGGCTTTCCCACACCTTCCCAAGCGTCCTCCCAGCCACAGCCCTCTGTCCCTCATCCTCAGAGCTATGTAGATATCTCCAAAATCTGTGCCATGTGTGTAATGTACTAGAATTGAAACTCACTTCCCAGAAGATAAGCACGCTGTTGGTATAAATACAATATATTAATACATACTCTTAGCTTTTTCTCCCAGCAGGGCAGACTATTTTTAAACTCTCCGTAGCTCTGATTATAGCTCAGCTAACAATAAATATTCCATGCTCAGCAGTTCCATAGCAGACACATATAGGTGTTGCAGTTCCTCTTACTAATGCCCAAGTCCATTAGAAAGTCAGCCTCTGTTAGGATGTCCAACAGCTACCAAACTATAAACACTCTAGTCTTACCATAAGGTATTTCTTTCCATTTATACAGACTGCTCAAACGTCAATCCCCCCATTTCTAAGACTCACAGCAAAAGTCAGCCTTTAATACTGACACACCCCCCCTCAGTCATAGAGATGGCCCCAGCGTGCCCATTTCCCAGCACAAATCCAGGGGAGCCCCAGCACAGAGAAGCTGCAGAGTCACACCAATCCCAGCTTGCCTGGTTTGAGCCTTGGAGCAGAGCAGCATCATGAGGCTAACGCAGCAGGAGGGCAGGAACACATGCTACACACCCTATAGCACCTCTGCCTGCTCTGGCTACTGCTGCAGGGTGCAGTGACACCTGCCACAAACTTAATCAATATTCATTATTTTTATTAAAATTGAGTGTAATTGTCTGGCCAAGTTCATTCCTGTTATAGACACAGCTTCAGTGAATTCATTCCAGTTACATGTGTCAATTGAAATTTGCCTAGCATGTCTGATCCTGCTTTACCTCACATCAGCTTTCTCTGTGTTTTAAAAAGATCTGCCAGAAATAATGTTGCATGTTTATTTTCTTTTTCTGTGTTTTCAGTGCTTTGGGTGTCGGGATTTTTTAAGCCGTGCATATAGAGGAGAAAAATCTGAGGAAACTGTGGGCTCCTAACCCAAACAAGTTATGGAAAACTATTATTTATTTTGTTTCCATTATGGCAGCTGATGGGCAATTTAGTAATATTGTTTCTGTTGTATAAACTAGTTGGTTCTTGACTGAAATTAAGCATCAAATTCAGTAGTAGTTTTGAAAGATGTGTGTCTTCTCAATATTAACAGTCTGAAATTCAATAGAAAAGTAAGGGCTTTGTTATAGTGTCCATTAAATTGTGTTGAACCTGAAAATAAACTGTTCCTGCTGTACTTACATACCTATGGAGTCAAGCACTTATGCCCAGTCACTTAACAGCTAAGTGCTTTTTGGAACTGAGGTCTCCATGTCAAACTTGAGTTAAACTGACCCCAAACAGCAGCATGGCCGTAATCACTCTAGGGATTTGGGTTTGTTCATAATCAACTTAAATTACTGGCTGTTTATCCTGCAAATATTAACTATATATAATCTCCAATTCACTTGCATATTGAACTCTAAGAAGTATAACTCATTTTAAATTACCTATGCTACCCAAGCCAATTAAGAGTTACCATATTCTTTACTTAATAGAATATGTGTGTCATCAGAAGTAATTACATTTTTATGATTACTTTTGGTAACTCCATTAAATATGGGGGCATTTTAAGTCTGCAGTACTGCAGGCTGCCAGCCTGTTGTTTTCATGTTAAATTTTTAAACATCCCAGTCCACAGTTTTACTGCAGTCAAAGATTTTTGCAAATTTAAGACCACTTCTACCTTCCCCCCAGCTCCACTACAAATCTGCTACCTTAAATTTCTATTTAGCAATGTTTGTGTTGAACATATGAAGCTTGCAGCTGAAACACAGGGAGGCTGCCCAGGAGCACAAAGGTGCTCCAGCAGCCACAGACTGTATTCTGTGCTTGACCTCTCTGTAGCTATAGCTGATCAGAGCAGGTCAAAATCCAAAGAAGAACAGACCTTGCTTTATGACACACCAAGGTTGCCTGTGGCAACACATGAGTTACAGAAAACATCCTGCTTCAGCCTCCTCAGGATTTTGGACCTTGCCTCCACAGCCTGGTGAGCCAGACAGTTCATGTCCATCAGAAACAACCGCTCCTTTCCAAGCCCTCATGCCTGACTGAGCCCAGGACTGCACAGAAAGCCGAAGTTCAGGTCCAGCTTGCTGCTGCTGCTGTGGGCTCACCCCGTGGGCCAGAAAGGTAGATTGTGGGGGAAGGGGTGAAGTGGGTAAAGAACGAGCAGCACAAATGATGAAACAAGACACTGGAGAACTACCTGGGCACACCCTAAGACTGAATAGCTGTAATAATGCATCAGAATGTATTAAGTACTTTCTTTCCAGCCAAAAAGCCAGTAGAAGAATCAGAAGAAAAGAAAGCAGTTCAAAGAAAAAGATCAAAGAATTAAAAGTTTAGGATGGAAAACTGGCACAAAATTTATGTCAGTGATGTGAAATGAATTAATACCCACCCCAATGAACAACTCACCCAGTCACCCACCCAATCACTTCCAGAGAGAGGGGAATAATATTTAGACATCTCTTTTTGATACGCTGCTAAGCCAATGGTGCAGGAACCTGCATTTCATAACCACAAGTTGGACTAACATACCCACTGCTAAGGCTCACCGGGATAAGCCCCAAACCACAGCAGACAAAAAACAGGCACCTCAAAATTCCAACATGTCATGCCCTGCACAACCCAGGCCAGCACATACTTGATAATCTAATGATGACCAAGCCAGGCTAGGTTTAAACAATCTTAAAGCCAGCATTGTAGCTTTGCAGTGTAAGATAGGATTTTCTGCAAAGTGAACTCTCATGGGTTAACTCCACCAAAATCCTGACACAGATGGCACCTCTGTCACACAGGTCAATGAACATTTTTTCAGCATGATGACTGCTCCCCAGAGCAATGGGAATTTCACCGTAAAATCCACTCATCTTTTTCACCAAGCATGAGAAGTCAGTTCTTCATTGCAATACGTTGTGCTCTGTACTTAGATGGAGAAGTGAATGATTAATGCCTGTGCGAGAAATACCAAGGTGAAAAACTGAAGAACATTTTGGAAACGTTTGTTTTTAAGCTGTGATTACAGGAAATATATTAAAGATGAGTTTTCTGAAGGGATTGCAGCCCACTCTCAAACTAGACAATTTCCATTTTGGTAAACAGACAGAAATCTCCTCCAGAGTTAATGCCCCAGAGGCTGACTCTGCAAACACTAAAACAAACAGAGAGCATAGCTGAGGGGGCTGAATTGAGACTCGCTGTGCTGAACATAGACCAACCAAACCAGAGTTAAGGGCTTTACACCAGCTCTCAGATGGGCTCTGTGACCTCTGAATCCCTGTGCATAAACTGAGGCACAAGCCCCCAATGTCCCCCACAACACTCTCTTGGCAGAGGCAGTTCTCCCATCTCACCTGGCAATCTCCAGCTGCATAAAACCTCTACTGAAACCCAGAGGGGAGGGACAGGAGCAGCAGTGATCTCCCAGGCTAATGAATATGAGAGTGTTCCCCAAAGCCATAGAGAAACTAACTCTTGTGAGTTTAGACAAACAAACACAGCCAAGCATAAAGCAACTCTGGTCACAGGTGTTAGTAAAGAAAAATGAGTTGCAACTTATCACTTATTGCCATAAATCTAGGTAGAAAGTTGTTTATTTCTCATCTGGTATTCCAGTCTGTATTTCATCTACCCAGGTTCAAACTGATCCTTCTGCAGCAAAATGGCAAAAAATTATAGCTTACTGCATTAGTGCTTCACTTGCTTCATTTAAATATAATTTATTTTTTTTCCTTCTGAAACTGAATTTAACCTAAATCTCAACCAAGTAACAGCATGGCTTCGCTTTTACTTGCAATAACAGCAAGGAAGAGCTGAAGAGGAAGACATGTAATGGGCTGTAAAAATCTAACAGAATCCCTGGTCAGGTCCAGTTTCTGCAGATGATGAGGTCGGAGCCAGGTCCTCCCTAGGAGATGAGTCTCCAAACTGCCACCTGACTGGCCCATGTGCTTGCACGAGCCTCCATCCCTGGCAGAACTCAGCCTCCTGGTGCTAGAACAAGTTATGTATTCAGCCAGTTTCCAAGCTGAAGAGCCTGAAGCAGTGATGGGCCTCTCAGTCAAATATAACGTCCCTTTTGGCCTTGGTCTGCACAGTCCCAGAGCATGAAATTCCCTTATCCTATTAAAAAGCATTTAACTGCCAGAAGTGCTGGGTTTCTATTGCCAGGGGAGCACCTTGGGCCTGCCCCACAAAGCTTTATAGGGGGAACACCTGTAACGTACTGACACCCCCAGGGCAAGAGCAGGTCAATCCAATCCATCCATGCTGCTGACACAGGGGACAGGACAGCCCCGACCTGGAGAAGTGACTGCAGCCCAAGCTCCCAAAGTCAGACCTCCAAAGCCAAGGACTGGAGATCTGTTGTATTTGGCAGTTTGGGTCTGGGATGGCCCCAAGGGGCTCAGTACAAAGGCTGGAGAAATCTGAGCTACTTTATATTTTGGGACCCGGGCTGGCTTGATGTCAAGTGGGGAGCTGAAGGGGCCCACTCAGACAATAACAATTTACATTTTTTTCACATAAGTGCACTGCTGCCTTGCACATAAGTCAGATCATGGAGGATGCTTCAGATTGGTCTAACAAACAAGCAACTGTGCAGAGGGTATCAAAACTGAGAGCAACCTTCTGAGTGTGCAGCTTTTGACAGCAAGCCATAAGAAAAATATTCAGTATGTTAAATAAATACCAGTAAAGCTTATAACAGAATTACAGACAAGCAATTCAGCTCCTCTCAAGAGTCTTGCATACTCCAAGGAAAATCTCTCTCAATTATCATAAAAAGCTATCTCAGATTTTCATAGTTCATCTATAATATGCTGATTGAGAATGTAAAATGTATGGCTCAGGTATTTTGTATAATCAGCTGTAACCCTATTCTCAAGTGTAATGACAAGCAACTGGAACAGCTAGACTAATACTTTAGCTATTTAAATTCAGGTTGCCTGGTGTTTATACTAGTATTCCCAACAGAAAAAGGAAACAAAATATTTGAAACAAACAAGTATCTTCTCTGTAATATTAATCTTCTCTCATAGCAGCGCCCTACAGGAAAAACAGACTAATCAACAACTGAACAGAAACAAACAATTCACAAACAGAAACAAAGCAATTCAGCTACATCACACCTTCAAGAATAAGCCAAAGGTCAACATGTGTGGGGAAAAAATATTTCACATTTATGGGAAAAGTAGTCCTAAAGCTCATTAAAGGGTCACTACAGATCCAAGGAAATAAGGATTTAGTCAACAGGCAAATGCAGCTTTGGGAGGAAGTTATGGGCAAAAGAGAATTGCCCACTGGAAGGGCCCAAAGCAGAGCCCTGTTGGGCAGTCATGGAACCAGGGGATCAGCCATGCTCTGAGGAAACAGCTGTGCTTCCAGGGGACCAATTCCTTGCATGCACAAATCTGACAGGTCCAGGGAGGCCATGGGATGCACAGAATCATAGAATGGTTGGGGTTACTGTGCCTTTTTAACAGAACTGCCCCTGTGCACAAGGAGGCAAAGAAGGTACTAGACATGGCTCTTGCAGTTCCGCACCAAAAAGCATCTGGGGATAGCCAAAGAACTGGCACCTGCAGGATCAGCTGCTTTTCAGCACCAATTGTGAACACCCAAATGGCCTCAAGACACCAAAGCCAACTCTTATAAAAGCAGGCACTTTCATTCACGGAGATGACGTGGCTGCTTAATAGAGTAGAAAATCTGTCAGAAGATTGCTGCATTCCCTAATAACCATGTCTGTGAAAAGATCTAGTTGAAATCAGCCTCTTAGCACACCATCAACCACTCTCTTGATAAGGATGTTGCACAAGTGCAAATGACCATTATGAAACAGTAACACTTAGAAAGAGAGTATCAGCAAACAAGAAGTGACTGTTTAAACACCAACAGTCCTCAGCAGCCATGGAAACAATTTTGGGAACAATCCCTTATTCACACACCACAGCTTTTCAGAAAACCAAGGATATTCCTCTGTTTCAGCTCCCTGCTACTTGACATCTGTAAAACAGCAAAGAGCCAAAAGACATGCAAGGCTGCAAGCAGGTATAAAATAAAAGTGAAAATACATCAATGCAAATTAAAGTAAACATAGATGTCAGGAGGTTTTACAGTTCAGCAGGCCCCCAGATGTTCTGTGTGCACACAGCTGTCTTCACTAATGTTAAAAAGCAAAAAATGTGGAAAAGCACACGAACAGAGATGTTAAGGAAGCCCATTCCCAATCCCAGGGACACTCTGTGGTAGAATTAATGCAATAACAGCAATATAAGCAATAAGAAGAAATGGTAAAGAAAAGAGAAACAGAAAATTTGACAAGGAGACATGGAGAGTGTTTTTGTAAATGAGGGGCAGATGCAGTGACCCAGGCAGTGGATCTGGCTCCCCAGTTTCACTGGATCAGAGGGGCTGAGCCACTCAAGAGCAGAGCTGGAAGCAAGGCAGTTTACAGGGTCAGGACTCAAATTCTCCAAAAAATTCAAGTGCTTTAGGAGAAGAAAAACCTGGTTTAAAGGGAGAGGATATCATACGTCTCTTTGATTATTCATTTCATTGCTTGGATGCTTTAATTTCTTGCTAGGAAGTCATTTCTTGTTTGATTTTCTGCATGATTCCAGGTGCTTTTGCACTGGGTAAAATATCTTCCTGTTTTTCCACCTATCATTTCTGTCTCTTTGAGTTGTACTGCTTCTCTCAGGCACACACAGTACCAGCCTGTACTCAGAACTCTGGAAAAGGCAACAATTTGGCTTCTGGGGTAATCACAAGCATTTTTCCTAAGAAGTAACCATATTTCACCCTGTTCAAAAGTGGAGTGTTTCAGCAGCATAGTCCTGCTTTTAAATGACAAAAAAAAGCAGCATTCAAACACTGCCAAAAATTGATATTTTATGCCAACATATTCAGAAAGAAACTTACTGTTTTTCAAATTTTAGACAGGAAAAAAAAAAGTTGAACATTATTTGCACTTGTGCAATACTTTTTTTCCATCCTGTGCTTCTCCAAATATGCAAGTCAAGGAAAAGGAAAGAAAAACTGCATCATTTTTTCATGAAGAGAAGAATTTTCCCCTAGAGCTGAAGCTTCTTCCTACTTCTTTGTGTTTTGTCAGCTGGCGTGGGAGGCGTATTATCCAGGAGTTAGGCACATATTTCCAAAAGGGAGAGAAAACAGAAAGGGTAGACAGTCCGTCAAGAAAGGAGCCATTGAAAGTTTCCAGTGTAGGAAACACACCAGATAGAAGAATCACTTTCCTTTCGTTCTACTGCACTTTTCTCTCCCTGTCCCCACTCAGCAGCCCCATTTCCTATTTATTTATTTTTGAGAGAACAATTGCCTCAGAAATCTGTAGGAGTAATTCCAATCCTAAATTTAAACCTGTGCTTAGCTATTTCCCTGCACCCAGCCCTTTGATGATGAGTGAAGTGAGAGAGCTCCTTATGCCTCAGCACAGAACTGTTGGGGCATAAGGAAAATGAGAGGAAAACCCAACGTATTTTGCCACTGAGATTTTTGACAGTGTTATTTGTCCTTCACATTCCCACTGGGCTCAGAGCTGTCAGTCCCATCTGTGATCAGCACACATACTCCCATCAGAGACTTGCAGAATCTAGGGATGTGCACACAGCAGAAACACCCAAGCACTGGCAATCACCACATTTAAAGCACCTCTGGATATGCAGCTTCTGTGCAACCTGGGGTCTAACAACATTACATACCTATAACACATTGTCAGCCTGATCCTTACACACCACTATATTAATGAACCAAACATGCAGCATTGTACCAAAGTGCAGAAAGGCAAAGCATGAACTATGGAAAATATTTCATTGTTCCCTACACAAGAGCATTAACTTGATAATTCTTTAGAAATGGAATATAGCTGGCATAATCAAATAAATTATTAGAAGGAATATAAATCATTACCACCTAATATGACTGCAAGAAGATTCAATGCAATTTACAGATAAGTATGAGGAATGACTATTGTGCTTTACAGAATTAAAACTGGCAAAAGTTCTAAGAAGACGAATGATATAAGATGACCCTACATTCATTTGCAAACTAAAAAGGCAGAAGGAAAGCAGCAGACAGATAAGTCTTACTTTTTCAACTATTTTGCAACTTGCCCTGAAAAGAAGGATTCATCATAAAGTGGAAATTCTTTCATTTGAGATTGAGTGGGTGGGAATCTCTGGAGACAGTCTAAAGCCGCATGGAAATTTTCAATGCTTTTGGAAATGAGGTGTCCTGAACTGAGACAGGGATGCAGACTATCAGAAAGTCCAAGTTCAGGCTGCTTTCTGGATTGCTTCTGCTGGCCCTCATCATGTACTATTTATACCCAAAAGGACATTTCCTTACAGGACACATCTCTGCTCCCACATTTGGTCTAGACACCAAAGAGTTGTTTGCATGAGCCCCGCTTCACTTCCTTCAGGGGCTGGAAGAAAATACAAAAAACCTGGTGCCAAAGCAGAGAATGGGACCAGCAAGTAAGAAGTTCACACCTTTCACCAGCACAGGCAGCTGAGCACGACCTGGGAGAACTGCCTTCTATCCTTTTCCTTGCCCCTGGGTTTTTGTATGTCACTATATATGATCTTTAAACCAAGACTTTTACAGACTCTCACTCACCTCCTGGGTGTCCCTAATGCATATAATCCATTTGCAACAGCAGGCTCCTGTCTGCCATCTCCACTGATCCCATCAGCACTGGCTGCAGGAACATGACAACAACCTTGGGGCTCAACTTCCCCAGCCTCTGCTTTCCCCATGAGGATGGGAAGGAGGGGAATTGCAGCAGAGCTTTGCCAGGCTACCAAGGAATTACAAGAAGTTAATTGGCACTTATGCAGCATTACCCAGTTACTAGGATTAACACCTTGGAAAATCTTTGAGAAAATTGTTCATTCTGCCTAAGAGCACATGCCCAACAGTGCACACAGTCCCACGCCAAGCAATAAGAATCCATAACACTCATATCCTGCTTGTTAGATCCAGATTAGTGCCCTCTGCATCTATGTCTCTCTGTCTCTGAAATGCCCTTTGTTGTAGTTCAGATCTTGGATTAAGCAGGGATTCAAAAATCAGTGCAGATCTCAATGTTCTTCTGCAAGTCTCTGGCCATTATTTCCTGCTCATCTCACCAAAACATTACTCCTTTGCACTGAAAATCTGAACAGCCTTCAGCACTTTTCTCTTTTTGCTTCAGCTCAATAGCGAAAAAGAGTAGGACAAGAGTAGAGGATGTACAAGATAAGAGTCTTCAGCTTTTTAAATCCTAATCTTTTCTTTGGGGTTTATTATTGCTCTCTATTTTGACACTATGGAAAAGCAAGCTCAGTTTCTAATCTAGGTTCAATATGGACTACTCACATGCTTAAAAGCAGAGCACACACCTGCTAGGGCAGGGGACAACACTTCTCATCAACTGATCTGATGAATTAATTCCCCCAGGAACTGTGATCTTACCATAAACCCCAAACCCTACCACTTCAAAAGTTCCCTTGGATCCAGCCTCCCCTAATAACCACACCACAACAGAGCAGCAAAACTTACCAAACCACTCTGCTCCAATCCTCCTCCTCCAGAAGGAATTGAGAGAAAACAGACTTAATATTAAACAAGTGGTGGCCACAGTTCTTGCTACAGAAATAAAAGGCACTCCTACATCATGGCAAAGTGCCATCCATAAACACCGGCCAGAACAAGCAGGCCAACTCTTGTCTTAGAGGCAATGAAGGGCATGCACCCCACCTATGTATGGGATTGACATGCATACACACACATATGAACACATGCAACATCTTGTACAAAAAGGAAGTGGACTTTTCTCTTAAATGTGAAGAAGATGCATTAACCCATCAGCATACCTTGCTGCCTACACAGTGTAGACTAAACTGTCATGATACACATCTCTCCTACTGGAGCCCTGCTATTCTCTTCTCAGAGTCCTCCAGCCCTTGCTTATATTCAAAGGTCAAAAGTTTTATGTAATTTTGCTTGATCTAATCATGAGTTTGAAAACATTTCCAAAAATCCGGCAGTCACTATTACCATTTTTAACTGAAAAGCCATCTTTCAGGCTCCATTGTCTCAGTTTTACAAGGTCATTTCCCGTTCTTTGATCTTATGCCTTACCTGCCATGTCCAATTAAAATAAGGGGGAAGATTACCAAGAGAAAAGTGCCTAAATTCAGAGCAAATTTAAAGCCAGAAGCTGAAAGAGTTTAGAAGAAGCAAATAGAGGAGACAGGTGTTTCTTTTCTCTGGGTTGCAACCCCACAGGTTCAAAAGCCCCACAGTTTCAAAAGCCCCTCAGTTTCAAAAGCCCCTCAGTTTCAAAGCAGGATCTTTCAAGTGTCTGTGCTACTGCACTGCCTGTCTCTGTTTGTGACATGTGCAGTGACAGTATTTTAATGGAGCCCAAAGCCCAGTTTTTAATGCAGACACTTGTGCTGGGGTCTGGATTTCTGCAGCTGACATGACTCTAGGGAACAGCTTTCATTTCAAATAAAAAACAAAAAAATGTTTCTTCCATGCAAAGGATTTTTAGCAAGCAGAATCCACTGTAGCACAGCACGTGCAAATAACTAAGACACAGCTATGAACTAGAAATCATTCCAGGTTGATTACAGATTGAAGTGATGTACAGACACGTGCTGTAGGCGCACTCTCCTGCTATTGCTTCACACATTACAGCAAACGTTTATTGGTAGTGGAATTAACTTCACCTTGACAGCTCTTTGGGAAGAAAGGGGTTTACATACATCTGTAACCTGGGTCCCTGAATAACCAAGCTCCAGAGTGTGCCCTTGCTGCTACTCCATGTCACTGCATCGTTGAAGCCCCGAACTAAGCATTTCAGAAAGCAGGATCCAAATTACCATCAATCCTCTGCCATTCCACAAGAACAAAATTGACAGAGAGGGCAGCAGCAATTTGAGATGTCTTGCATGAAAATTTTAGGCACTGATACAAACATCTAGGGGCACAGCACATCCAAGGTGCTGTGAGAAGGATGCTATAAGTCCTCCCTAGATCATGATCCTTGTGCAGAGGCAGAGTTTGTACTCACACTCACTCTGAACGAGCCTCAAACCCAGCAGATAAATGGGCCCATTTCCATCTGCCTTGGCTGAGGCCAGGGGAGGATCAACCAAATACATATTACTCGTCTGTATTTTTATAGCACTTGCTATGTGCTTCTTAAACAGTGAGTAAAACTGAAAAGTCTTTTCAGTTTATACGTACCTTCCTCCTTACCAGTGACTCATTCAATCCTCAGTCTCCATCTGTTTGGAGCCAACATGCCCACCATGCCTTATGCCCACCTTGCCACTCACTCACACACTCTGCTGGAGAATTCCCCGGGGAGGTTGGGGCAGCCAGCCCTGCTGCATCAGCCAAATCAACCATAGATGGGGGGATTCCCATCTCAGGGGATAAAAAAAGATTATTAAACAAGGAAAAAAAAAAAAACAGTCTGGCCAAGTCATGCTAGCCAGCCATGGAGAACTTCCAGATAAACATTTTGACATGATGAGCTACAGCTGCACGGAAAATCAGTGTTAGCAAAGGCAGAAGCTTCTTGCAAATGGTGTGCTTTACTAACTTCTGGATCCATTGGAATGCCTTATCTTCTTCAAGTCCCACAGAAACAGCAGCCAGTAGGCTGCCTTAATTTCTATGCAACAAAACAACACATCTGAGTAGAAAGTCCTGAAGAATTAACTGAGAAACCAGGCGTTCAGTGAAGTTGTGCCTCATCCTCCCCCTCCCATACTGCCCATGGAGGTTCCCAACAAGGGGAGGGCAGGAGATGACAGTGAAGAACCATGAGCTAGAAACAGCTCAGATCCAATTGGTTAAAAGATCCAATATAAATTATCCGCAGAGGTACCTTAAAAACATTCAGCCCAAACACATCCTTCTCAAAACCCAAAACCCAAAAAGTACTCCACTGGGGACAAAAAGAGTAAATCAGACCTGACTCCATGCTACAAATACTCCCAGCATAATTTGCCTGGTTTCACTTTGGGAATTCAACATAAATCACAACCACTAATTCCCAAACAGAATGTTTTTAGCACGTGGGTGATCTCAAGCATGTGGAATCTTCTGAGAACTTCACAACATCCATATGTCAGATTTTTATATATAGGTGCTCCATACGGCATATAGATTGCATCACTTCACAGCTGCTGATAATAGTACAAGAAAAAAAGGTACAAAAAGCCTGACTTTCCTACAACTGAAGCACCAGGGCCATTTTTAAAGTGTTCATCAAGAAAGAACCCACAGACCAGTGTGTTAAATCCAGCCACCGAGTTTTGAAAACCAGAAGTTTTAATAACTCCTAATACTCTTGCAAAAGTATCCTGAGTAGCTGAAATACTGGGGGAGTTTCTGATAGCTGGGTACTACCTGAGTTACTTACATGCCTAAGTTATAGAGGGATCTAGGTAATCTTAAATACTACTGGGGAACAAAGGTATTGTTTATGCTGCCTGTGAGCAGAAAGCAGACTCCACTCTGAGAACTGAAGCTGGACCAAACTTTGAGCTGCTTAACAAAAACACCTACAATTTGGGCAGCTTTGACTTTGGGAAGATTTTGAAGTAATGATATAAGGATGCCACCTCTATCCTTTTCCTTGGGTTAGAAGTTTTCCTACAAGACAAATTTCCCATGTTTGTATATGATGCAGGTGATGATGGGTTGTAGTCTTTGCCACAGATTTGCCCTTGATATGGTGAGGCAGAATCAGGACTACAACTGTTTATAGCTTTTTATTAACATCAAAGAAGTGGCATGCCTCCCAGTTGCTAGGTTTGGGTCATTTTATGTCCTCTTGTGCATAAGTGAGCTTTATATGCTATAGGAGAAACTTGAAATGGAAAATACATCCAAGCCCCTCCTCATAGAGGGTACCTGTGTCTATTTTTCAGCAGGTACCAGATAATGGTTCTGCTGCAGGAGCCACTTGCACACTGTGGTCAAAGCTGAACCTTGGCTGCGCCACTGCTTTAGGTCTTGCAAATCCCTTTGAGCTCCATATAACAGGGAGGCCTTTGAATTCTGGGTTATTGTCAATGTTTACAGCAGTGTGATTAGAGACAATTAATGACTTGTGCTTTGTGTGCTGTAATAACAGAGATGCTGTTTTCCCACTTTGCTAAATGGGCACAAGGCAAAGAAACTCCTCTGACCCTGAGGAGGGAGCCTGTAATGAAAGAGAGTCCCCCTACATCAAATACCAATCTCTCCCTGCTGAGCAGGAGTATCTAAGGAAAGCAGGCCTGGGAATGTCCAAATGTATGCTGAGAGGAGGAGCAGGGCAGCTCTTTTCAGTGCTCACGTGGACCAGGGTCTGCCACTGCATGTGTATTGTGGTTCCACTGGAATAACAGTACAGGGCAGTGTTTGATGGCTGATTTGATTTGCTGTGTGCAAATATAGATGCACTTACTGCCCTAACCTGTGTCCACACAGAGCTGCTTCAGCAAAGGCTGGGGGAAATGGGAAGGGGTGGAAAGGAGCAATTAATTTTGGCTCTTCAGGAAAGCAGCATCCTGTAGATTCTTCTATTCATCACATCGTTTTTCTCCTTGTGCACTTGTCACAGAGTAAGCCCTGCTACTCACTTTTAAATGTAATCACTGTAAATGAGGCTCTCTCCAATTCCAGGCTCTTGCATCATGCCAGATCTATGCAAAGGTCCTACAGGAATCCATCCTCCATGACTCAGGGATAGAAATGCTGCCAAAAAGCATGAACTGTCTCTTTTGCTTCTTCCATCTTAATAAAACAGAAACACCTTTCAAAGTTAATTTCAGAATGTTCTTTGTTGTCAGAAGTAATTTGGTGGCCTCGAAGGGCTGAAAACTTCATCCCCTGGATAGTCAAGTGCACTTTTGGATATTTGTGATGTGATCTGTGGTATGTAAAGAGACAGCTTCCAGACTCCATACTCTCTTTATCTGGATCTGTAGACTAAAAACAGTGAGGTTTTAATTAGGACATAGTTAAACTGTTCAGAGATGAAAAATTGAAAAGAGACCTGCCTGCAGTATGCATGTGCCTCCTTTTTCTTACACATACTGATGAGCACACCCACTCTTGGTGAGTAGGAGCTCCAGCTCTGGCTCTGTCTGTGGGACTGGGGCTTGGTGGAGCTGTAGAGCCCTGGCACTGAGAGCTTAGCCTAGGGGTGGCCAAAGGTGCACTTCTTCCACTGAAGGATCCCCCTGCATCTCTGTGGATGCTGGGGACCAGGACAAGACCGTCCTTTGTTGGCAGAGATGAAGCTGGAGCAGGCAGCTCCACCACAGGGGTCTGTAATGAAAATTGCAGAGCTGAAGGCTGTGGCCCCTTCTGGTGGGAAGTGCCATGCAGAGCTCTCCCTGTGCAGAGTAGGTGTGTGTGCAGCAGCCAAAGTGTTGGAGGGTATGCAAGTCTTGGGAGATGAGAGGCAATACCATGTGGCTCTGGACCTGTCCCTTGTAAAACTTGCACAGTAAGGGGAAATAGGAACAGCTGGTTTCTGCTCTGCAAGAGGAATTAAGCATAATAATGTTAGCCCAGACTGCTACCTGCCAGAGTTAGACAGACTCAAGGCTGGGATAAAAAAAGATTGTCATCTGATTTTTCCATCTGGATGAGATTGCTCAATTTGCCTCCAGACTGTGTCTCCGGGGGCTGACGCAGAGTGATGCTGCTGCACTCCCTGCCTCGCAGGGGGAGGTATGACCAGTGGTGAGGTGTCCTGCAGGAACACACAGATGTCTTTCTGGAGCAAACTGAGATGTAGATCCAAACTGGCTGGTGGAAAACAATCTGACAATAAACACATTGACCAACTGGTGTCTCTCCCCCAACTTGCTGCTCACAAAAGTCAAGTGATTTTAGATGCTGGATAGATTTACAGAAAATGTTTTCATCCTGCTTGTCACCAGTTTAAAAATATATTAGAAAGGAAATGAAGTGACAGTTGTAAAGTATCCAGTGTATTAATGCTAAAATGATATGACCAGAATTGTATAAAAAGAGGATTTCTGTTTTATATCTAAAAGTTAAACTGTATGCAATTATGAGACCATTTAACCTTTGTCCAGTCTACCTGTCCCTATCTATTCAGTCAAGCTTCCCTGAACAAATTGGTTTTATAGCAAAACCACAAAAAGTGATTAGTACAGAAGCAGTATTTATTCTGATTATCCTCTAGCAGCTAGATTACTGCAAGAGTTAAACCTCATTTGCATCTTTCTGCAAACAGATGTGGCTGTAGAGAGCTGTGGTATCAAAGACTGCAAGGCTAATGTGAAGTGTGTGGTATGTCAGCTTTCTGATCTGGCTGGTTAGGCTTATAATTTCCTGCCAGTTTATAACAGCTTCTGGTTGTTTGATTGTAAAGGGAAAGGTACTTTGGGGCTTAGGCAGCAGGGAATTGACTTACTCAAATGTCCTTCATCTGAATGTGATTTTTTAAATTTTAGATTTAAAGACTATGCAGGTCTTTCATTTATCAGCTCCAGCTTATGGTTTGCTTCCTTGTATGTTTTATTTTTAACTGCAAGGTTTTATATCCATATTAATAAGTCATCCAAGAAGTATTGTAGCACTAAATAATCTGCACTTTCCAAGTGAAATAATTGTCACAGTTTGCACAAATAGAACTGTCTGGTTTGCTACAAGTGACTCAAATATAACAGAACATAGTCCAGTGGAAGAGACAGTCTTCAGAATAGCTTTTCAAGGATTCCTTATTGCCTTGCAATGCTTGCTTTTTTTTTTTTTTTTTTTTTTTTGTGAAACAGGCAAATGAATTCAACTTACAGCCTAACCTGGTCATTATTTAAAATCACTGAGTCATTAGTAGTCTAGTAGTCTCCAGCTCTTCCTCTTCATAAGTGGCTTTTTGGATGGACAGCATGTAAGCTGCTAACTAAATTTCAGTTTTTAGGAAGGCCTTTAGTGATATAACTAAGGGTCATTAAAATCCTATTTAATAGGGAATACTCCTTTGCCATAGACTTGATCAATAAATTAAATAGATTAATTAAGTTGAGCTGTCAGGACCAAGGACTGTCATGAAGTCAGGCCAGCAGAGTTGGCCATTTATCAGAGGCAAAAGTTTGTCAAGCAAAGGCAGCCATTAATGAGTAATTCTGGGGTGCATGTAAATGAGAAAGTACATAAAAAGTCTAGCAAGGAGTGTCTGTCATCTGATCACAGGCAATATAAAAGGAGGTAGATGCATCTGCACAAAGTCATTAAATTTGCTTATCAAACTTACTGTGAATTTTTGAACTTCAAGTTCTGAGGAGATGAACTGGCTTGTAATGTAATAGTCTTAGGTATTTCCATTTTTCACTCTTCACTGAGAAATTCAATTGGTTTTATGTTTTGAGATATATGTACACAGACAAACATATACCTAAATAAGTATGAAGTGGTTTAAAATGCAGGGTTACTAAAAAATCGGAAAGCTTTTATTGCTTTCAGAGAATTTGGAGGAATTCTGCAGGTAGAATTCAGTGCAGAGAATGAAGCCAGACCTATGCATTCCTGTCATTTCTGAGCAGGAAACTTCCAGTGTCATTTGTGCCTGGTTCTGTTTGCTGCCTACAGGAGAGTCCTGTTTGTCCTGACCTGTGGGGGTCTCACAGCTGGGTGCTGTGAGAAGCTGCTTCTGCATGGAGGACCCTGATGAGTGACCCAAGCTGTCCTTGGACATCCTTGGAGATGAACAGTCAGCAGAGTTTCAATTACCGCTTACTGAGGATCAAGAGACAGAAAGCCATAGGTGCTCCATATCTTTAGTTTTTCCCTGTGACCCTGAGGTTGTAGAAAGGTGGTGACAGTATTTCTCTGGCAGCCATAGGTGTGATGGCTGATGGAGTGCTGTTGTCGCCCCAGGAACCCCTCAAGGCTGGCACAGTGCAAGCGGCGGAGCAGCAGCAGCTCCTGACTCTCACTGCTTTGCCACAGACCCCTTTGGTACCACGTGTTCCTCTGCGGATGTGGTAGGAGTGAGCTGGTGTGTGCTTCCCAATGTAGAAAGGAAAGCAGTGCATATAATTGCATCGAAGTTGCATCTCTGTTTTGGTACTTCCAGTTTAGCTCTAAAGCCCTGGACATATGGATGTACTCCTACAGCCGCTCTGGAGGCAAGCTGAGAATAAAATGAGCTGCGTGTAAGTGCTGTAAGTCTGTGTAAATGAAACCTGCCTGACAAACCAGAAACATGCCTTTTGATGCATAATAAAACTAAAATTCTCTCAAGGCATAGAACTTTATGTATGTTCAGTTCCTGTTGATAAATAGTTCTCAGCTCAAAACAGCAAGGGAGTGAGCCAGAGATGCTAGTACCAGGGCAGTGATTTATCAGGAGATATGTGAAGATGACAGTGTTAGAAAAATGTGCCAAGCCATGTAGGCAAGGCCACGGTCTTCATTGTCGTGGTTTGCCAAACACCAGGCACCCATGAAAGTCACTCACTCACCCTCCCCAGCCACAGCTGGGCAGAAGAGAGAAAAAAATTGACAAAAGCTTCATGAGTTGAGATAAGGACAGAGAGAAAATACTCTAAGGGCAAAACAGGCTCAACTTAGAGGTACAAAGGAATTTATTAGGGAAAAAAATCAGAGGAAGATAATGAGAAGTAAAATAGGCCCCTAAAATCACCTTTTCTTCCCCCAGCTCCTCCCTCCTTCCCATCGATAGCACAGGGAGACAGGGCATGGGGGTTTGGTCAGTTCGTTACCTGAGGTTTTCTTCCACTTGGCTCAGGGAGAGAAGTTTTTCTCCTGCTCCGCTGTGGGGTTCCTCCCACAGGAGACAGTTCTCCATGAACTTCTCAGCATGGGCCCACTCTCATGAGCAGCAGTCCTGCCAAACCTGCTGCAACGTGAATCCCCCCCTCCATGGGCACCCAGTCCTCCCAAAACTGCTGCGCCGTGGGTCTCTCTTCCACAGGGTGCAGTCCTCCAAGGACAGGCTGCTCCAGCCTGGAGCACGGCCCTGTCTCCCCTGGGTCTCCCACTGGATCACAGCCTCCTCCAGGCATTCACCTGTTCCAGTGTGGGCACCTCCCCAGGGGATCTCTGCATCCCCCATGCATCCCCAGGGGTTGTGGGTGGATCTCTGCATCCCCCAGGGACCCCACGGGCTGTGGGTGGATCTCTGCATCCCCCGTGGATCCCCAGGGGCTGTGGGTGGATCTCTGCATCCCCTGTGGATCCCCAGGGGCTGTGGGTGGATCTCTGCATCCCCCAGGGACCCCACGGGCTGTGGGTGGATCTCTGCATCCCCCAGGGACCCCCACGGGCTGTGGGTGGATCTCTGTATCCCCTGTGGATCCCCACGGGCTGTGGGTGGATCTCTGCATCCCCTGTGGATCCCCACGGGCTGTGGGTGGATCTCTGCATCCCCTGTGGATCCCCAGGGGCTGTGGGTGGATCTCTGCATTCGCCGTGGATCCCCACGGGGTATGGGTGGATCTCTGCATCCCCCGTGGATCCCCAGGGGCTGTGGGTGGATCTCTGCATCCCCCATGCATCCCCAGGGGCTGTGGGTGGATCTCTGCATCCCCCGTGGATCCCCAGGGGCTGCAGGGGCACAGCTGCTCCACCATGGTCTCACCACAGCCTGCAGAGGAATCTCAGCTCCGGTGCCTGGAGCACCTCCTGCCCCTCCTTCTGCACTGACCTTGGCGTCTCCCTGTTGTTTCCCTCACATGTTCTCACCTCCTCCTCTTCTCTGGCTAGGAAAAAACTGTGTGTACTTTCTTTTGATTTTCTTCTTAAATCTGTTATTACAAAGGCATTACCAACCTCTCATTGGCCCAGTTTTGGCCAGCAGCATGTCCATCTTCAGAGCCATCAGGGATCGGCTCTGCCAGACATGATGGAAGCTTCCAGCACCTCCTCCTAGAAGCCACCTCCATGGCCCCCTTGCTACCAAAAACCAGGCTTTGTAAAGCCAATATAGGAAAGAAGACCCTCTTTTGCAAGGGGTGAGAAGGTGCAAGAAGGAGAAAGGACTTGGTCTTTCCTTGAGGTTGTTTAGGAAGGGTAGAGAAAAGGGTGTACCTGACCTTGGCTCACTTAAGTGCACCTGGGATGGAAGAGGATGAAAATGAGAGACTGTGATTGGTGATAACTTCTGGATTGCTTTCCCTCCCTGCTCAATGGGGCAGTGAGAATCACTGTCTCATGCCATAGTCCAGGATTTTGTCTTGGGAACTTGTAAGAGAAGTTAGAAAGGCTCCCAAGTGGCTGAAGGGCCTCAGCCATTAAGTTTTAAAAAAAACTTTTGGTTTTTGCTGTGAATCCTGAATTCACAGCACTGCCATGTACATAAAATTATTAATTTTAATTAAAATGGTAAAACATTCTGAAGCAATAGAAACACTCAAATTTTGTAATTAAAGTAATGCAGAAAAAAAATGCTTAAATGGTTCCAGAACTAAATTTCACAATGGTTATGCCACTTTAAAGTTACAGGGTTTAGAAACTAGGTTGCACTTTTAAGAGACTCTTTAATAATTCAAGTCCTTTCAAGGTCAGAGAGAAAGTGGCGATACAGTGATTTCTCATCTTGAAATTTAAAAGCTCTGTTTATTCCTCTCATATACATGCATACATATTCCAAGAGTTACCATAGGATCTCAACAGTCAGGGTCAACATGTCAAGTCAGTAGATACAGCCCACTACTGTGTATCTGCAGCTTCAAAGCATCACTTTTTTTTTAATATTCAGTTTGGTGCACACTTGATAACAGGGCCAGGTAAGCTCTTCCCTTTCAAATTCAAGGCAATGCATTATCCAGAAGTAGTTGGAATAACCAGTAATTTTCTCCCTGGCTCCTCTGGAATGATTATTCAATATTTATTTTCAGGATTTCTTTTTCACAGTAAAAACATGACTTACCTCTAAAGTTTCTGGAACAGGAACCCTTTTTTAATATGTTTAAATGTTATTTAGTGTAAAAGGGACCTATCTCTGAAGCTTTTAAATGCTACTCCAAGAAAAACAGTGGTAGTACCTATTGCCTGTAGAAAAACATCAATAACTCCCAATTAACTGTCGCTGAAGCACACCTTCAGTTTGAGATTTGTTCGAGTGGATTGAGTACTTTCATGGGAATGTTCAACTACCAAGAAATCAATCAGACCATTGCAACAGTCCAGAGCAATTAAGAAAACTTCGGAGGATTAGAGCAAAAAACTGCACTAGTAAGTATGAGCATGAAAAAAGTTCTCTGATACTTCATGAAGAGCTACAGAACAAAGTAAAGCTCCTTATAATAGTGGTCAAAAATAAAATGTACCGGTAGGCTACACAAATTAGCATTTTGACACTTTCATACAAGCATTGGGCAAAGAAATGGGTCAGTGAGACCCTTCCTTATCTTGCCCACATGGCAACATCTGCTTTGACAAAGGAATGTTGAGGAAACTTTTCTTCCTTCTGTGCTAAAATACCTTGGCTGGCCCCTGTTAGAAAAAGATCATTTTGGAAGTAGCTTCATAAAGAGTCCAAATATCCAAGATGACATTCATGCAATCCAAAGCCAATCCTCCAACTGTGTGTGGACGCTGACTAGAGAAAGTGCTGGCATGCCCAAAATGTATATTGGGCATATTCAAATTCAGACACATATTGACAGCAAATTACTGACACAATACCTTGCTCAATGACAGAGATCTCTCCCACTTTCAAGCAGTTTCCTGCTAATTGGATTCTCTGTTCCGCCTCCAAAGAGCTAAAACACAAGTTCCTTCCCTCTGCCTGATGTTAGGAAAAACCCATTCCCTTTTAGGAGACAACAACTAGAAAGCAATAGGACCAGGCACATAAAATCAGTGCAAATATAAGAGGCACAACTCCAGCAGCTCCTTCTTTCCTATCTTTTATCACAGAATTAAAAATAGTGTTGGCAAGTTCTCTGTTAAGTTTATTTGGTGTCTTTATACATTTTTAAATGTAATTTTGGTAGGTTTGTTTTTCCATGGATCTGTCAGTGTGTTGTGTATAAAATGACAATTCAAGTCTCAAGCTATCAGCCTCTTTCTGCCAAGTGACAAATAGCGGATGCTTAAAAAAGTCTCATGGCATTCCAGAGAGCTAAAGAATAATGAGTCACAATCTCAAAAAAACTTTAAATTATTTTTTCTTTCCCCCTTCCCTTTTTTCTTCTCCCACCTTACCCTAGTTGCTCACAGGAGGGGGTTAGGCTATGGGGCTCAAGAAAAGAGAATTTTCAATTTTGAGTTTTAGCATAGAGTTTTCAAGTACCAGCAAAACCTAATTTCCACTTGCACATTACATGGGGCTTTATCACTAATTTGTACAACGTGTCAAAAGAGTAGAAGATAAGCTGTAACACTCTCCCCCAAGCTACACTCTGCTGTTAGATTGAAAAGGCCAGGGTAAAAAAGGTGCTAATAAAATGTTAGCAGTGTTTCCCTTCTTTGGAAAAAACTTGGCAGTGCTTGAGGAAAATAATTAAGTTTGTACAAGAATTATATGAAACCTATGTGCTAAGCTTTATTCCTTATTTTTATTTACTTCTTTTGCCACATTCATTTTTTTAATATCTTTTCCAGTTTAGGAATTCTGTCCAATGCTTGGAGCAATATGCAGGAAGAAACCATAAGAAATCTTACTATAACCTCAGAAAATAAGTATGATTTTGCACATTCATGTGGTCTCTAGAAGAGCAGAAAGAGAATGAAACATCAGGCAGTTGTTGTTCACATCTCCAAGGCACTGATGTCAAAAGTACTGAAATGATGCAGATTCATATTAAAACCAGAACAAACAAGCAAAACAAAACCAGCGCAGAACTCTCCCCTATGTTAGTAAAAATAAATAAATAAATACTCCTTGTCATTCTATCCTGGCCCCTATTTTTACTGTCGTGCTTATCAGCTATGCATTCAAATTAAAGAGAGAGTAAGGCAGCATCCTTCAAGAAACTTCACAACAGAGCACTTTCAAACCACACCCTTTCCCGTGCCTCGCGAACTTCCCGCGCTTGCAATGCCTTCAGCTGAGACAAAACCTCTGAGTGTTCCAGTTCCATCTCTTCTCTGGCACCTAGTGAGCCCAGCTCTGCCTCTCCTGGTCAGCTCACAAGGGGACAGGCAGGAGAGCCCACTAGAAAGCCTCAAATCCAGCATTCCCAATGGACTGAGTCCACTTAAATAATGAATGTCTTCCCACTTATAACCCAACGGTTTTAATGCAGTCCTGTGTTTTCATCGTTTTGACCTTGCCAGAATAAATAAATAAATAAATACATACATACATACATGCATACATAAATAATCCAGATACTGAGATGGGACATCTTCGTCTTTTAAAGTCTGCACACAGTTACACCCAGCTCCTAGAGCCCAATATGGGGAAAAAAAAATCCTCACTTTGGACTCAACATAAACTTTTCATTCAAATGCTGTCCTAAGAAAGAGTACCCGAAATTGGATGGTTAAGTGATTCTTTTGTCAATCTTACAGGACCAAAGAACACAAGACAAAGAATGAGGACAGACAAGCTACAGAAGTGTCCCAAATACCCAGGACATTGTCTCTCTACATAAAATGAAGTCAGTAGATTATTATCCAGCATCCCCAATGTTTCTGCCCTGCCTGAAGTAGCAGTCTTGAGAGGAACTGTTCACAAAGCTCATTTCAGCAATGAAAATCCTGACAGACATGAGAAGGTAAATGTCACACAGCCAGCCAGGCTGCTGAAGGCCCCTTCTCTCAATGCTTTGAATAAATACATCCACATTGCTATTTCTGTTTCATAGGAAGGGTATAAAATTGTGAAGCAGGGAGAACCTGCACTGCTAGGACACATTAGCAGGCTGTGTGCCAGGCAGGCAGCTCACCACAGACACGGGTAGGAGATCAGAGCCCCCACAGCTGGGAGGGCTGAGAGCATTTCAAAGTAGACATAATCTACTGGGATGTGTCGCTTCCAGCAGCTCCTCTGCTTCAACACAGAGCCAGCTGTTGGGCCAGCTCAGCCACTGGTTTCCAAAGAACCCGCTGACCTGCTAAGGAAACAATAGGAGAAAGGCTGAGACTACCACAGGAAGGACAGGAACAATTTCTATTTTTGTTTAAATCACCCACTTCATCAGTGGCAAAAGTGCCCCGAGCTGGATGGAGCATATTTAAGTGCCAGCCCCTGCAAGCATCAAGCACAATGAGAGGAAGTAACAGCAAGGGAAATGCCAAGGCTCCGTGTGCTGGGAGAGCTGTGTGGCTGCCAGGAAGCAGGTTCCTGGCCCCTCGCCCTTGTAACGTGGATTAACACATCCATGGGGACATCTCAGGCACATGAGAGCAGTGTCTAACCAGCAAGCACTTCTATAGGGAAAACAAAATCACACAGAAAACAGGTTTCTATCAAACAACTGTTGCTTGCAAATATGTTGGTAATCAATCAGAAAAGCCTAGCCCCAGACAGACTGAGACGGGAAAGCTTACCTTTCCTTCAGCACTTGTGTACCATGGCATCATTCCCCACCCCACTGCGATTCTCTCATACTGCCTGAGCTTTCCTTGATGTTGTTCAGTCTCCTGATGTTTATGAAAGAATCTGTATATTGATTAAAGTACCTTAGGAGAGCCAGGGTCCTTATGCACATTTGAGTTAAGAAACTTACAGGTGAGGATAACAACCCCTTGGCATTTCACAGCTAACCAAGCAGCTAACAAGTGGTCAGCACAGCTCTTCTGTCACTCAGCCAACCATACTGACAGTCTTGCTTTGAAGGCAGTTCACTGTAAGAGGTTTGGCAGCACATAAAAGTGCCATGCCAGTTATGTGGTTCCCTCCAGGCTTTGGTCAGATCACACAGTGCCTGGGTTTAGAGAAAAACAGGTGATGCACAATAGAACCTCTGAGGCAGCAAATAATTCAGATGTGATCAAGAAAGTGTCTACGCCAATGCAAGTGAAAGCAGGAGCAAGGGGACATTGGCTTCTACTCACAGCAGCACCTGCACTGCTCCAGGGGAGCCCAGCTGGTCCTACTGCTCCCAAATGGAGCCTGCCAGGTCCCGCTTTTCTGTGGAAGGGGCTGCTACTGCACTGGCAGGTTTTGCCACATCCTCTGTAAAATTCTGTGTTCTATGTAAGATCTTCAAACTCCCTGCTGAAAGGCAGATATTTTACAGAAATCACATTTCCTAAAATAACAGCAGAAATTCTCCTTCACCTCCTACTAGGCACTCTAAAGGAAAACATGAACCCAAATCTTCCATCTCTCCAGCAAAGCTCCTCTGCAGATTTTGTCAGTCACCTTCGAGGAGAGTGGGAAAACCTGGTCTGAAGTGGCTGCTGCCAATGTAAAACAGAGATCTGTGTAAGCTGAGAAGTGTTTTCTATTTTAAATGTATTCATTCATACAATCACAGGGCATTGGTTCCAGACTACACCTTAGCCATCACAAACAACCACAGTAAGTCAGCAAAGACCCAGCAGCAGCCCTGTCTCCACAATCACAGTTTACCAGGACACAGGGTTCAGGTCTTCAGGTGGGAATTCCCAGCCTGCCAGATCCCAGCCCAACTGGATGAGCCATAGCTGCCCAGAGCCCACAAGGGTTCCCACTGTTATCTCCAAGTCAGCATTTGGGTCCCTTCTACATCCACCTCAGAAAGTAAAAAGGTAATTGAAAAGTGAGATGACAGAGCACCTAGATGCAGGGAAGAAAAGTGCAGAGGAAATTCAAGAGGAAAAACAAATTAGATCAAGGGAAGGGAAGGGGAAAAGAGAAAAAAAAGGCAATGGATGGCAATTTCATTAGTAGAGGTCAAAAATGTTGTCTTTACCATTTCAAATAATATCAAATTCTGTTGTACTTAAGTTTATGATGAATTAAATATTAGCAGTCAGCAACAGATGAATCCCTTTGGAACGGAAGCATAACTGAGCATTCTTACAGTAATAAAGTACTGCAATGGGTTCAAATTTTCTGTAAATTGTATTTGTGAATTGTTTCTATGAATTTGTATTTAAATGTATACACATATATTCAGCAGAAAAAGCAAAACCCTACTCTTTTGAAAACTGAAGTTTCTAAATGTAAATTGTTTTTACTACCTCAATAGAAACAAAAAGGAGAGACAATGAAAAATTCAAGAGAGTCAGTCAAATTAACCTTTTTTGATCAATGACTCGTTTGTAGGGATAGAGACTTTTTTAAGTTGTGAAATTTCTGATGTATGCACACCACCAAGATTGGAATCAATAAAAAGTGAAAATAAAGTGGATTTGTGTAGACTGGTTTTCAAAGCAAAACTATGCATTATTCATACAGAAATCTGCCTATAATGACAGGAAAGCAGATTGAAAAGTCTAAAGGTTTAGACCCTGTAGAAAATTTAAGACAAATCACATTATTAAAATGAGCTTTGATTAGATCTGCAGAATACAGAAATCCAGTCTTGCTCACCTATAGACATATTTCTCATGCGTGCATTTCTAGGTTGTAGCATATGTACAAGTAAAAAGACCATCTTAAAAGCATGACACATCAAAGTTCCAGAAAAGGAAAAAGCTGGACTTCACAGGAAAAAGAAAAAATTAACTACACAAGTAATTAAGATGTTAAATATTTACAGCACACTTTGTTTGTACAAAGGTATGTTTTTAAACATTCAGAACAGCTGCTTTTAATAGCCAAACTCCTACTTACCTAACCATGTCGGATGCTGCAAGTGGTGAGAAGGCTGCTCTCAGCAGAGCGCTGTCTACACCTGTGATGAGATTTGCAGCAGACACTGAGACACTGGTTCTCTCTTTAACCCAGTGGTAAAGAAAAACCCATGACTTCGATGGAACAAATTTCCACAGCTTGGTCTTTGTTACCAAGCAGTGCAGTGTGACAGGGCAGGTCTGGGGAGTGAAGCAGAGGGTGCGGAGGACCAAACCCCCACATTTGATGACTTCTGGCCGTTATCAGTCAGACCAGCACTGATCTGGTCACACACACAGAACAGCCAGTGGGAACCAGGCAAACAATGGGAGCTCACCTTCACATCTGTCTTCTCTGGAAAGGAGCTCAGCCCCTGCACCGAGTCCATCCTACAGAGCACATCAAGCCTGGCAAGTGGGGACATGTAAAGTTCATGTAAAAATACATTTCTGAACCAAACGAAAAATTATGGCAGAAGGAATGTGTTTCCATTAAACACTAGTGTTGAAAGATGACTTCACTATAATAACCAGGCCATGTCCAGTGTTTCTCCTGAAGTTTAAATATAAAGCATTTTTTACTCTTTCATCTTGAACTGTACTTTGCCAGAAGACCAGCTGATGCAGCTCCACACAACAAAGTCAACTCACTTCACTCCAGCATAATTTGGTTATCAAGTAATACTCTCACATTTTCTCAAATCTCTATTTAAGGAGCAAAACAAAAAAAGCAACACAGATTAGAAAAAGAAGTCTTCAAAACCTGCAGATAATACAAGATTTTATAGGGAAGAGGAAAATAGCAAGAGGAAGCTGGAATATAGAAAAAATGTCAAGAAGAGAGCTTGTACAATTTCAACAACATCCAGCTGCAATTCAACTCCTGCTTCAGCTGTAATCTCTAAATCCATCCAGATCCGCCTAGAAATGTTTGATTATCTATATGGGCCTATAGTTATATACAACAAGTACAGAAAACAGCAGTTCTATCTCTTTACCATTACTGTGATTAACTTCAAAACTTATTTACCTTGAAAGTACTCAAGGGATTGCAGTATTAATTATTTTTAAAGGACACTCAATGCAATTGGTGGCCCAGCATTGATGAGTGTATCAAAAAAAGGAGAATTAATTGGGGACCTTGGGACCTTATTAAAATTTGCTCTTGACTGTAAGTTCTATGACCTTCTATGCTGAACTTCTCTTGATGAGGTAACTGCACTTATACTTCAAGAATACCATTTGGTGGAGGAAAATAACCAGACTTCAAAGAAGTATACAAACACATTTACAATACAAATCAGTGGTTTTCCAAGGAAAAAGATTAGAAAGACTAAAAGCTTCTGCACT
Source organism: Lanius collurio (assembly GCA_020086605.1). Taxonomy (NCBI): domain Eukaryota; kingdom Metazoa; phylum Chordata; class Aves; order Passeriformes; family Laniidae; genus Lanius; species Lanius collurio. The sequence goes on along the minus strand of JACBWW010000057.1, from coordinate 3,548,358 downwards.
GCACAGTGAAACAGGATCTGATTCTTGTATGTCTTAGATGCAAACCTCCTCTCAAAGCATCACACTTAGCAGCAAACCTCAAGAGGCAGAAAGTGCATTCACAAGGCTATGTTCCTGACAGAAGCATCAAATTAGGCAGGATAATGGAAACTTGCACCCTTGCAGGTAACTAGACAGTATATTACTCATCTCTCAGATGTGCAGAAAAGGAGGAAAACCTCACTAGTTCAAACAGCCTTGTCCTAGGATCAAACAGCCTTGTCCCAACAGTAAAAGAGCTGCTTCCAGGCTGGAGATGACCTACACAGACCCTTAACATGACACCAAAGCTCAACTTCTCCTCCTGCAATGAGCAGGGGTGGACACAGACACACTGTACACGGAGTAGAGGCACGCTGGACAGGACATTCCTCACACACACAGATGCAGGGTCCCAATAGGCCCAGGTCTGTCTACACAGATGATGTCTTTGCACTGCCCACCTCAAAACTGAGCAAACTTCTTAAAAGCCTGCACCAATCCTACATTTTCAATGAGAAAAACTCAAAGGGCAAAAGAAATAGGTAAATCTTCATTAGTATTGTGGAAAACAGCTTTGACAGCAAACACTAACAAGATCTCTCTTTTTATCTCATCACCAGCCAACTTCGACAGCTCTATGGACAGAGAGCCCCAGGTGCCTTTTCAGCTTCTTGACATTTGAACCCCTGTTAATGTTTCATCCAATGATTACTTTTATTGGGTTTTTTTCCCTCCCCACTGGCCGCACACAATGAACTTCAAAAATTTCAGAGCACAGAAAAACATCTACCAAAACCCACCCCTTACTAACCACTTCTTACATGCTTTGTGCTATTTCCAAACCTCTGTCTTTGACTACACCAAATCACATTGATCTTTTGTGGAAATCTGAATTATTCCACACATCCCAAGTGAATTAAGCAGAAGACCAAAGAACTGGGAAGCACAGCCCATGCCAGGAGGGCAGGCTTTATCTGTAGCACCACAAGTTTTTGATACTCATTTTTCCTGGGTTTTACAGCTTCTTTGAGCAAACCTCTGTCCTTTTATGAGAGGTAAGCACTTCCCTTTCTCAGCTAAATTAATCTCCCCAGTCTTTTCACTTTTATTTTAAAAATTTGGCCATCTTGCTTGGTTTGACTACTGGAAATCTGCTTTATAGCACTTAAAATAGTGGCTCTTTTACAGTAAAAATCTCAAATTAAATCAAAAGTCTAGAGTCTTGCTGCTTGCTGGGGAACTCCTCAGACCCAAATCAGAGACCAGGGCTTCCATCTTTTACAACACTTGCACAGCTTTGCTTATTGTAGGGGCTTTTTAAGTGCCACCATCTTCTGTTCCAGAACCTCTCTATTCCCCTGAAGAAATGCTTCACACATTCCCCAGGATTTTTTTCCTCATAATGTTTTTCTTAGTATCTATTTCTCTCCTTTCAATATTTCAATATTCTCTCCTCTCAAATTGTCAAGTCTGACTCCTGTGTCAGCAGCCACCTGTTGGTCCATCCTCTTCTTCATATTCAGTGCAAATGCAGGACATGGCATCAGACTCTTATGGCCTTCCACATCCTGGTGCCTGGGCTGACAGAAACACAGGAAATTTCAATTTCCTCAAGGCACTCATCTATTCCTGCCATTCCCTAGTAACAGCTGAGTAGACTTTTTGCAGGCTTCATTTAAAACCCTCATACACTCCCCAGCAATTTGTCCCTTTCGCTTTCCATGCAGATTCACTTCTCTTAAGTGAACAAACATATCTTTACTGTCTCTTCTTTTAAACTTTACTTCCAAATATGGGCAATGTTTGCTGCCATTTCACTCAGTGATGAATGTCCTTTAATATTTCCAGAGATAATATAGTTTCAGAAGTCTCTGTACTTTTCCTATCTACCACTAGAAAGAGAAGCAAAAGGAGTAGCTCCCTGACAGTGGATTTGTAAAATGGGCAAGGATCTTCTTTTCTTTCACTGTATTTGTAATGGGAATAGACCACTTTTAAAGTACCTGAAAGAATATGCATTTCATAAGCAAAATATTTCTGTTCTGGATTAATGCTGGAGGGTAATGGGAGAAGATGAATAATTAACTCTTAGCTGCTGAAAAAAGGGTTCTATCTAACAAAAGATTTGACTGAATTCTTTCTCATGTGCAATCTTCAATTCTATTTCAAGCTCTTTCCCACTGCAACAGTTGTGGGGTTTTTTTCTTTTAAAAAGGAGACTTATACAGACAGCAAATGTACATAATTCATGAGGAGACACACTGGACAAACTTTTTTTTCACACTTACATATAAGGCAAGGCTGGGTGGATGGAGAACCCCACAACTCTAGGCCACATTTTAAACACACATTTCTAAACCAGACAACAGCTGGGAGCCATTACCCACCGGAGACTCAGCTGATGCCTCACAAAGCTCTTGAGTACTGCAAACAAACCCTTCCCTTGCAGTTGCTGCCAAGGAGTCTTTCTCCTGCTGCTTGTATTCTGCCAGGGAGGAAAGGCTATACAGCAAGGCAGGAGTTGCCCTTCCTCCAAATTTTTCCTGACTGTTTTAACAGAAAAACAAAGTTATTGAGATACCTGGGGGTAAAATAGGTTGGTTGTAAAAAATACTTCCATTTTCACCAAGACCTAAAGTTTAAGTTTTGCCTAGATTCAAAATGGGAGACACACAAAAGCCCCAATCATTTTCTTACAGTACTAACAGAGTGTAACCAGAGCTGAATAGCTTCAATAAACACACATATGTTTAGAACAAGATCATCTTCCTGCAGATTCCCTTCCCTGAGACCAGCTAGAGTTATAGTTCAAACCATGAAGGAAGCAGAGACTATCCTCCAAAACCTCTACCAAGGGAAAGGAGACCAAATGGAGATAAATCAGGGTGAAGGTAAAAAAGGAAATAAGAAACTGAGTTGCCCTCAGGAAATATGTAATTACATCTCTGCGTTCCTCTTCTAAGCCTGAGGCAGACCAGGTCTATGCATTTGTAGCTTCCACACAAGTTGGGCAGATAATTGTAAACTTTTCAGATTTATGATTATTATCAGCAGAGCACCCCTCAAGTTCTCCAAGCAGCCAAAGGTTTCAGCAGCATTTATAGGAGATCTCAGAGAATGATCTCTCAGACCACACAATAGCAACCGAGGAAGGATCGGATGGGATTAGAACTGACTTTGTGCCAGAACTTAGCCTGGATGGTTACCAGGAACAGTAAGAGAACCTGCTCAAGGAGAGGACAAATCTTCCTGGGCTTACAGGTGGAGGAAATGCTAAAATTGCTTCAGAGAAGCTGCACCTGAGATGAGGAAATAACCAAAGAAGGGACAGAAATACAGCTAAAGCATCCACACTGCAGCCAGCAAAGGCAGCAGTCCTTCAGAGCCCAGGTCTTTTCCAGTCTGGCACGAGGCTTCACCTCAGAGCATGCTCAGCCCTCATCTTTCCCAGAAAAGGGAGCAGACCTGGGACCAACACCAACCACATGTCACTGAAGGTCTAGTTGGCAAGCCCCACACAGATTTTTAACCCAGTTTCACAGCTTGTCCATATCACCCACAGGCTATTTACCCATCCCAAATGAGCAGGCAGCACTGGCTTGGATGGGATGCTCAGGAAATAGGATACAGCCCAGATCCTCAGGTTGGCTCCATCAGCTCCCATCACAACAGCACAAGACTACTCCAGGAAAACAGTCCCTCCAGAAGAGAACATGACCACCAAAATGGCATGGAAGGACCAACAGGGCAGACATGGATCTGTGTTGTGAATGGCAGCTGCAGAGTCCCAGGACTGCTGAGGCTGGAGGGATTTGTACAGCTGTGCCCCAGGCAGCTCCATTCACCAACATGCAACACTACCCTTTGACTGCTGAGAAAATCACAGTGGTAAGTAAAATGAGAGCAAGCAAAGAAGTTATTCTTGATTTGAGATCCTCATTTTAACTTGAGAAAATTCAATTAGTTTCTACCCAGAAGCAGTTTAGCTGCCATTGTTGGCAATCAATGGTCCCTAAATGCTGAGAAACTGGCAACTGTTCAATGTGCTGGCAGAGAGGCTTTCCTAATTAAAGATGTCACTTTTCCAGCTAATTTAAGTCTGCCATCTCTTTAAAGTACCAATTGCCACAACAAAATATGAATAGGAAATTGACTTTCTGTGCATCTGTTTTTGCAAAATACTTCCTTGGAGTCATATGTTTCAGCCTAAATGGCTTAGGTCACTTGCTGGGAGGCGATAGTAGAGCTTTGTTCTGCCTCCCGAATACCTCTTAAATAAAAATAAGCAGGGGTTCTGTCATCTATGGGAATGAAAAAGGTACTTGTTTTCTTTTGCATCATCAGTGACTTGTACTATATTCCATCTGATACTGATTTTGTTAGGATAAAGGAAAACTCCACTGGATAAGTCTGCTTTATCTGAACAGCTTCCATCACACTACATACTTATCACACTGCAACTTTCCTGGGGATAGGGAAGTGCTGTTACTCCTGCTGGAAGGAAACATAGAGGCATATGGCTGAGACACAAAGATTTTTAGATGTCTAACTTCCACTAAAGTCAAATTTCCAACTCATGCTGTTAAGCTCCTTTCCATAATAGCTAAATAACATCCCATTTTTTTTCTGAATCCAGCTATCCCAACATTTTAGCAAAACCATGCATTTTTATGACTATTTGCACTCTGGCAACAAAAGGAAAGCAATGCCTGTGCACCTGGGAATGGAATTCCTAAGTTCAGTAATAGAGCAGCACAGTATCTAATGCATCCCCAGCTGTGCTCACTCCAGTCCTTTCTGCCAAGTCCCCAAACTCAGCACTGTTCTGGGTCAGCCAAGGGAGCAAGCACAAATCCCAGCAGAGCTGTCTTCATAAAAAGGACTTCTGACTCCTCTCATTCCTTCTAATTTCTTCTTTTTTATGATCTATTTGCAAATCTGCATGGAGCAGATACTATAGCACTGCTAATTAGGTCAGAGCAATAGAGCCCATCTCTAAACTAGTTTTCTTTACTCCTCAAGGCTCTGACAAACAAAGCAGTCAAAAGCAGGACTTGGAATCTTCTCCTTCCCTCCTGTTCAAACATCAGAAAGGCCACTGAATTTTGGTTTTTTGTGGAATTCTAGATAAGAGCCATCCTCTATTGAGTGCCACAAGCAATAAACCCCTGATCTTTGGGACTTAAGGCCTTACTATTGCACACAAGAGTTAAATTCAACATGGATGAGATACATTCAGCCACCAGGGTAGTTACTCACATGAGCATTACTGATGTGAGGCTCTGTTTTGTAAGCCTGGAAATACTGGCTGGCTAGGAATACTTGAAGCAAGTCATGCGTTATTTATAATTTATTAAAATTTATTTTAAACAATTCCTCTCCCACACCATCATTTGATCAGCTCTGTTTACAGTCTACAACTGTGGAGCAGAGGCGTGCAGCATTAATTACACCACTGGGCTCTCCCACCCCCAGGTATGACAGAACAGACCCACACTTCCCTCCTGAAATGGAAACCTCCTAACATAGGTAGGAAAGGGGAAACATTTTATACTTGTTTTTCCCCTGCCAATGCAAGTTCAGCTATTCCCACTGCAGTGTGCCCCTTTGCCTCTTCCTGGACTCCGGGAAAAGACTTCTGGCAGCGACAAAGTCTCTGGGAGCTGAAATAAGGGGCTCCACACTTCACTAGGGAAAGAGCATACCCTTTGCTCAGATCTGATTCTCTAGACTGGCAGGAGGACTCTACCTCCCTCCTCTTCAAAATGTGTTAGTTGAATTCCCTAGCCCCAGGAGAGAATCACAGAATGGTTTGGGTTGGAATGGTTAGAAGATCATCCAGTTCCAATCCCCCTGCTCAGGGCAGGGACACCTTCCACTAAAACAGCTTGTTCAAAGCCCAATCCAACTTGGCCGTGAACATTTCCAGGGTGCAAGTGCAAACGCCTGATTATTTGCAAATAATTCCTCTAGACTGTGAGGATGGCAAGATTTTCCAAGCCCAGTTCAGCAATGCCACCTTTGTGCCCTGCTCCAGTCCTGGGTCTGGCTGTGAACTCAGTACCCCACAACCAAGGTCAATGAGGCCTTCTTTTTTTTTAAATTAAGTCACAGAGCACTGGAATGAATGCTATGCAGAACTAATTTGTCAGCCCAGCCACAGTGTCTTTATGTCTGCATACTTGCTGGTGAATTCCTTCCCCCCCTCCCTGGTCCATGTCCTCCTATCCTGAACAGGCACATCATGGCTGAAGTCAATACATGGGCAGTCGGCCCCTGCACTGCCTCCTCCAGGGCAACAGTGCACGTTGCACTCTCAACTCTCCCTCCAGAAACACTGAATTATTTTCATGAGTCACTGTATAATAGCAAAGAGATGCCAGGAAAGGAACAGAGGCACCACAACTCTGGGGCACCTCCAGCCCTCGCCCCAATTCCTGCAGCTGCTGATTAGACCAGCATCCACTGGGTACATTTCCAGAGGCCCAATGTGGGACACACACAGCAGTTCTAATGGCATCTTGCAATCCTACAGGAGGCTGCAGGATGGATAAATCAGAGGGTGGCCCAGGGCTCCTGCAGCCTCTGCCTTCCCCAGCACTCACATGACACTGACCATTGCCCGCTCACCCATCAGGACAGGATATTCCCATCTGCAGGCATCAAAACTCACAAAAAACCACATCCCATGAGCAGCTTATTGCAGGACAACATGCAAAGGCAAAGCCCTTCCCAAGCTCTCCAAGAAGGTTGCTGTGCAGAGCAGGGGCCCGCTCAGCACACTTTGGCAAGGCAGAGCACTCATGTCCTCAAGGTGTGGGGCAGAAGTAGTGCTGGAAATTAGGAATACAGCTATAAAACAGATAAAACAGGAATCTCAGCTCATTATCAGACCTCCTAATTACGCAGTCTAGCAACACAAATGCAATATGGAAACATTCATCACCAAGAAAATAAAAAAATCTTCACAACTTATATACATACACACATATGTGCACATATAGTTTACTCTACAGAACTAAAATATTTAACTGTATATTTTACATCAGTACATTTCATCTTAACTCATGGATATATCACCCATATTCCAAGTTATTTTATATACACAGAAGCTGTGTACCAACACCTCCATGAAGAAACCTGCAGGGTATTGCTGCCTCCATCTACTCAAGTGCTAATGGAAAAATTACCTGCACAAATACATCTGTAAACACATAGGGAAAAAATTTATCCCTTGAAGCAATTATCACATTGCATTTGGCTTTCCATGAACACATACAGCTCCTTTCAACTAGGAAAGACACTGTAGGTCAGCACTTGAGACAGTGACACATCCAAACACACCCAGACCTGTTCCCTGCTTCACTGGCAGAGCAACACACTCTTACTGCCTCTCCTTCTTCCCTCCCATTTCTTTCCATGCACCAGCACAGGTCTTGCCAGAGCAAATTTGCCTCCTAGTTTCCATTGGGAGGAATGTAGAGCTATGTCTTTTTAATGCTGTGCTATGACAGTCCAAAGCCTTATGCATTACACAACAATATTTGGGGAAGGAGGAGGTCTGTCCAGTTTCTGAAAAGATTAATCTCCAGGCCATTATAGTTAGCACAGATTCTATGAATTATGACAACAATAAAAATCAGCAAGAATAATGTCCACAATTCCACATACAACCCCAAAGGATCTGATGTGCTATTGCTCACAGCAGAGCTGCTCCCTGTTCTCTGGATAAATGGAAAAACCAGACCTTTCCTCTTGTAAGACAACATCTCTTGGCCTTGCTGCCATCACACTGCATGCCTAGAGAGCACACACACAGACCACAGGAAGGAGTGGGAAGGATACAATTGTTTCTGTTTAAATTACTCCCTGTTTAAAACTGTGGTTTGAAAGAAAAGAAAAAGGAAAAAATACCAACACAAAATCCCCAGCGTGGCTGCTGAGAGTGGCTTGTTCTCCAACCATCTGTGCTCCTGGCAGGAGCCATTCTGCTCCTACACATCCTTCAGCGCCTTCTGCTCCCTGAAGTGTTACACAACTGTACAGTGAAGGAAAATCAACAGAATTAACAAGTGGCCAAGTACAGAATTACCACTTAGGCTGAGTACATTGGTCTCCCATCACCTCTGTCTGGTACAAACTCAAGGAAAAGAGTTGATCTCAGCTCTAGCCTGTGGCTATTACTCCAATAAATAATTACTAATTACTGAGAAGAACAGTGGAGAACAGCATAAAATTAAGTGATACTGTTGCTTCTGGCTCCCTCTCATTTGTACAGCTTATTATTGCCCATGGGTGCACAGAGCCTTCCACTGCACTGACACCAGCGACAGGCATTTCAGCCACTCGCAGTTCTTGTGGATAAGCTTCTCTCCATTACTGCTTTTGGGCTTTTCTGCTGTGCAAAGTTCACTGTAAGCCCAAATCTGGATCCATACTTTCCATATGTTCTGCCATTTGGATCCAGGATCTAAAATTACCTCGGTTGCCACAAAAAATAGGAGCTTACAATTCCCCTTTGCCTTGCAATTAGGTCTCTAAATCACTTAATTGCGGGAGCCAGATTGTCTAGCAGAGTTCATTCATAAGCAGAGTGAGTCAGCTGCAAAATATTTATCACAGTCCAAATTCTCTCAAATTTCCAGCATTTGGATCACAGAATTATGTTCTGATCCAGGTCTAGGAGCAATGACATAAAAATTATAGGAGGCCAGAAAAATCAGAAATCATTTTCATCAGAAAGCACATTTCTTCTTCAGGAAATGTTATACCCTGCCAATTCCTGCACTGTAACTGTAATTTACTCCTTTAAACTTCTTTACTGTTCTGTGAATTGCAAGACATTATTTGAAGGATGCTGAATAATTAGTCTAACAATGAATTAATTGGTTTTTTTGCTAATTAGCTAGCTGAAAATTTTATTGGCATGAAATTTATCAGTTTCATCATTTAAGCACCTTCTTTGAAAGCCAAAAATTAAGAGCATCTTCAGTACAAAATATACCTTTTATATCTGTTTTATCAAAAAACATATGCGCACAACTGCTAAGTAAAAAAGCCTCAAAATACTGTAGAACAAGGAATATCTGATGCAAATTACTTCCCCACCCTCCCCCCTCCCAATATTCACCAATCTCAACAGTAATTTCAGTAATTAAAACTACAAGCCAACAAAGTACTACCAGGAATAGGTACCTCCTGACAGGTGCTCAACATGTAGTAAAATAAGCAGATCTCCACTCACACTAAGCGCTTACACTGTCAACAGCACTCTTAATAAATGGTTGCATTTGTTATGCTTTCTTAAATAATTATTTGCTAGAAGATCATAATCATCCAATAAAAATGTGTTTGGTTTTGAACTGGACCTAATTATAGGTTTTAAACACTGGTGACACATGAACTGGAATCCATTACCAAGTTCTGCATAGAAAAGGTGACAAAAAATAAAAAAATTATTTGGTTAATTATGAGACTGTGATCCATGGGAAATTGATGGGATTTAAGTGCTTGAAACCTAACTCTGTTTTCAAAATGAAATTAATGTAAACACTGTGTTTTTTAATTATTGGGACACCACAAAAACCACTGCAATCATCCCAACAAAACCTGCTTGGCAATTGTGGCAAAGATTTTTTCCCTCTCTCCATATGCAGAAGAAACAAGTTAATAACCTGAAATATACCAGATTTTAGCAATTCAAAATAGTACAGTGAATTTCTGGGCAGGTACAGAAATCAAACCATGCACTTTGAACTGCAGGGCTGAGAAAGAGAATTATTTACTTGCTGATCACAATCTGTTAGTGTACCTGGAGGATCAAGGATTTTTAGGATCAACTCCCAGTCGAGAGTACCAACTTCTCTTTCATCAATGTGTGCCAGAGTTTAAACATCTTTTAAACACCATTTCTTTGTATTTATGACTGAATTACAGTTCAATACGGCAACCCACTGAATCATCACACTTCCTCAGAATAAAAATTCTGCATGTTAACAGCATCTCCCTCCCCAGATGTCCTTCAGGCAACAATGAAAAATGAAGGAGACTGCAGTGTGCTTATCATGGTGACATGAGTTACCTCTGAATATTTCTCAGTGCAAAGACAGGCAAGAGGCACAAGACCCTTACAGGGGGGAAAAATGAGGGAAAAAAGGAGAAATGTCAATTTACATGAAGTGCACAGTAAAGACTTGCTTTGTCAAAGAAATCATCTGAACTTCCAAGTATCAATATCCATAGCAATAAAAAATAACTTCAGAAGAAAAGGGAAACCTTTATTCACAAAACAGTTTTAGGAGGCTTTCAAAGACTTTGTGCATAACTGTCTTGGGGTGACTAGATGTTATATTCCCTATTCGATGCTCCCTCCCCAGATATTGTCTGTATGCCTTTCTGTGCTTTTGGACTGAGACTGAGTGGAGAGAGAGAGAGAACTGAGCAAACTTCTAAACAGTGTCTCAAGGACAGAGATAAGGAGCTCTCTCAGTTTTTTTGGGTTTTGTTTTTTTTTCTCCCGAGATCTTCGGCTTGTTTCCTCCAGAGGGTTGAATTTTTCCCTGGAATTTTGGCTTTTTTCTTCTTCTTTTCTGGATTGCTTCACATCAGAACATCAGGACTTCTTTCATTGAGGTGGAGGGCCTGGGGGAGGGCCCACCTCATCCCCGCTCTGCGGAGGAGGAGAGAGAATACCTACGGAAGGACTTGGATTTTCTTTTTCCCAGGTTTCTTTTCCTCTATAGTGAGGGGGGCTTGTTGCTTATCATTATTATCCTTTACCTGTGTGTTTGTTGAATAAATAGTTTTTATCACTTTCACTTTCTTTCGAGGAAAAAGTTTAATTTTTCCCGAACCTGGCAGGGGGGAGGGGTGGTTTATAACCTACCTTCTCTGAGGGAGTATATTTCTAAATTTGGCTAAACCAGCTCAATAACTGAACATTTGTTTTAAATTAATAATCTTTCTTCAACTGCACAACAGAACAGCTTCTGGCTACAGGACACAGCTTCCTAAAATGCTGGTTATTGTAGTAATGCTTCAAGAAATGAATATGCAAGCTCGTATTGGAAATCACAGGAGCATTATTTACCTCTATTGAATGCTGATCTAGATGTTTAGCAAATAGAATGCAGATTAATTAAGTGCTTTTATCTAAGGAACTTTGATTTGATAATAATTAGGTTAAATATCAGCTAGTATTTTCTTACATCAAGCATTTAAATTATTATTAACAATAGAATGGGTGTTACTGCAATAGCAATTTTTCATGCCAGTGGAAAGGACTTTTAATATAAATTCATAACGACAGCATTGTATGGACCTGATTCTAATCAGGAAAGCATGCCATACATCTGAAATTGGTGTTCACAAATCACACCCTGGTTTCCCACTGTGGATACTGTTCCTGTTTCTGACATGTTTTCCAAAGGCATCCAGCAGTGCTGCCTGCACACTGGCTTCAGAGCTAGCAGTACAAAGGTGCAGGGGTTGAAGCTTAACCACATTCATTTGTTCCATTAAGACGTAGATGTATTTATTCATTTATGTGCTTTGCTACATCAAAGTCCATCTCTCAATCAAACCTTTTCTGAGTTACATTAAAAAAGAATGTAGGGCTACAAGCAGTAAATGTAATAGGCTGCCAAACAGCTCTAACAAGGTCAGTATCAGCACCCCCAGTGCACACTGTTTCCAACTACTGGTATGTCACTGACTGATGGAGCATGCCAGGACAGGACTACAACAATTCAGAACAATAACTGCACACTTTGGACCTGTGCTTGGAATGCATGCTGGGTAAATTCCTCAGGAAGTATTTAACCAAAGGTAGAGAGTGGTATACCCTCTATTCACTCCACAGCTGAAGGAGGATACACCGATGGTTGGTCCAAACACAGGGGAGCTGGAGGAGGAACATTTGTTTTCACAGTTCACCACTGGAGATGGCAAGCAAGGGAGGGACTCTGGCCAATAACACTCCATCTGGCTGTGGTGAGACACCACAAGTAGTTCCTCCTAGAAAAAGACCTGACCAGTTGTGCCCTCAAGACTTCTAGAAGTCCTTGGGGTTTAGTGCTTTGCAGAAAAGGTTTCTGCAGGTGGGAGGCAGCAGTAGGTTGTGTAGGTGTTGGACATTGTCGTTTGAGACATTTTCTTTTGCCTTCTCACATGACTCACTGAGCAGATCAGCACAGTTATTTTCAAATCATGAATCTGCAAGGCAGACCCCCTCTGGCTAACAACCCAGCTATCTGGGGAGAAAAAACAATGCACCTGTCTCATCCTGAGTGCTGAAGTAGCAAATGCTTTCTGAGCTTTATTTGCAGAAATGGGACAGTCATGGCCGTTCTTCTAGTTTTAGAACAAAATTTCCATCTAAAAATAGCATGGCAAATCATCACTGTAGGATCTCTGCTTTCTTAGACACACAGCCATTCCAGAGCACCTGTCTAGAGAGCTGCCCCAGCACATCCCAGAGGTTTGCAAATGGCAATTATTCTGCATGTTGAATATATACATTCCATCTGTGTGTGTCTGTGTCCAGGCACATGTGTATTTCCATGCTGGTACATTTGTATAATACATCTTTTCTACATGAATTAAGCCAAACAGTGATCACATGTTATTTAAATATCACTAAGGATTAGAAGGTTCAAAAAGACTCCAAACCCCATAAAGTGAGGCTAAGCAGGATTACTTCCTGGCAGCATGTGGATTCATGCATAAGCTGATTATTTATTTTCATGACCTACATTGGCATGTAAGGAAGAGACACAGTCTTCTCCCTCCCCAGACAGGATGAAATCAAATTTTATACCTCCCAGTGATGGATTCAAACTCACCTTCTTCTTTTCTTTCTCTTTAATGAACAAAAAGCAGAGAAAGATGAGAGATAGACTTCAGCAGCTGAAACGAAGTGGAACTGCTGAGCTACAGGAATAACCACAGTGTTAAGCCAATGGCATTCAAAGAACAGTAGGGATAAATTGGGGAAAAAAAGGTAGTAAGGAGTATGAATCTCAAGGTAGATACAAGGTCAAAGCAGCTTTCTGAAGAAAGCTAAAAGATAGAAGGGTGAGGAAATAAAAGAAAACCACCATGGACTATTCACATTCATAATATTCCTTGAGTTATTTGCTATGCTCCTGCTTACTTACTGCTAATTGATACGATGCTGCTTACAATGAAAAGAGAACAGAAACATTGTTAATTACAAGGTGCTACATACACAGAGCAATGCCATTGCTATTCCTTACAGGTCAAGGGCAGCATCCTGTGCTATGCTGCTCAAAAGAGGCTAAATAATGCAGTAACTGTCTGCAAAATCATACAAGCAAAACAAATGTCATTTTTCATGCACAGAGCAGTTACATTTCTTCATGCATGTAATCTTCAATTACTAAAGAAACTGTGATGTCAAAAATAAAGCTGCCAAAACAGTAAGGGGCTGAAGACAGCTTCTATTTTCAGACTCACAACTGTCTTGTTTTACATGGAGATTGTAACATAGGAATGCAGCAGAAAGCAACATTAAGTGGCCTGTGTACTGTTGCAGGACTACACCCAGGTTACACTAAGACCTTCAGTTAATGCCAGTGCTAGTTTTTATTCAGACTCAGGTATGCTTGGGAGTGATGGAAACCACTACCCCCAGCAGATACAGGATTATGGGGGTTTTTAGGGTTCAAGACTGAGCTGGTAGAGGACTATTTGTCATACAATGTCCAACCCTGCCAAAGAAGGCTCTAACACTAAAGGCAAGGGATAAAACCTGCTGGTTGCAGCATGTTTTCCTCTACCCAGATTAAGAGCTGTTCAATAGAAGTATAATTGAATCTGTAAATCTACTCTGACTCAAGAACAGTGTACTTGACACTGAAGATACAGAGCTGTCATAGTGGAGATAACCTGCACAGTGAACAGCAGGCCTCTGCATATGGATAATGCATCATCTGACAGCATTATAGTTTAAGAAAAAAATAAATTAAACATATGTAAAATAAAAACTGGTCATATCACAGCCTACTTTAAGCTTTACAATAAATAGACACTGGTACGTATTATCTGTTTCTTCTTTAAAATATGCTATAATCAATTTGTTTGAAAACTCTAATGTGCAATGAACACCTTGAGCCAGTGCATGGCCCTGCTCTGGCACACACTGCCCTGGCAGTGGCACTTGCACATTCAGGGAGAGGCTCCAGCTGCTGGCACACCAGGGAAGACCACACAATCCCCATACAAAGGGGCTTGCAGGCACTGCCCTGCATCCCTGAGCTGCCTCATGCTGCAGCTCCTACTGGACAAGATGCAAGAACTGCTTTAATCCTACATTTTTCAGGTTTTTCTTTTGCTTCAGTAAGTCTGCAAAAACATCCCAGGATCAGGATTTGAGGCTTTATAACTTTTCTCTCTAGAAAAGCCTCCAGACTGTTCTGCACATCCCCTCTTCTTTAGCACACTTAATCCTGATACTTTCCACTGAAATTAAGTCCCTTGCACTCTGGAGTCACTGCTCCTGTACCTCATCGTGTCCCCTACACACTGTTTCCTCTGCCAAAAAAGCTGTACTTCAGCCAAAGCTGAATCCCCCAAAAAGGAACATACCCCTACATTTGAGCAGCTGCTGTGATTTCCACATGAAAAGTTTTCCCTTTCTCTACGACCTTGTGTCACCAATGCAGCTGAATACCCCAGATGATTAGGGACAGATCCTGTAACCTTTGAGGCAGGCAAGAGTCCTGTTACATTGCTAAGAAAGGAGTGCCATGGTGATTTTAATTTCAGCAATGCAGATGGACTCCAAAACCCTTCCCTCAGTTATCTGCTTGTGGTACTGAAGATATCTAAGCTCAGACAAATCAGTGAAACAGAAATGAAGAGAGCAATTCCAGTACAAAGAATGGTAACACAGAATGAGACCCAATCCTACAGCTCCTTCCAAGTTCAGGCAATGGATCCCAGCATAGACACACTGTGAATATCAACAGAAGAAACCAGCCAGAAAATGCAACATGGCAACACGGGAAGAGGCTAGAATTTCAGAGAACCAGTAGTCACAAACCTGAAAAACCTTTCACATGCAAAAACCTGCAGCCATTAAATGTGACAGGCTACATGTAATTACTACCTCAAGCTTTATAGCTTCTCTAGCAGTCCCATCCTGTTCTGCATTAGCTGCAACAAACTAATGTTACTGATCTAACTTCTGTGGTACCTTGCGGAAAAGACAAGGTAGAGATCTGAGCTGATTAACACAGCATTTAACCCAGTAACCCTAGTGTGGAAAGGGACTGGAGTTTTGATCAACTGAATTAACAACTCCACTTTTGATCTAGCTGAGAGAAATCCACAAACATCAAAAGAAGGTTTTACTTAGCCCTCTTAATATCTGCAACTCGCCCTAAGATGTCAGCTCTTCTCACGGATATTGGACATGAATCACAAATCCTGTGATTACACCTGCCAAGAATCCCTGAAGAGGCGAGGATTTCCTCCCCCCCCCCAACACCTCTTTGGTAGAAAAAGCTGGTTCCTGCTGAGTACACATATCAGAAAAAATCAGCAAGACGTTGACCTGTTTGGGTGTTAAGTCATTAGTACAAACAGAAAACTTCAGAAACACTGAAGAAAAGAAAGAAAAAAGATGCTTTGCAATAAAGGCAAGAATGGACTGCATCTTGAAAGGTCAGGCTCTTGTCAGAACAAGGAAATTTATGGAATGTATGTAAGTGGCAGGATCTTCAGATGTATCTCAAGAATAAACAGACTGAGATGTTTTCAAACAACATTTGAAGTAACAGGGGAAAAGGCTGAGGGTCTCACCAATAAGGGATCAGCCAGGGAGCAGAACTATGGGGCTGGTGCAAAGGCAGAAGTCACCTTAGTGGCCAGGACAAGCCTTGGTACCAGCTGAAAAGCCACAAAAGCCAGAGGTGTCCACAGTGCCAGTAGCCCAATGCCATCCCCACAGCTGGGGCAGGACAGGTGGACAGAGGGAGCTGGCTGGAAACCAAACCTCACTTACCTGATTTAGAGGACAGGCAGGTGTGTCCTGACAAATACATGAACACACACACACTCTGCACAGATCTCAAGATGTGCTTGCAAAACACTAGTTTTTCCCAGGATTTCTACTATTTCAGCTTTATAAAATTACTGCTTTAAGTTAGTTTACAGCCTGCCAGTTGGCTGCATTTCAGAGCTATTCCAGCCTACACAGCTAAATTTTTTTTAAGGCACAAAAAAGTGTGGAAAAAAAAAAGAAGTCTGAACAACACCATAATCATGATGAAAGAGAAATAATCCCAATCCTTTTGAATTAGGAGAGAACTGGTACGCTAAATCCCACCATTCTTGTAAATTTTGAAGGAAGATTACAAGATGCCTACAAGATTACCTCTCACCCTTATCCTATTTCATGCAACTGGAGCACTTGCTAGACTAGCACCAAGTCACCACTCTGCATCCCAAAACAGGTTTCTCCAAACTACCCTTCTCTTTCCAGCTCTTCACCTACATTTTAACCCTCTGCCAACTAAACTGAAGGTCAAACCATTTTTTGTACTTGAGATACAAGGAGCTACTGGAACAACCACTCTGCAAGGTGAGGAAGCACAGTTCAGAGCAATATTGATGCTATAAACAGCAGAAGGTAATTCATCTCCTGCACATGACCCATGGTTCATCAAACCTTCAAGACAAGAAGAGATCATTCAAAAGCACCAACACTTGAATGCAGCAATCAAACACCAAGCACCTGCATGCACACTGCACCCTTCGGTATCTAACAATGCTACTGCTCCCAGAAGGTGACAAAATACACAAGGCAAAAGCAATCTCCCCTTACCAATGGCCCAGCACAGATGTACGTGCTTTTCCTTGCAGATGAAAACTGAGTATGCTGCACCCTCAACCCCACATGCCTACCACCATACACATGCATAGCACAGTTTGATGCTCAGTGCCTGCCAGTGTCCAAGCCAAACTAATTGAAAACAGAAGCAGCAAATAGAAATGGTGTGCAGCCTGTACACAGCATCACCATCACCCTCCTCCTGAGCCCAACCATGTCACTTCCTCTAGATTTGCACTGGATCAGCTCACTGAGACCTGTGCAATACGAGCCCTGTCATCCCTCAAAGGGAATCCACAGTTCCCTGAGCCCACTCAGGCCCAGCTCAGCTAACTGCAGGCAGATTTTAACCCTCGTGCACCTAGAGATGAACCACCTCCAGCTGTGTCTGTTGTGCATTGCTAAGCATCTGGCAAAGGTTCCCCTTTGCTCCCTCATTCCTTCCCACCCTTCTCAGTAACACATCTGATACTCCAAGCACTAACTCTTGTTAGCCTAAGCAGGAGTTGTGCACAGCAACTTGCCAGCCAGCACTGCCAGACCCCAGCTTTCATCTCGTCTCTCTCCCTGGCACAGCAGGGCGGGCTTGCTGTGATGCTCAGTAAGCAAAGCACTGAGTGCCTGTTCCTCTCCACAGAGCACCAAGGCTGTATCAAAGGGGCTTCAGATAACGTCTTCAAAATTGCATCTTTGTGTCTGCAATGATGTGCAGGCTCTTACTCATCTCTCTTTTTATTAGATAAAAACCCTTTCAAAGTTGGTAAATTAATGGCTATATGCCAGTTTAGGGCTCCACAGAGAGGACTAGAACTCCTAACAGGATTTTTTCCAAATTTGCTTTTCTAGTAATAACGCTAAAGAAACAGCAAAATGAACACAAATGCCAGATTTTATTTCTACTTTTCACTTTTTTATTTTATTGTAGGATATATAGTTTCTAATGAAATATTAAACTCAGGGATGGAGAAGATTTTTAAAACATATAGCAGTAACACGTCTTAAACTCAGTTTTTATGAAGTATTTTCAGGAACTCCTCCAAAACAGATCTCCAGCTCCCATGGTTGCCATGAAATGTCAGCATTTGACAATTTCCATACACTTATCTCTCAGACAACAGTTTCTGTCTGTAATTAGAACAGTAACTGTCCAAATCTGAAGTGGCTGTTGCTAAACAGTGTCATTTTGAAGGCAGGTTAGTGAAGTGACCAAGGTCTGAAAGAACAAGGTTTGGGGGTGTCCTCCCAAATCCATGATGTGTGGGAAACAGGCATACAGCCTTTGATTTCTCAAGCATCCCAGGAAAGCCTCCAGTCCTCCCTATTAAGGAAAACTGTCTTATGTACATATGGAGACCTGTATACAGATATGTGCACACCTGAATCCATATGTCCCTCACATGTTGTTCTTCTCAGATGCAGCCTTCAGATGGACAGATTGCAGTGTAGGCTGGTTCTGTTGTTTTTCAGAAGAGGCAAGGTGCTAGAAATCAGATGTTGGTAAACTTGGAAGTGCAACACAAGTTGTTTTCAGTACACTATGAAACCCTCCCTAATGTTTAACATGTAAATATTCCCCATCATCCACGTGAAAGCTCCTCAAGCCTTGCCTGAAAGACAAATTGAGGACTGGCATCTGTCCTTTGGTGTAAGTTCCAAGTGTCAAGAGCTTTGCAGAGTACCTTTAATGTTTTTGGTGTATTTCAATAGGATTTTGTACTTACACTTGTGACTCCACAACTGAATTCAAACACCAAGAGAGCAGCCACTAGGGCAAACAACTTATTCTGATGGTCAGAAAGCAAAGGTACTTTACAATGTAAGAATCAATTCCCAATTTAAAGACTCCTCAGTGTTCCTAAAAAGAACTGCAATTTTGAGAATGTATGAAAGAAAATATGCCGGACATGCTAATTGCATCTTCTGTCCTCAAAGACCAAAAGGGAAACCAATTATCACATTCACTCAACAGGCTGCAGCACCAAAATATCCATCAGCGTAAGGCAGCAGCTCCAGCAGCACATCAGTTTATGTGTGTTGTCTTTGTGCAATCAGCAGCTGTAAAAGTTTGCTTGAAGAGATGGCACAGGAGGGAAAACACAAGTGAATACAGCTGGCATTTCAACCAGAGTTCATCACGCTCTGCAGCTGAGGACAGGAAATTGTTGTTGTTTTGTTATGCTTTTCTAAGAAATACACAAGAGGAAAAAGAAAGTTGTCTCTTCCTGAGCTACCCCCTATCCCTGCAGACCACAAACCCATTCAAGGACTCTGAGTCACAGCCTGAATGTGCACTTTCCCAGAGCAGAAGCACCCAGAGCAACCCCATCAAAGTCCAGCCAAAAGAGAGAACGAGGCTTTTCACATGCTTCACTGGCTGATAGCACTTTGATTTCCATTTGGCCACCCGGTATTCAACCCAATTCCTCTTCTGCAAGTTTCTGGAGAAATTAAACTGGAGGAACAGCATAGTTTAGCAAGAGAGTGAAGGCAAGTGTACACAAAGTCTTGTACACATTTTAGCAGGGTCCCTTTTGAATGTGGTTGTGCTACACAAGATGTAGCCATTAAGCAGCACTTGTAGAGCACCTCCTTCTTCAGCTCATACCAGCACCAGGGCGGGCAGCAGCTGCCACACCAGCCCTGCTAAAGGTCTCCAGTTGTGCAGGCAAAATTGAATTTTGCTGCCCATGGATCAAGCCTGCGTTGCTCCAGCTGGTGGGAGACACATGAGAAGTCAGACTTGCTGTTCCTGCTGCTTGGGATGGGATAGCAGAGAGACAGTCAACAACAGCTGGTGCTGGGACCGAGCCATCTCCTGCTCACACAAATGCCTTGTCCTGCCCTGCAGACCCCAGACTGGCTCTCCAGGGCTCTGGCACTGCTGAGGATACAGCAGAGCAGCAGCTGCTGGGGCTACCCCTGCCTGAGCACCCTTCTGCCTTGCCTAGTGCTGCCTCATTTTCACACCTCAGCCTAGCAAAACTGCAAAAAACAGCGCAACTCTAGGGAGGTACAGGAGACACCTCTCCACGGGGGAAGAGAAAACAAGAGGTTATCTCTTATAAGGTTAAAAATATTCTCAAAGCAGTATTTTAATAGTCTTCCTAAGAATGAGAAATAATTGCTCTGAGCATGTGAACAAAGCAAGCAGAAGCTGGATTTATTACAAGTAGGAGATTAAATATTACAGACTCTTTAGGTTAAGAAATACAGTTAATTTTGATGAGGAAAATGAAGTATCCAGCTTGGTTTTAGACAAATCATGTTTTATGAGAAGCATTGCAGTTCACTAGCTTTTAATATATTCCAATGACTTGAAAACCTATATGTATTTTTTTAATAATAAAGAAACATAAGATCTTGCCAGTGATGAAAAAACACAAAAGAAAATCTGTGAGAGCTAGCAAAAGGAGGAAGATCTAGAAACACTTGTATGAAGAACCAAGCACAACAGAAGTTAATCTCTTTGCAAGCCAGCAACCACAGTTTCAGAAAACACACCCAAAGGAGGAAGGCAAGGGATGTAAAGTTGCCCCAGCCTGACAGGACATGCACCCCTTGGGCACACTTTCCAAGCAGTGCTGGAAGCGAGGCTGGGAAGAACCAAGCAAGAGGCACTCTGCTCCTGCAGGCAATGACAGGCACAGGGACTTGCAGCTAAATTCAGCTCCAGTACAAGCGCCTCTGAGTTCAGGCAAGTTAATAGGTGGGCAGATTTGGTCCTGCTGACATTAATGTTAATGCTTTTCTCAAGCTAAAGTTTGCAGAGACTCCTGCACTGCTCTGCTCACACGCTCCCTAATGGATGTGACAGCCCAGTCAAGGTGCCAGCACTGCTACACTTTGTTCACAGGGGGCAGGTCTCAACATATTTCACCCACTTACAAAATTCTCCAAAGGCAAAGATTTTTTTCTTTCAAATCTGTCATCACAGAGAGACACTTGCAGAGCAGATGTGCTTAGAAAGCATCAGCACGCAAAGCAATTTTTCACTACTACTGTGCCACTTTTGGACAGTGCAGTGAATTCTGTAACTTCCACATCAAGTTGGATTTCGTTCTTTCAGCAATTTAAGCTACCTGCTCTTTCCAACCAGATTTATCATGCTGTCTCAAGCAACTTAGATTAACTGAGTGACTGAAGTAAAATTGTATTTTATAGAAACCAACAGACCCAAATATCCTTTATCCTTACCTTTAAATCAGATACAGGACTTAAAATATTATAACATCTCCAGAACACACAAAAACATGAGAGGCAGCCCACTGCATGTAGTGAAAAGGCTTATTTCAATGAGTTTCATACCAGATAGCCACTGAAGTCCTGAGCCTGGCTGGAAGTTACTCACCCTACCACACAAGGAGGTCACCAGACAGAGCAACTACAGAGTTCATCCATGCAGGACATATTGGCTCATCCTCAGCACAGTTCGCTTGCCAGCACTGAGATCTGGTCTTGACATTTCACCCCCAAGTCACTCACCTCTTCTACAGCCAAGACTTTTCTCTCACACTTTCCTGGACATGAACAATTCAGTATCTGGCTGGAGACTGTTCTAAAACCTGAAGTACCTGAAGGTCCATTACATTAGACAAAAACATTTGCTATAAAATTAGTATGACAAGCACAACCATAAGCCAGATCTTTTTCTGCCAGGATGGATCCCATGTTTTATGATCAGAAATAACAATGCAATAGCTTTCTAATGAGCACCTTCTGGATTCCTAGAAGTGCTACAACTACCTGAAATGAGAGTCACCTCAAGTGGGCATCTGCTGCCCTCTGTTAACTCAGACATACCCATACTGTGAACACTTTACAGAATATGTTCTAAGCAACACAAAAACAACAGAGAGTCTTCTCCATTGAGTCCAGCAGGCTCTGACAAAGACCACATTTGCAACAAGGTAGTACTTCTCTGTACAAGCATCTTTATTTACCTCCTAGTACAAGGAATTTCATCAAAATCAATAGGTTTCTCTTAAGAACTTAGTAAAAGCAACCCCACATTAGAGAAAGAGCCCTGGCTAGGACACATGCACAAAGGTTTACACTTTTCTATCTGGCAGCCAGATTTGGGGGATTACCTTTTACCTTGAGGGTAATTTTTCAAGATAAAACTGCCTCTTTCATTTTTTTTTATTCACAGAAGAGATACTAAATTGCTGCAGATGGTCATTTGTTTTCATTTTGTGTGTTTTACACAGCACATTTTATGGATTATAATAGTTAATTAAATGTAACAAATAAAATTAATTGCAAATTTAACTGTCGAGCCTGCCTAATCTTTGCAACACACCATTACTGTCAGGGTAGCATAGTTCAAATATAATAGGGGGAACAGGGTCCTTTGGCAGTCTCATCACAGCACAGCTGCTGACTGTCAAGTCACTTTATGATTTAAAATTCAGAGGAGCTGACTGCCACTGATGTACAGGGTGCTCAAGACCATATGATACCAGGCCCCCAGTTTCTTTACAGTAAGGCCTATTTATTTTACAAGGGCTTTTTCAGAACTATTCATATTCGTATTTTGTTCTCTTCTACCTAAATTGTATTTGCAGATTCTGTTATTAAAATACACTTCTATGACGGTGAAAGATAACAGAGTCAGGCATGTGGTACTTCACAGGACAGAAATACAATTCCCTTCACTATAAGGAGGACTGCAATAGCATTTAGAAATGCCTGATTTGCAGAGCCAGCAAAAATGTAGTTCTAAAGAAAACTTCAAAAACAAGTATTTAACCCACTCACCCCTACAAGAGTTTTACTTGGCAGAAATAATGGAAAATAAAAATGCTTCCCATAATTTATTGCACTGTGTATTTCAGCTACTGCTCTCCATATGCACATCTCTGATCTTCATTGAGCTCAGAACTCAGTAATATTGCCAAGTACTATTCCAACAAATAAACTGGGTTTTAGACCCGCAACAATGCTTTTTGTAGAGGCTGTGGTGGCATGGAATAAAGAACATTACAATTAGCGAGAAGAGTGATGGGAAACTTAACCGTGGCATCTTTTGTTCCTGGCCAGATGCAGAAGCCAGGCTTGCTTAGGCAATCCTGCAGCACTACCTAAAATCCAGGACTGCAACAGCTCAGAATCCCTTTTTATTTCTTTTTTTCTCAGGTGGGAAAAGATAAACAAATATACAGGGATGTTTTAAAAACAACAAACCAACCAACCCAACAATCAAAAGACCAGCAACACACTAACATCTCCCACCATGAACAAATAAATTTCAAGGTGAACATGCATTAAGTAGAAAAGAAATGTCAAAGGCTCCACCCCTCAGTCAACTGGAACTAATCTTGCCTTTCACATTTTCCCAGAAATTAATGAGGACTGATGGAAGGTGATAAGGAACACAACATCTTCAGTAATGCACAGAGATTTCTCTACCAGGCTAAAATGAAATACTTTAACATCCAAGATTTTACATCCATCTTTCCCCATTTCCTGCTAACATGCCCTTTTTCTCTCAACACAATCATTACTGGGGCGACCTTTCAAGATCCTCATACAATCTGTTAATTTTTCTGAGCATTTAATTTGTTAAAGTACCTGTTTTCACATGACCTACAGTTAAAACTTTTTTGGTAAAGAAAAAAAAAAGAGCTACTTTGTCTATACACTAAAATAGAACTCTACACCTTTCATTAGTGTTTTTGCTATGTACATGAACTGTTGGGAAGGTTTATAAAACACAATGGTTCCTCTTGGAGAAAGCTAGAAGGGGTTTGGACATTGATGGATCGCTAGCATTTGGAAGCTGGTATTGGAAAAAAAATGTTTAGTTTGGTTGGGAAGGGACAGTCTGTGCTTCTTTGGCTCTGTTTGTTGTATAATTTTTCCATCACACTAAAAACTCAACAGCCCACAGGGTTTAGGGTACTATTTTGTTTTCAAAAGGACTAGAGCAAACAAGAAGAGAAGAGCATTATGAAGCCAGACCTACCCATTTCAGTACCTCACTTTAACAGCAGCACCTAAAATAGAAATAATCTTGATAGAAACCAACTTAAAGAAAAAAAATGAGACTAAGTCCCTTAGCTATCAACTTCTTTTAAAAAGCTTCAACACAGAAGTTTTGCCCTCCCAGAAGACCCACATTCCCACCAGTGAGTGAAGCAGTCCCATACACCCCAGCCCTCGAGCAGACAAACAGGAAGCCCATGATCAGGTTTGTAGAGAAGAAGGGAGCACCATCAAGACAAGATTCAGTCTGGAACCAAAAAGGAATGAAGACTTTAACCACACCACTACAACCTTCTGTGTATGCAGCATGACCATGGTCTTGCAATTTTCTCTTTTTCACAGAAAGAAGATGCATATTTGCAGAAAGCCAACCTTCTTAAAAGAGTATTATGTGCAATTAGGTGCATTCATCACACCTCATTCATTCCTGCATCCTTGATATCCAGCTGGATTTTCCAAATCACCTGTTGCAAATTTGATTTTCCACTGAACAAAAACTTACATAATATCTGATAAGTATTTTTTCCTTGTTCATTAATTGTGATGGACTTATGCAATTCTCTAATGTATTCATTACTCAATATTATTCAAAAATTTTGTTGGTAAATAATCCTTGGTTTATAGGTCATTCCAAATGCAAATTTTAACTATTAGAGTCATTTTTAACATACATAATTTATTTAAGCAATGCATACAGCCAATTTAATCAATTTGCAGTGAATTTCAATTTGCGCATTTGGCTTTAATAGTCAGATACATAAATCATGCACTCAGAAAACTGAAGATGATAATATGGAACTTAAATGAATAATTGGAACCACAGGAACTAGTTCCACAGAAAACATGAAAATAGCCACATATACAAGCAAATCTAAATTCACTGTCCAATTTTTATAAACATTTGCAACCCTTTTTTCCCTTTCTAATTCTCTCTGATACAGTTAATTTGTAACAAAGCCATGCCAGCAGCAACAGCAGACACTGCCAGATTGCTTTCCACTTCCTCCTCAGTATCCTTATTTAGGATATTAAATAACCCTGGTTGCTATTAACTTTGCTTTGTGCGCTATCTCAAGAAGACATCTAACCACCAAATATAGCAAAAGACCTTCAACTTCCACAGCATTTGGGAGGCAAACAGCAATTAGTGGTTACCCAAATTGATCCTAAATAGCCTAGGACAGCTCCAGTTGCTTAATGTTTTTGATTTTATTACAAGACCAGAGAAAAAACTATAATGAGGTTCAGTAATAGTAGGAAGTTGGTCCTCTGGGACTTAAAATTGAAGCAGGCAGGCAAAAATTAAATGTTTATCTAGCAGATTCCTGTTTGTGCATGCTTTAATGTATTCCTTCACCAAGGCTTCTGCTGCAGTTAGGGAACAACTCATACTAGTGTCATCATATTCCTTCAAGAAGGAGTGAATAAAAAATAAGGAAAGAAGAAGTAAAGAAAGAAAAAGGTGAAGCTGACAGCTGATATCTATTTACCAGCATGACTTTTCCTAGTGAAAAGATCTTACATAGAATGGGCAACAGACCAAAAACTGCACAAACTCTACAGCTCTGAGACTTCCTCCTTTAACTGGATCCAAGGGAGAAAAACACAGCACAACAATGCACAAGCAATCTAGAGTAAGCTCTATGTGATCACCTCTATCAATACATCACATAGTTTAGAAATGAGCAGGTGATCTGGAAGCAAAAGCAAAGATAGGGAGCATCACCGAAGTCAGGTTTTAGCAAAAAGCACAGCCCTTGCCCTCTGTAAACAATCCTAGAAAAGGGTTTCTGACACACTTAATTGCTGTGAGATTCCAAGAGCTGGGTTAATCAGGAGAAAGAATCAGTCACAAAAAGTCTAGACCAAAAAACTTGCATTCCCTCTCCTCTTCTCCAGCTATGGAGCTGTTCAGACATGCAAGGTTTTGCTCCAGGCTGCTCTGCAGTCATTAGAGGGCTCATGTTTCACACGTCGCATCCTGTCCCAGACAGACCAACAAGTAACCACCACTGAAGTGCTGAACCAGCACTGGAATGGACAGAACTGTGGTTATACATATGATTCAAAATTTGTGTGATGAGGTGAAACAAAAGCAACTCCTGCAGACAGGTTTTGTGCAGATTCATACAAATGCTGTTGCGTCCCATGACAATGCCAAATAGTAAAAATGTAAGATTTTCACACTGGTGTCAAATATACAAAAGGCCAGTTCCAGATATAACATCCATGAGAAAGACTGATCCTCATGGACACGTTCTTCTGATGGCCAGAAGAGAAAACTGACTTCAGGAATTGCCCTGACATTGGGATTTTGGGTCTGAGCAGAAAAGCAGAGCTGAATGGCCCTTCCAAGAACTTACAGGGGCCCTCAAGCCTGAAGAGAATTAGATAAGAAATGCAATGATGTAAGCACTCTGCTCATTTGGGTGAAGAATCAGAGTTCTTCAAAGGTTTAATGGCTACTACATCAGGGTAGATTCACCCAAACAGTAGCTCAGGCATTTCTACTGCATGAATGAGTTAGGTGCACCATTATATGGCACAAAATCCACTGCAAGGGGATACAGAACTCACTAAACTCATTCCTACATTTCAACACCCTAAATTTCTGCCCCTTTCCCAAGTGGTAGCATCAATCTGCAGATGGGAGAATGCCAAGGAGAGAAACACAACCTGCACCTATCAAATCCCACCCATAGCACCCTGTTTACAAACTGGGGGAGGAAGCTTTTGAGTTGTTTGCACAAGGGATTTCACAGGAGAGCTCAGAGAAGCTTCAGTGAATGCCATTTCATGCAGCAATGGCTTGTCACACTGACAAAAGGAAACTGGTCCAGCTTATTCCCACCACCAAATTCTCTACTAACATAGGCACATTTTCAAGGCAGTCAGGTGGCTCAGAGACAACACAAGTGGAACCGCCCTATCTTCACACTGTGCAACTGGACCTCAAATTGCAGCCCATGAAAGACTCTTAAAGGGTGCTGCTAGAACATACTGCTGCACAAAAAATGTTCACTGCAACATCTTTCTTCCTTTTCCACTTGAATCTTCTCTTTATTCTACATTACAAAATCTGAAATCCTTACTAAGTGCCATGACACACTGAATTGTTATTAACAAGCTTATTAGAGCTGTGAAACAGGATTTCCATTATATAAATCTCATACTTTCCCCATAGTACAACAGGATACCATCCTAAGTGTCTTATAATGCCCAGTGACCTACCTATTGTCTTGTAAAAGAAACAATCATCTCTGATTTGGCCTTTATGAATTCTCCAACTGTCTTGACTCATTAACATACTGTAAAGTGTTCCTTGTCTAGCAGTGAAAATGTCCTGCTCTTCCATCTCATAAGAAGCCTCTCTCCAGTCAGCTCCTTGTTTAATCAATGCTAATTACCATAGCCCTGTGATCAGCTCCTGAAATTAGCACAAATGGTAACATGTTCTTTGATTGCCAATGTTTTTGTAAATGCTATATTAGAAAACAGCACTAAAATAACAGCATAGACAAAATTTGTATTATAACCATGCATACCATTTCAAAATTCAGAGCAAGGATGACATCCAGAGTGGGAGCCCACTGCCATTCATTGGAACTGATTTGATTTATCAAGGCACAAGAAACCCACCCACCTCCAGTTTTGACAAGTACTGGTGAGGAAAAATACAATCTGCAGTGAGTATTAGCTATAAGAGAACATGACATTACAGTTGCAAATTCTCAATGAGTCACTTTTTAAGATTAAAAAACCCCAAGATTTAGTTATAACTGAGATAATTTAGCAAAATTTGGGAATAGGGAAGGGGGGGGGGAAACAGTGCAAGCAAATTTTGTAATGTTGTTCAGTGTTTGCTTAAAACCAAGTCATCTGATGAAGTTTTCTAACTGTGCAGTATCATGTAGCACCAATCCAGCACAATACAAAAGCCACTACCAAACAGCTCCTGTGAGAACTTAGAAAATACACTGGAACATGGCTGTTTAGTACTGAAAGCCAAACCTCTACAAACTTCCATTACCCAACAGGAGCTAAATAACTAGAAAAATATGGGACAGGTCATTTTGATATACAATGAGATGAGAAATAAAATTACTATCCAAGAAACTCAGAAAATGATGAAGAATGGATTGTGTAACTGAGTCAAGCCATTACTTATGAAAAGAACCAGGAGGCTGATGGATAATTTAGTGATTGTCCAAGACAAGAAGTAGCTTTCTGAAGAAAGTTTTTATGAACATGGAGTCTTAAATATTTTTAAATAATAAAAGAAATTCCTGGAAGATGACTATCTCTATTACAGATAGGGCCACTGACTTGAGCAATTAACACACCTCAAAACAAAGGCCCTACAGGACCCTATTGAGATCAGTTTAAAAAAACAAAACAAAAGCAACGCAGGATAAAATTCCAAGTCAGACACAAAATCTCAATGGGCTTCTCCCTAGCCCAGTTCTCATTGACTGTCCTGTGTATGCTTCCAGTTTCCTCAGTAATTTTTGGTTGCTGCAAAGAACTTCTGGAAGCTTTGAGCTCATCTGTGCTCCAAGAATGTCCCAGAGTTTCCAGATGTCCTGATAAGACAACCCTATAGAGCAGTGCCAACAGCACTCACAAAGCAATTGTCCAGAAAAATGACATCTGGGGCTCTCTGAGATCTCTACTCTTCCAAAACAAGATAAAGACAGACAAAGCATCCTATAACTACAAAAACTGACACTGAGCAAGAGGATATTTGTTGTGGAAGAAAAGCTGGCTAGTGAATTTTCAACAGATGTAATGGTTAATTACTGCTTTATATTCCCTCGCAGCACTGGACATGCGAACTAAAAATAATTCTGACCTCTTGTAAAGGACAATTCATTTAATTTTACAAGGAACTGAAATAAAAACCACCTCGAAGCTTTTGCCAAAAAGAAACATACCCTTGGCCCCCGAACATGTCTACTGCCAGACTTCATGCGTTTATGGGACATGGCAAGTTGATGGGGAAAACTGCATAGTTCCAGTCACCCATGACTGAGAAATTCACATTGAAAGAAGTGCTAAAAAGGATAATCTACAAGACCAGGCAAACCAAGATTAAATTTTACAAGATGAAGGTAGCAAAATAATGGACTCATAAGTACAACAGGGGAAAGAACCAGGGAGGCAGAAAAGCTGTTTACACTGCTCCAAGTAAACATGGAAACCTTAGGGGTATGTGAAGGTGTCCATTCAGCAGAGCCCAGTGGTTTTGAGGGAGCAGCAGTACTGGGAGCCTGGACCCAGCTGCTCATGAACAGGATATCTTGATAAAATTGAAGGGAGTATGTGCCATATTTACCCACTACAGCAGAAGACTTGATCCAAAAGCATCGTCATCCCTCCACACACCGACGCAAATCTGAAACTTCCAATTTCAATTAATTGGTTGCACTTCACCATTTCTGAAAAGTATCAGCCTTTAAAGCCCCAGGAAGTATCTACAGAAACAATTCTGTCATACTCTCCACACATTAATGTTTCTATGGTGACTTTCTGGAACTTCATTTGATTCCCTTTCGTAAATGCTCAGGGTACTCCCACACCACCCTGCAAACCCAAACCCTAGGTAAACCAAAATGGAAAACTCAGTTTTTCTCTACCCAAATGTAAAGTAAAGCTCTAAGAACACATTCACTGTTATACCCACGCATCACACCTCCATGGCCTGAACACGTTCTAGAGCACTGCCGGATGATGCCATGTCACCCCAGCAGTGCCAGTGACACAGTCAAAGCTATTTCTTGCTATATATACACCATGATCTCACTTGAGCCAGAAATATCAAAGTATTTTTTCTTGAAACACTACCTTTTCCTGGAGCATTTATACTCACAGACTGTTCACAGATACTAGAGCACAGAGTCCACCTAAATACAGAATAGCTACAGAAAAAAGCCTTCCTCACTGCCTTCTCACTTCCTTTTTTCTTCAGTATACTTTCTCCCCCTTTTCCATTAAGAAACTCCTCCATCCACCTCAAGGGCTCATTAACCTCTCTAAAATACCATTATGACACTAGCAAATGTCTTATGAAAGGCCAGTGCTGTCAGAGGAACCTGAGGCCCAACGAATACTCCCTTAACATTGACCTCTCGGAGCCTATTCACCTACAACATTTGCACGTTCTCATTTTTCTGCTTTCAAGCCACTTA
The DNA here is from genome assembly GCA_020086605.1 of Lanius collurio. Lineage (NCBI taxonomy): Eukaryota > Metazoa > Chordata > Aves > Passeriformes > Laniidae > Lanius > Lanius collurio. The sequence goes on along the minus strand of JACBWW010000057.1, from coordinate 3,518,310 downwards.
GTAATTTGTTGATGAGCAATTATCAGATCTTCCAGTGGAACAACTTATTCTTGTCTTCAGTTCACTATTATCTCTGAAACCTTGCAGATGGTAGTGCAGAATAAAACCCTTGTAAATCTGCCTGATCAAACAGTTGATAACCAAGACGTGGCAGGGCTTTGGTAAAGCCAGCCCTGTGCTTGGCAGTGGATAAATGGATTAGGTGGCTCCCTTACTGTGTTATTTTCTTAAGGGCCTAGAACATGAAGATACTTCTTGGAAACTCAGGATAGCCCCAAGACTCACAGGTGCTTGCAAGCATTGCCAGATCAGGCCATTCTTTCTTCCTACAGCTCCTCCTTTTGCACATTAAGGATTAATAATTTATTTGGTCCAGAGCTCTACTATTCTGTCTCACTCTGCTCTGGCACCAATGCAGGTTCCTGCTGAGTTGAATACACCACTTCAGATACTTCATTTTATGTTTTGAGTATTTTCTGGCAAAACATGAACATTAACAAAATGAAGGTTCTTGCAAGCAGCAGCTGTTGTGGGTAGCGTATATCCTGGGTAACTGCTTAAAGGAAGTAATAGAGACTGTTTCCTCTGGGAAATATGTAAAAATGAAGAGGTCTCGGGTGAATAACTTCAAGAGAAATCTGAACCTATGGCTCCCCATACAGTCATTTGGGGATATTCTTATTAAACAATGGTAGATTTACCTAGCAAGGCTCCAGTCACAAACCCTCTCTCATCACACACAGCTTTTAACAAGGAGAGCAGTCATTCCAGCAAATAACCCGAGCTACTCTCCCACACAATGCTCCACTGGGAGCTTCTGCTCAAGACACCTTTTCAAGGCCTTGTTCATTTGTATAAAAAACCTCTCCTCCGTATAAAACAGCACCAGGGTCACAGGCTAGCCTCACAGTGTCACAGCCATTCAGAGGAAATCCTTACACTCCATAACTAACCCATGCCATGGTGATGGCTGCTCTTGTTATATACTAATGCACAGGACAGAGTGTCAACTTAAATTTTGAAATTCTGTGATGTTGTCACTTTGTGTCACAGTGTTAAGTGGTTTTGATTATTTGATGTCAGCTCAGTTTACTTAAAGCATTCCCACTACTTGCATTTGCTCTCCATCAAAATGTGTCAGAAATCTCTTAGCAAGAGCCATTCTTAACCCAGAGGGCTCAGCAGGGCTCAGCTGCAACTACTGGTGTTCTCAATGTGCAATGTTTACTTGGTAGGTTCTCTGAGAATGGCTCGCCTCATCACAGTATCTCTCTGACTGAAATGAGCCTGGTCCTCAATAAACCCATTCAGGAAAGCTTTTACATAAAAGATGAAAGCAAACCAGTGAGAGGCTCCAAGTCAGAACTATAATTTAACAGGAAAATTAGAATAAATGCAATAGTACAGAAACACTGCCAGAGTCAGGATATGACCTGACACCCTGTCAGGCAGGGTGGTGGTAGCAGTCCCATTAAATGGTGGCTGCAGTCCTCTTGCAGCGATAGATGTGGTTCTGTTGAAGCTGTGATCCTGTAGAAGGGTCTGGTCCTCCTCTGAAGGTCCCGTGGTGGTTGGGCAGCTCTTGTCCTCTAGGAATGCAGTAGGTAAGGCTGGCTGTGGGGTTCCAAACCTCGCATTACATGCAGGTAGGAAGGCTTGGTTCCTCCCCCTGGGTGGAGCAGCTCACAATGGGACATGTAATTTTATGAGTCATGCAGTGAGGCCTTGAGAGCCCATTAATGGAGATAGCCCCCCAGAAGGAGTTATCATGGATGAGTCACATAGAGGATAAAGAACACTGCCTCAGTTATCTTAACAGCTTACATAGATGGTAATAGAATACAAAATTTTGGTTATGTTTTACATTGTAATCTAAGAGAGAAGTGTTTCTAATGACCAGGGTACCACACTGCACAGGCTGTGCTCCCAGTGGCCCAGGCCTCCTCAGCCAGGAACAGGGTTATTTTCCCAGCACTGTACTCTGTACGTGCTTCAGTGAGTGACAAAACCTGGCTCAAGCACTGCCAGCTTTTCAGCACAGGAATAGTACCAGGGCCAGTACCTTCCACTCACTTCATTACAGAAATTACATGGCTTCTGGTTTTGAAGATGGGTACTACAGGTGCTGGAGTCTCCTCACGGATATGCGCTAAGAATGAGAAGCCAGTGGTGATAATTGACTTCAAGCTTTTCTTTGCGTAACTCATTCATGTCTACAGCCTGAATTCACTCTCCTCTGCTTAGCCATGGAACATTAACAGCCTTCTCAGAGCACCCTAGAAGAAAAAAACATCAGCTAAAATGCACTTCCACTGACATCCAACCTCCCTGGACCATGGAGACCTTCACAGGCAAGTGATATACTCTAATACTGTATTTGAACACAAGCTGCAGTGTTAGATGAACAAATCACTGAACACAACCAAAATTATTATGAAAATGAGTTATAACATGTTCTTTAAAGCTCTCCTGACTTTAAGTCCTGACCTCCCAATGTACTTTTAGCACTGATAATGTTTCCTTTATGTCAAGGAAACTACGACCATTGTGAACTGATTCACACAAGATCAGAATCAATCATCTGTGTTTTCAGGATGATCCTGGACATGAACTGAATACTATTAGAACAAGATAGCTAAAGGAAACAAATGGTGAAAAGTCTGCAGAAACTAAGATTGTAATTTTTTAAATAAAGTTTATGTTAATAAAAGAATAAGTGTTCTTAAATTATTGAATTATTTAATTTACTCCGGAAATACATGAATCATCATTAACACTTTAAGGATCTCTTTGCATTAATTCATACCCAAATTCATGGATGTAAATTTTGTTAGTTTTCTCTCTTCCTGTTCATATTTGTACCCAATTAAACTTCAGTACAGGTGCATACGGGTTAGTAATCACATTTTATATTTTCCATGCAGATTAGTCCTATTTGAATCTGCATAAATTTGTTATGCATCACTGCAAAAGTGAATGCTCAAGCAACTTTTATTTTTATCTAATCAAATCACTACCTAATGAAAAATGAGCAACTGTGCACAAAGGTGCACTTGGGCTGACTCACGGCTCCCTGGGAACAGGAAGCACTCAGGAGGGCTCCCAAGTGAGAGTCTCTCCGCCTCATGGTCAAAATCCGATCAGCCACACCCAAAATACCACTTCTACCTTCTGCACAAAGATCAAATCAAGCTTTCACCACCAGGATGGACCCAGAAAGGATTTCTACAGAACTCCTTTCCCAAACCTTAGAAGAGTCAATTGCAATTTATTAGACTGCGATGAAAATCCCTCCTCAGAATGGAAATGGTCAAGTCTTGTTGCTTCCCTATGCCTGAATTTTCTGGCTGTGCAGTGAGCACCACATGGAATCAAAGAGGCACAGAACAGTTTGGATTGAAAGTGGTCTTAAAGACCATCTAATTCTAAACCCCCTGCCATGGGAAGACACCTTCTACTAGACCAGGTTGCCCAAAGCGGACACTTCCAGAGATGGGGCATCCACAGCTTCTCTCAGGTTGGGACTCACAACCTTCACAGTAAAGAATTTCTTACTAATAGCTAACCTAAACTTACTGCCTTTCAATTTGAAGCCATGCCCCCTTGTCCTGTCACTACATACCCTTGCAAAAAAGTTCCTCTCCAGCTCTTTTGCAGTTTTTGTTCTAAGTGAGTAGCTGAAACAAGGGGAGCTAAACATCAGGCAGTAAAACAGTTTATTTAACTAAACTCCCAGCAGTCACATCACACAGAGGTAGGTAATACTAAACAGTTTACTCTGGAAGTAACAAGACAAAGCACACATCTTCCACTCCTGAAATTGTATGAAACCATTTTAAAAGAGACTGTGATGAAATAATTCTGCACAAAGTGTCATTACTTATTAGTACAAATGGGTGGGTCTAGTCCAGAAACAAGTTGGTGGGTGGAGACAAAGAGGGCCTTTTAAAGCAAAATGTAAAAGACACAACCACTTGAAAACATCATCCTGAAATAGGCAACAGTGTTGCATTATGGGCTATAGTAAGAATGCAATAATGTAAATAAGCAGTTAAAAATTTGTGCAAAGTAATTTCAGACTTAAACTTGAATAGAAAGCTTGAGCAATTCTGGAGCTCACCCCTCTACACAGGAAAGGCCAGAGACTGAGGAAGGAGACAGATACAGAGCTCCAGAGGAGTTCCTGGAGGAAACAAGGCACTCCACTCACCCACCTTACTCCCAGGTATCATGCTGTATTCAGCCACATCACAGCTTCAGGCAAATTCTTCTTTTCTTATCCCAGGAGCTAAAGGAACTTGGGTACTGGGATCTGCAAAATCTGTGTAATTTACCATGGGGCTGGAATACAGGAATTGTAGTGCATTCACCTGAGCAGCTGCAGCAGAAGCAACAAAGTTTTGAATGGATATGGCTACTGAATCACATGCAGATCATGTGAACATCTGCCTCACCGTGTAAGAGAACATCATGCACTGACCTCCTCTTCAAACTCAAACGTTTTTAAGAGCATGCTGCCACCTTGGAAACATGTTCTGCTCATCTCTTATTATGCAGTACAAATACAGATAGTGGTTGCACCTATTCCAAGTCCAAATCAATACAAGAGAAGCTTTAGTAAAACAACTACAGCAAAATTAACATGCAGCTCCCAATTTTCCATTCAGCTCCACTTCTGGTCTCAACAGAAAGGAAAGGAGGTCCATGGAGATCCAATCTCCTAAAGAAAGAGCAGCACTGGGTCCACAGGGCATCCCAGAGGGACAAAGCCCCATGGATATCCCTGCTCACAGGGCTCCCTTCATTACACCCCTTCCCACAGGCAAGCACCCACCTCTGTAACTCCTTAACTGCCATTTCCCCTTGATTCACATGAATCTGTTTAAGGGATTTTTGAAAAGAGACATTTGAAAGGAATTAAATTAAGACATAGGAACAAGAAGCAACTGGCAATAAACAACTTCCCTAAAGTGTGAGAGACTTTGTCCTCCACACTCCCAGCACATTTCAAGGTCAATTCCGCTCCTTAAAGAACCCTTAGCCACAGCCAGGCTGCAGGAGCTACATGGGCTGGAGAACAGCACAGACAGCTCACATCCATGCTTCTGCCAGCCAGAATTCACAACTCCATCCTCTCCAGCATGGAGGGCTCTAGACCTGTGACAGAAGCTAAAACGCTGCACCTCACCCCTTGTCTGAGAGCACAGACATCCCAATTCAGCCAACAGATCCCTCAGAAACCCTTTTACTCTTTCATTTTTATTTTTAAATTACATTTCTATTTGCATTGCCTTTAAAAAGCATATCCTAACCTTCTCCTGACTTTCCCATCTGCTACCCCCCTCCTACCCACATCCTCTCAAAAAACACAAACATCACCAACTTTCCTAAAAAATCCATACATTGAGGTAATCGGAAACTAAATACTTCATATTAAAGTATTTGAAAAACTTGGTCAAGAACAAACAATGAAAAAGCATTTTTGATTATTTTCTTCACTGATCTCTTCTCAGAGAATGCATGCACATTTTCAACCCACTTTTTAATCTCTGTAGACTTGAACAGACACATTGATAACCTGGTCATGTGTTCAACCTCCTACAGTGACTTTCTTACCTACTACTTGCATAAAGAAGTTAACCTACTTCAGAAATCAAATCCATGTGACTGATTATTTAAGAAAAATAAAGAAATTTAGGGGAAAAAGAATGTTCTCCATTGCCACCACCAAATAATAAAAATGTATTTCTTTTTCTATAGGTCTGACACTGCATCCTGCCCAGGTCAGACAGTGACAGACTGGGGAAGCACAACCCTTAAGCAGCTGGGGCGGCCAGCCCAGCATTTCTTCCCCCAAACCCTTACCACCTCACCAAGATTATTTTATGCTTATGAACCAATAAAAACAGAGATCTTTTATCAGAAATCCCAGCATTTAACTGCCATATTTAATCCACTAAACTAATATATTTTAGAACAGTTTTCTTGCTGTCATTTAAAAGGACTAATGTGTGCAAAAATCAGTTTTAGGTCAAGATACTACCTGAATCATTTACCAAGATTTTACTATTTAATAGCAAAATTATTGCATGTGCTTAAAGGCATTCTGCTGTAGGGAAAATAGACTAGCATTAACACAAATGCATTAAGTCTAATTGCTATTATTACAGCTGAATACAATTCCAAAAATGTATATAAAAAATTAACAGCTCTAGTAAGCATTATTTGCCTTTTAAAAAATTAATCATTAAAAGCACATTAACCACCAAATGAAATTAGCTCTTCCTTTTAATAAACATATGTGTTCAAATTAACTGTTTGTCTTCATCTGCAATTTACACAGCACCGAGATGAAGAGTGTCAAGTCTCAGAACACTGGAAACATTTGACATTTAAATTTTGTGATTAGCTCCATTGTTTTCAGCTCCTGTAAGATAGTAGATTACCAGGAGCCACCTCTTCCTTCTCATTGACAAATATTTGCATACAAAATTTTGATAGCAAAAAGCAAAATTAAACCAAAACACCCCGAAGTTTGCCATGCAGGGTGTGGGATGAGGTAGCCAGCACTGGTGAAGTGGAAGGGTAAGCATACTGCAGCACTGCCATCCTGCATTACTGAACCCAGGGAGAGTCTTGCTGCTGACTTAATTGATGACAGGATTTCAACCTACAGCACTTTCTTCTGTAATTTGAGGGATGCTCTGATTAACTACAAATAATTAGCTCATTTTAAAATGGCATAATCTTCTTTATGCACACAGCACATTCTAAAAATGGATTAGCATGGGGTCTAATGCTGGAGCATGTCTGGCATTAGAGGATTACAGGACACCAATCTGAACACATGGCTAATTGGGATGGCTGTGTTGCCTCAGCCAAACCCAGTTGTTCTGCCTCTGTGTGCAGCAGGACCTGCAGGAGAGTGTGGGGGGCATGGGCCTGCCCACCACAGCTGCATATTGAAGGGCTTTTGTTGCAGAGGAGGCTTTCTGCAGTGCCGATTTTTGGAAAGGCGGCACAAGGGCATTTGACTGGACATCACTGTTTAATCACCCTAGAGTCACAATTGCAGATGTCTACATTAACACGAGGTCAGAGAGGGGAGCAGATGGTTAGGAAGCTCTTACTGTGAAGGCCCTGATGATTTCCAAAGGTAAAACAGCAAGTAGCTTTTATGTATAAATGATGGTTGCCATATGGCGAGTATGATTGAAATTTTAGACAAAAAATTTAAATTATTACATTTAGACTGAACAGAACCAAAGCAATTAAAAGTAAAGTTGAGTTTTATGTTAAAGATCAGAAGCAGTTTAACATCAACAACATTAGTGATCCCAAAAATGGGAGCAGGGTACACGGAAGAGTGGTGTTTTTAAGTGCTAGGCACATAACTCATTAAAATTCAGCTTGTTCCTTTGAAGATAAACCCAATGAGGAGGCTGGCACTTCCAGGCACCAAAATCAATAAACATACAATCAATAGAAAAATCATATTTCATTGACATTAATTTATTAAATAATCTATTAATTTATTGATTGTGATTACAGGCCATGATTAAAGCCTGATTACAGGCTGTGAATAGGTACTTTTTAAAATACATAAGCATTCTACAAATATAAATAACCAATGACGTGCATTTTTCTAGTTGATCAGAGCACCTATACATGCATACGAAGGCACAAAATTACCAGGTGTTCCTAAAAAAAATAAAAATAATATTTGCTGGTTTTCAATAAGTTTTCCTAGGCACATCATCACCAGCATTTTTGCTAAAACTGAGAGCTCCTGGTCACAGAAATGAAGATCCCTGGAAGCCTGAGGCTGCCCCATGCTGGGAGGCACCCACAGCACCCTGCCAGCCAGCCAAGAGCTGGGAGGGCTCCTGCCAGCACTTCTCTGTACTACTTCAGCACGGGGATAAACACTCCTCAGTGTGATGGAGTTAAGCACGTATTTAACTTCATGCAGTAAAATCAAAATAGCCACCTGTGGATCATTAGATTATCTGCTGCCTCTTAACATAATAAGCAGTTAGATTACATGGCATCCCTCAGTTCATTAAATAAGGCTCACTCAGCAATGTGCAGTCTGTCTCTCAGAAATCTGGTGGTTTACTGAATCCTGTCAGCCATTCTTCACTTTGTCACAGGCCTGTGATGAAAAAAAAAAACATCTAAAATCCTGATTTACCAGGTTCAATCTCAAATTTGCATAGACTTTAAGGAGGCTGGATGTTACATAAGACAGTCACAGCAAAAATCAAGAGCTAAACACAAGTGGGCATCTCATTCAGCAGGTCCGGGCTGAGGTGTGAGTGCGCTGTAGCCGCTCGGCTCTGCCAGGCAGGGCGCAGCTCCCGGAGAGCGCAGCTCCGCTTTCCTCGGGCTCGTCGCATCCCGCAGTGCGTTTCGGACAGCCCCGCGATCTGGCTCCGGCAGCTAGCGGCGTTACAACGCGGTGCTGACAAAGGAGGCAGAGAAGGGTCTCCCATGAGGGTGGTAAGATGCCTTTATTCACATCCTGCCCCAGCACCCTCGGAGGCAAGAGAGAGACGGCGACGCCTCGGCCCAGGGTGGTTTTGTCAGGGCCCAGGGGTGGTCCCTGGGCGGGGTTGGGGTACAGGAGCCAACAGAGAGAGTCCGAGGGAGTGGCCAGGGGTAAGGGCAGGGAACAGGGGAACATGTGAAATAGGAAAAGCAATGGTTTAACAGAATACCCCATGAGTGAGCCTTGTGCATGAGGTACAGAGCTTTTGCAGAAAAAAATATGCTTCGAGCTTTCAGGTTCTATAGAAAGGGAAATGAACCCCAACAGATGCATGTTAAATCCAGGGAAAAGGACGTTTGCATGCAGGCGCACACACAGCACCCAGCCTTGCTCCTCCTCCTTGTTTTTTCCCCTTGCCAACTTCTCAAAAACCAGACCCTGGCTCACGTGGATACACTGCCCCGTGATAATATAAGATTTAGAGGAACACTCTGCAAAGTTCCGCTGGGCTGTGTGAAAGATGCTCCCATTCCATGAAGCACCAGCCCAGAGAGACTCTTTGCTATGATTCCAGGCCCCTTCCCAGAACATAATTCCACTAATCCCATACTCTGGAACGGGGTCTCCAGGCAATGCTGGAGACATCAGTCCAGGTAGGCAACCCAATACTGATGGGCAATGTGTTTTTTCTCTCTCAGTACCAGGGCAGATCACCCACTCACTACCCCTGCTCTGCCTGGACCTGCCTGGCCAGGTGAAATCGATGCCACAAGTATTTAGAGAGGCTCCAATACCTGTGCTTGACTCCAGCAGCAGGGGAGCTTCACATGCCTGCAAAATACCTCCTCCCTCAGATCTGAAGGGCACAGGAACTGAATTTGTCTTGCTTTATGGAGCGGGAATGGAGGAGCCAAAGTATGTTTTATTAATTCTTTCATTTTTTTGAATGTAAGTGGATAAGTGGTTTCAGCCTCCAGACATTTCTTAGACACAGTTGACTTTTACATACTCTTTCAGGGATCACAAAGTTAATTGTTTCCTTCTTTCCCCATTATGCATGGGGATAATGAAAGACCAGGAGCACTTAGAGGGCAAGCATCTAGCAACAAACTACAGTCAGGCCCAGGAATGCTTGAAGAAAATTTTGTTGCTTTCATTTTAGTCCATGTTCCATTCATAGGAGAGGCTATTCCATAAAAATACAGGTAATTGGGATAAACATCTTGCAGCAGCTTAGGGCTGAAGCAGAACATTAGGAAGACAAGTGCATACATCTCTGGTGTGTGACAGATGGGGCACACTCAGTGTTACTAAACCCATTCCTTTCCTTTCAAACAACCTGCAGTGAGTCACTGTTACACCACACCTTCCCATTAGTGTAAAAACCTCCCTGTAGTAACACGAACTGCAAGTCACACATCCTTCTCCCCATGTAGGCACTTCATGGCAGGAGTATGCAGACAAACTGTAAACCAGCTTTCCTCCTGGGTAGGAAGCCATTGTCCCTTGCTGCAAAGCCACTCTGGTAATGCAGAATGACACCTAAAGTGCTTTCTTCTGATGGGAACATGCCTAGGACAAGTCACCACCACTCAGGCTGCTGATAATACTCCTGAAGTGTTTCTATTCTCTCTCTCAAATTACCTCATTTAAAAGACTTAATGTATTAATTACAGGCTTCCACATCAGCCCAGGTAGAAAGCCCCCCAGCCCCTCCATGGTTCCCAAATTGTTAATCACTAATCCATACTTTTGTAAGGACCATGGCTTCCCCACCAGCAGGTGGACACATTATGGTGAAAGGCATAGGATGCTCCCTAGAACAGGCTCAGCTCTATGCAAGGGACTGACCAGACCTGAGCCACCACACCTGATAATTAATTGCTCCCCACCACAGAGGGAAGACACCCACACTAGAGCCCAGCTCCAAGGTGCTGCTGTTCTTATCCCTCCATACTGATCTATAGATAGCTGAGATGAGCTCTAAAGAAAACATGCCATGAGGATCTTACACTTTTAATTATTTTATCACAGCCTTCACGTACCCTTTTTTGGATATTATTACCCTGGAGTGTGTGCTAACAACCTTAAGTTGCTGACTAATTAAGTTTTGGTATACTCCAAAGCTGGTTTGTGCACACTAATTAAATTTACAGGCAGTTAGATTTGACGGGTACTATGGTATCTGCCAACGTGCTTTCATAATCAGTTAAATTATTAATTCTGAGGCAGCAGCCCATTCCTAGGCATGCAGGGAAGCACTATGGCAGTGGAGCTGACCCAGGAGAGCAGCAGTCAGTGACCTTGTGCTGCAGGAGTGAGGGACACATGGGTGCTCTCTCCCTAGGAGTAGGCAGAGTTGCAGTGGGGGCACCTCCTGCCCCACACCTGCTGGGGAGACATTGGAATTGCCACCCAGATCTAGCCCTTGAGAGGCAGCAGAAGAGACATGGGTGTCCTGCTTACCCCTCCTGCTGTCCCAAAAACAGCAGCAAACACCTCCAGAGGCACAACTGCCTTGGGATGCAGACAGCATCCCTCACTCTTAGCTCTGCAGACTTGCACCTCAGCACCATTTTAGAAGGTTGGGGCTCCATCAGATTCCTGTCCCCAAATCCCCCTCCAGAGCACGGGGCAGGAGGCACAGCCCACGCTGTCAGAGCCTCCACTGCCATGCTGCTGTTGGCAATCTCAACAGCCAGACAAATCCCCCAAAAACCCACTTGGTGCTATCACACCTCGGGCCCTCCACAGACAAAACACTCACTTAGCAATCTATATGATCTGTGATGTCAAATGCTTCTCTGATAATTCTCTCGGGACAGCTGCTCTTGCTATTTCATCTGTTAAATACTTCCAGAACCCAAAAGTCCTCAGGGAGAAAAGCAGATATTTTGACTAACTGCTCCTCCTCCTCAGCTAGTTACTGTGTGAGCTTCCTCCCACTCAAACACAAGGAGCTGATTAAGACATATGGATTACCTCAACATTACCAAGAATTTCAATTTAGAAAGTGAAATATTGACATTCTTAATATCACATTTCACTTTCTCTTGGGAGCCCTTCCTCACATTGACACTGATCCCCGATCCCTGCTGAAACACAGCATCATCACACAGACTGCAATTCAAGAGCCAGGCAGATGGCTTTTTCTACATGGATTTTGGTTGAAGTTGCTGATGGAATCAACCCATTATAGTTTCTTCATTCTACTGAGAAAACTACTTTCAAGTGACTCTTACTTATGGAAATCTTTGGATCCTAAAAAGAATTATTCAGTTCCACATTAAATTTAGAATTTTGCGTTTTGGTCTTCCTCCTTCTTTAAAAGACTATTTTGTAGTGCATTTGGCCTCTTTTCAAAATAACATAAAAACGACACACACAAAGAAAAGCCATAAAGGAAAATTCTACACTTGGAAATCCCACATTTGGAAATCCTTTAGGAACACGGGTCTTTAAAGTAAAAATGTATTTCCCATTTGTAAAACCTTTGAAAGCTTTACATTGTTCTAACTAGAGGAAAGGTGAGGTTTTGTTTTGAACTGGAACTGAAACTAAATATAAAGTGTGCAAAGCTTCCTATTAAACAAAAGTCCTGAGTTTGGACTGGCCTTGCTGGGATCCCCCATTCACTCTTGTTGGCATCTCATTTCACTGAGTTTCTAGTTAAGATTGATGGCCTTAAGCTGCAGTTACGTATTTAACCAAGTCAAGAAGAAAATCAGAGTGAACCTCACTGACCTTTTATTTTTAAAAGTACTGGGCAAATGTATTTAAGTTAACCAAGTGTGAACTCATGTGAAATATCTCAAAATAAAACCATAAACTCTCTGACTTATATGTCACCCCATATTTAGATAAGGGTTCCATGACAAAGAAGTGCTTTTAAGGATAAACGTGGGAACTGCAATTGTGCCACTGTGCACTTCACACACACACAAAGTGCATTCACCAGTCTCTGCAAAATTCTGAATTTCCAGACTTTTAGCATATGTAGGACAGGGGACAGGCTGCCTGGGTGACCTGGTAAGAGGGCTCACATAAAGGACAAGCAGAAGGAAATAGATATAATTTTCTGCTTTTAGAAAATCATATCTAAGTAACCACTAGGCAAAGAAATTATTTCAGACAAGAGTTAGCAGGGTTTTGCAAACTGCTAAAAACACTTGGTCTCAACCAGGATGTTACCAGGTGGGGAAAGGCTACTCTCCTTATTGGTAAATCTCAGTATTCTAGGTTTATGGTCTTCAGAGACATGAAAAGAAAATACACTTATGTCATGACAACTACAGAATTTTAGAGAAGACCAAGCACTAATTTAAATACACTGGCATTTAAAAAAAAATTAAAATCAAGTTATGGTCCAAAATGGGTTGTGCAATTCCCACTCCTAAATATTCCACATGATTCAGGAGGATTATTAATGGGATTGCCTTGCGGGAGGGAGGCAATCCCAGAGATCCTGCCTTCATCATCAATCCTCCTCAGCATTCTGAGACCTCCCTAAGTTTAAGCAGTTTTAATTAAGCTATTGCTTAGCAGTTCTCCAAGCAATGACAATCTCATCTTTCTTTTTAATCTACCCTGTGTGAAGAAACCGCTATTTATTTTAAACAAATACACAAAACCTTCAAGGAATAAATACCTCTTTTTAATAAACTAGAGTGACATACAGCAAAAGTATCAGGTCCAGGAGATAACCTCGTTTCAATATAGGAGTATTCACTGCTACAGTTCCCTGCACCCAGGAGAACAAGCCCATCCTGTTGCCAAAGCTTTTTTACAACTCTGTCTCAACAAGGAGAGCTGTAGCCCTCAGAACTGCTTGTAGCTGACATTTCTAGTGCTCTGAGCCACCATTTCTGAGGCAGTCACACATAAAAGAGGCAAAAGTGATTGTGAGGCTTTATGTATTGATGCCAGCCATTGGTTTGGAGTCAGTGAACCAAGAGAAATTCACATTGAAATGTACTGAAACAAACAAACTAGAAACAAGCCTGAGGCAAAGAGCCTTTTATATATTAATTATACTCTAGTTTTGGTTTCTGCCTCGAATAGCAGCTATACAGTGAAATCCAGCAAGCACTCAGGTATTGCAGAAATGTGCAAGTCAGTCAAATGACCTTCCAGCATCAGGCTCAAACCCTTCAAACACGGGGGAAGCTTGCTTGAGGCAAAGAACCAGTGCTCATCCTTGCTTTGCTGATGCAAATCCCCTTTACCTCGAGAGCAGTCCCTCAGCTTTGGCAGAGCTGCCCCTAAGAGGGACGTGAGGAGACCTTTGCTCTCAGGTGCTGTCACCCCCCCTGCCCAGCGCTGTGCCCGGCTCCCAGCACGGGATAAGGATCAGACCTCGCCGGCAGCGTGCCACAGCCGCAGCACAGTGACCCCTCTGAAGGGCCAGGCACATACACATGAGGCCAGACCTGCCAACTCAAACTTCAGCAGCTCAGCCTTGCTTTGAGGCAAGTGGAAAACGACAGAGAGCAAAGCCCAACAAGGCTGCACTCCAGAAGAGCTTTGCTTTTCGATTCAGTACTTCTCACTGAGATGCAACCGGCACTAGGCTGACAGCTGTACAACCCAGAGAGCCTCTTTAGCTACATTACAATGACCCTGTGCATTTTTAATTGGAATCTGCCCTTTGTTTGTGTTTGCTGACAGCCCGAGGGAGGCATAAAACAATGCTCATGAAGACAGGTGGGATTCCAGAGTATCTTAAGCTCCGCAGGCACTACAGTGTCTTTCAGCTGGAGGAGTTCTGCCCCTGATGCCCCCTGCAGCCAACAAGCATGGCACAAAGGTTTCGCCTTGAACAAAGTCCCTGCTTCTGCAGAGAAAAAAAAAAAATTTAGGAAATGGTCTGAATGGATGCTGTAAAGTCGGGTGAAATTCAGTTGCTTTCCCAGCCCCATTTTATATTTAGACAAGAGCTTCCTCTTCTTGACTGCTTGACATTTTCCCTTCTAATCTCCTCAGTATCTCTTTGCTCTTCATGGAGCAAGTCCCCTCCCTTGGTCCACAGACAGTCCAGCCTTTTCCTCTCACCTGTGCAGAGTGTGGATGAATAAGTACTTTACAAGTCCTACTGGGGTCCAATTCACAGGAATTCCAACTTCTACTTATTTTCCTTGTTCTGCAGTTCTCCATAAGGAGAGAAACAAACAAAAAAAAAAAAAAAAAAAAAAAAAAAAAGAGTACTCAGCCTGTACAGTGGCCAGTGAGCCTGCAATACAAGGGACAGGGAGAGTCCAGTGGTGGGACAGTCCCTGGTGCCAAGGATTCCTCCCCAGGTTAGGGTGACAGAGGAAGCTTCTTCCAGGATGCTTTTCCCTGCTATCTTAATGTACTCCAGTTCAGCTTCCCTGTGTGGCCGTTGGCCTGGCCTCCCCGCCCCCTTGTTACCTTTTATGTTCCATGTCCTACAAAGTTCTCCACTCCAGGTTCCTCCCATTGGCCTTTGTCCATCACCACTCCCCCAGAGCTTCCCCACTGGCTCCCATCCCCTAGTCGCACCATGCCCTCAGATGGTCTCTGGCACTTGCCCCGCTCCCATACTTAAACCTGGACTCTCCATTGTTCTTTTTGTCTTTGTCCCTGGACTCCCTTGTGACGAGGCTGCAATAAACCTCCTCCTGTGGAATTCTATATGAGGACCCTTCCTGCCTCTTCGCAGTCAATTCATTTTACTGGAGCTGCCCATGCACGTGCAGATGTGTGTGAATGCGTGGTGGTCCTGCCAAGCAGCTTCGTTAACAAGACAATTTTAGGAAGGTCACAGCACCTCATGTTCTGGCACCGCAAAAGCCGCAGCGCCCAGCTAGTGACACTCAGGCCAGGCTCAAGACTAGCTGGGAGCTGTTTGTCTACCTTGGTTGGCACTGGGCACAGAAAAAGTTCCACTGTTCCCAAAAGCAAGTTCCCCTCTTGTCCCAAGGCATCATGAGGACACAGCCCAAGATTCTAACCCCAGCTGTGAGGAACGGCACATTGAATGAACAACCCACTCTCCACAAGCGCAGCAGCACTCTTCTATCCAGTTTCCAAGTCCTGGCAAAGCCACTGTCTTTGCAAAACTTTTCACTTTCTTCTCCTCCTTCCTTCCCTCATCCATGAAGCAAACACACTTTTGCAAAGAGCCTCAGCTCCATTCTTTTATATAGTTTATAACCTGCCTCTTTTTTTTTGCTATGTCTTGGTTAACCTTTTCAATGGTTGCAATTAAGTTAATCTGCATCCCCCCAAACTCTGAAAGTGTGTGCAGAAGCCCAGGAAACCCTATTTCCTGAGCAAGAGCTTACAGCACAGAGAGACCCAGGCTGTGAATGAGCCAGGTGCAGCTCTAAGTGTGCACAGGTCCTGCAAAGCTCTTATATTCCACTTGTTACAGTTTCAGCCTTTCAACATATGCCATATGTATCAGGATGTAACCCTCCATGCTTAATTGGGTTTTTTCCTCCAGCTGCGGTTAAAAAAGAAAACCACTTCATTCAAAGTTTAAACTTCTAATTCTGAACACATATATCATTGATTCTTTAAAAGAAGCCATTTTACTGTTTGGGTTTTGTTTGTTTACTTAGTTACTCCTGCATGCAACACCTCAAGTATTAGCATACTCCAGTGCAGACAAGCTAAACAAAGCCCTATACCCTATGGTGCATTTATATTGTTTGAAGTTTTATAAAGACAGATCAGCAAAAGATGAGGTACAACCTGCTAATTTAAGACCTTCCTGGTAAGGAAGGGTAATTCTTGCACAGAAAAAAAACAGGACCTTGTTGTCTCTCAAGAGAAAAATAAATTCCTCTTGTTAACAGTAAGACACAGCAATCAGTAAATAAATCTCAGTGCATTAGAAGCAGGGCCCACTTTCTTGGCTACACATCCCACCACAGGATAGGGGAGAGGGGGCAGGTGTGGGTTCAGGGTTTCCTGAAAGGGTTTCCTTTCTGAAAGGCGAGCCCGTGGTGCCTGCTCTCACAGGAGAGTCTCAGCTCTGCTCCCAAAAGGTAACAGCACCAGAACCAAAGAAATAAACAGAAAATTCTTTTCATTTAGGTGGTGGAATTTTAAGTAAAGCTCCCTAAACTCCCCAAGGCATATTGTTGTTTCCATCAAAGGAAGCCAGTGAGCACGACTGATACATTTGATTTTCAGTGGTGCTTAGGTTCTGCAGCTCTCATCAACTGCAGAGCAAGTTGTAGGTACTCAAGGCGACGTTTTTTAAAGGGTCAGTATTTTATAATGTATTGCAGTCAACAAAACTTGGGAGTTACAGTTACGGGAAAGGTAGGAAGGCCTTCAGCATTTCTCAGAAGTCACACTGTGATTTTTTTTTCTCCTTTTCTCTCTTTTTTTTTTCTTTCTGGTTCAGAAAAGATGACAGGAACACTGGATCCCCTCATTTCACTACAGAAATTAAAAAGAGAAGATACAACCAAGTATGTCCTTGGAGAGAAACACAAGAAGTGCAGGAAGCATCCAAAAAATGTACAAACACGGGAAAAACACACAGTCTCTCTGGAATGTCTTTGATTCTGTTTCCCACAGTTCAGGGGAACTCACACCAGCACTTTGAAACCCAAATTTATCCCCTCTTTCAAGAATCAGTTTAGTTAGCAATGATCTCTGTATTAGAACTGCTAGAACGATCTCACAATAAAGTCCTCTCTGTGTTAGTACTGCAGAAATTAAATAGCAAAACTGTATTATCCATTAAGAGGTTTTTTTGTGTATTTGTTTACCAAATGAGAATTACTTTTGCATTTCTAATTAGGTAGGTCTTAACTAGTTATACAGAGAAATCACAGCAGCATATGAAGCTTTGCTATCAGCACAATCTTATTAAAGGAGAGCTTGAGATTTTTACAAGAATAACAAATTAGTCATGATAATGTTTAGACCATCAAATGCAGAAGTCAAGAGGAGGCTTTTTAAAAATTCTTTGAATCACCATATTTTCTTTGATGATGCCAGGGTTTTAACACAGGTTCAGTAAAAGAAAAGCTTCTTCAAATGCTTCTGGCATTATTCTATATGTGAAAATCTATAAGGAACTATATTGAGTTAAAATTAGATTATGCATAGTCATTCTTTCACCATTACATGGGAAAAATAACTGCTCTGGTATTCAGAATCTTCTGGAAATTCTTTAACCCTTTCTGAGCTAGCACAGCAGAGTAAATGCTTGCTGAGGTGTAAAAGGTCAGAAACCCCACCAAGTCCAAGGAGGCCTCAAGTGCTTTATCACTCTGTGATCTCCTGCAGAAGACATTTTCTCATATAGTTTTCCAATGCAGTGCACCACCAGAGAACTCAACTCTGACATTTTAAAATCAGTTAAGTTAAACATAGACGCGGACTTTTGACCCTTTTTTTTTTCTGGTTTAGAGATGTGACTTGAAGGACCGTTGTCAACATGGAGGGACATAAAAGTTAACAGAACATCAGTGATACTTTTGCAATAGCACTTGAGAGCAGCAATATCTAACTGTGCCATCAAAGACTATGGAAGAAAGCAACCATAATTAACAGTCTCATCCAGAGACTTCATTAATCCTTCCTGACTTTGGGATTCTTTAATATTGTACTAGTGTCAAAACAAACCAGTGGGAGATCACAAGTCAGAATTATAATTTAATAGGAAAACTAAAATAAATGCAGTAGTACACGAACACTGACAGAGTCAGGATACAACCTGACACCCTGTTAGTCACAGTGGTGGTAGCAGTCCAGATGAAGTGGTCCTGTTGAAGCAGTGATCCTGTAGAAAAGGGTCTGGTCTTCACCTACAGGTCCTGTGGTAGCTCCTGTCTTCTGGGAGTCCCACAGGTAAGGGCTCCTCATGCTGTTCCAAACCCCAGATTATATCCAGGTGGGAATGCTTGGCTCCTCCCCCTGGGTGGGGCATCCCACAATGGGCTGATGTAATTCTGTGAGTCATGGGGTGGGTCCTTGATTTCCCATTAAACAGAGATAGCCCCCAGAGGGAGTTATCAGGGATGAGTCACAGGAGATGATGAGCACTGCCCCACCTGCTTTAACAGCTTGTGAAGATGATAACAGAATACATGCTTTGGGTTACATCTTACATTGTAACCCAGGACAAATATCTGTAAGAGGCTACCACATTTTATTTTGCCAGCTAGCAACACAAACTACACGGACTTGAAGTCAAACTGTGAAAGCTAAAACCAAAGGCAGACTAAATGACTAAATACAGGAAGAAAATTAGGAGAAAATTATTTTTCTGTAATTCCTGAAAGCATGATCCTAAATTTCCCACATCCTATTAAAAATGCCCTGTTCCCATGGCAATTTCATTCAACTTAGTTCACATAAAACTACTTGGAGAAGGTACTAGAACCTGGCTTCTAGAAGACTGTTTCACAACCTCAGTCTCCAAGAGTATCCTGAGGAATATATCTGGCAAAAAGCAGCTAAAAAAAGTGGCCTCCCCATGTTCTTCACAGCAAGTGATGATGAGAGACAATGGATATTTCCAGTCTTATTTCCCCTGACAATGCAGACTTAACAGAATTTTTGGCAGAGACATCCTTCACACGATCATGTTTGAGCACAGTGAATTTGTTTGAAACAAAACCAATGTTTTCCTAGCTATTTATGAGTATTCCCACTTTTGCCTTATATGGCCAGATGGACACACTGTTGCCATTTTAGCAACATCCAACCACAGTGCTCCAGAAAACTAAAGAATGAACACTCATTACACAACACTGGGTTCTTCCATCCTAACAAACTTTTTCTCCAAGAAGTATCTCTAGGTATATACCTATTATATATATATTTGCTGCTGCAAACTGAACAGACCAGAACCAAGATGGCCACTAAGACATGGTTAGGCAATCCCATGTATTTTTCTGCAGAATGAAGTTAATTTGTACATTCAATTAGGCAAGCACTGTCTAACTCACAGTGGAAGAATTATCAAGCAATCTTGACCCATAGTGTAGCACCTAGGCACTCAAATCATCACATGTCCATTAGAAGTTAGTCACAAATAATATCAGTAAAATAGTTTTGCTTCTGATTTTTTTTTTAAATAGCCCTGCCAGGAATTGCAGTATTTCTGCTCTTCTGTAAAAAGTGATCCCAATACCTATAAGTAATTTTAATTAATGTTCAGAGAGATTAATATTTTATCATTATCACTATGTTCAAACACCACTTCAGGACAGGCTATAGTCCTCCAATTCGCACTATTAAAGTATTGCTCGTTCTTCGTATAGCTGAAGGACTTGAGAGTTCCAGTCAAATACAGAAGAGAAACAATGCCAATTTGTGGGAACTTAGTTTAAATGAGTCAACAATTCCAGCCTCAGAGGTTATTTTATCCCCACATGTACTTGACAGATAGCTGCCTACTGAAAAAGTTCTGTTTTATAATTTCATTTAGGTTTCAAGTTGCAAAGGCAGTTTCACAGGTAATGCTCAGCTGACGACCACCACAGCTTCGTTCCTCCATATCATATCTAATTGGAAGGTTTCCAAGGATAATTGTTGTTGAGAAATGTATTGATTTGCTTCTGAGAATCTTAAAGATGTTTGAGGAATTGCAATCCCCCCAAAAGATTTGTCTTTGAAATAATAGTAGTTATGTATTACTTTTCTCCTGTGGACCACAAAACTGCAATTAAAATTCAAATTTTGTGTTTGAAAACAGTACTGTGGTATCCAAATGGATCAGCATTAGAGGGCTTTTCAAGTGGATCCACTGAAGGAATCTGCACAGCATGTCTGAATTCAGCCTGCACTAAACTATTTATTGACTGTTTAGTCAAACTACAGCCAAGGTGTCATTTTGGGGGAATTCCTGCTGTTACACCTCTTGACATGCTACCATATCAACATGCCTGACTTTCATTTTAATGAAGAGCCAGGTCCCTACAGAATGCAATGCAGTATAATTTTCATCATAGTTCTACCTAGAAAAGGCAAAGATTCTTCCTGGGGATTTACTCTGACAATTAATATTTTTCTCTCCACCTATCCATTGCAATGCCTGAGGTGGAAGCAGGAGAGGGACCTGTCAGAGCCTTCCACTGATACCTTGGTTTCCTCCAGCTTGTGCTCTCACCTCAGCAACTTGTGGCACACATCAAATTACACCAACAGGAAAAAATCCGCTTAAAAAGGCTTCACATTTACAGAATACTAACACCCACCAGGTACTCATTACTTAAATGAAAGCTGCTGTCCATTTGCACTCAGAGCAGCCAACGCCCAGAGGAGACCTGTCCACTGCCACCTCACAAGGACAGCGAGTGGGAGGTTCCCTGCAGCAAGTGCCAGCACAACTGGGCACCATAAGAATTGTTGTTATAAGCTAAATAAGCAGCTCTGCTACTTGCTCCTGTGGATTATGAGGTAATTAGCTGCCAAATAGCCAAAATCAATGGATGTTTTTGCAGAATCACACCAAATAAGTAGAGGCTTGGCACACAGAAGGGAGAAACAATCACATTGCTACACAGTCATGTTTTTTAATTTCTAGGTTAATTCCACCAAACTCAATAGCTTTACAGCAGGGAAAAAAGCCCCACAGCCTAGGGTTATTAGTAAACCCTATCAAATTACCTGGAAATTTGAATGCTAAAATGAATACTGCTCTTCCTTTTTCAACATATTCAATTCAAAGCCCTTCTTGCTTTCAGAACTGCTTACACTGCCACCTTTGAACGCCTTATGGAATTCCACTGCAACTAAACTCCTGATACTTCCTCGGAAATCATGTCACTCAGTAGTTTGCTGTCCTTGTAAACCTCACTTCTCCATTCAAGCCAAATCTATAACCCAGTAAATATTTTACAGAGTTCTCTTCCAAAGCCTTACTCTTTTACACACATGCTTGCAAAAACCCTTCCTGGTTCTCCCTATATGACATCTATCCCATGCTCCCATCTCTCCATACACCTCTGAGGTGCATTCCTACTCACAGCCTTAAATGCCTACTCATAGTCTTAAACAGCCTACTCATCCTTAAATTACCTTGGAAACATTGAAGTCCATTGGCCCAATGAGTACATTCCATTGTATCTTCAGAGTTTTCAGGTTCAAATATTTGAGTTCCAAAAAATAATCTGTTTCATTACAGTCTGCTCCCTCCAGTGCAGGCTGGAAACCATGCATGCTACCAAGGATTTAACCTAAGTCTAAAGCAGGACTTAAAGTGAATAGTACTCTTTCTCAGAGAGGATCAGCATCACTCAAAACACTTGTGTGCAACTATTATTCTTTACAAATTCCATCTGTTCCTGAGTTGCCTGGTCCAGCCAGTATTTTTAAAATATACCCCACAAAAACAAACATGAAAGACCCAAAAGATCTACCAAAGTAGCTCTGCACCTTACAAACACACAGAGCAATGCAGAGACTAATCAAGCTGAGGTGGAACCATTCTTTTCAACACCAGCACACACTCCAATAACAGACATCCAATCCATGAGAAATGAAAAACAGAGCAAAGCAGCAACATAAATTACATCTGCTGAAAATGCAACAAAGAGCTTGCAGAGGATCAACAAGGGAAACATTAAATTCTTTCATTAGAAAGAATTTGTCACAGTTCATGACAAAGACATGCAAGCACTGATAGAAAAAGCACCTCTAAAAAAATGTAACTATATAGGAGACCAAGCTCAGACTGTTTGGGAAAGAATAGTTATCTAAAGGAGCCCATTTCTTCCCCAGGCCAGTCTTAATGGCAAAAGTCTCTTAAACACAAAAGTCAATATGCTTAGGAATTTGCAGATGGGGTGAGGAAAGTGTCTTACTGCACACAGTCAAGTGCACTGATTTTAAGACGGGCTCAGACCTTGCTTGGACAAAAAAGAGACTGCCCAGAGTAGGGACGGAGCAGTTCTCCATTCAAGGGGCACATGGGATGAGAAGCAGAGGGAGAGTCTGCCGTTTGAAAATGAAGCCATGCTTATTATCACTTCCGAATTTACCCCACAGCTTTGAAGTGAGGGGAACCTGGGCTGTCTCCTCCCCAGGGCTGTGCAGCAACAGTGGCATAGGCAGTTTGTTTGGGAGGAGGCCACAGTGCCCCTGCTTAGCCCCTGCTCACCACCCAGCAGTGTCCAGGCCTCTCCAAGCTCTGTATTTACCATCTTCCCAGGTGGGCAGTTCCTTATATTGTTACTTATTAGCATTTGTAGAAGGGATTCAACTCCTTAAGAAAGAGTCTTACTTTGAATAAACTGTTAACAAACTCCATACAGAAAGGACAGAGAGCAAAAAATCTATATATATTCCAAATAAAAAATAGGCTCTGAATACATCTCTCCCTCTAGGCAATTATATGGGTAAACCAGCTACTGAAGAAATGAAGCAGTTATGCTAAGTCTATTATTGCAATAGAATTTTTCCAGAAACAGTAAATTACTCTGAGAATTTATCATAATGTTATCTGCAGGAAAAAAAAAAAAAAAAGTGAAAACTAAATAAATTTATTGAAATGCATTTACCTAATAATATTTACCAAATGACACCGTTCCCTCTGCTGCTTGTAGCAAACTCAGTCACAGAGGCTAAGGACAGGTTTGCCTTATTAACACACCTCTCTGCCTGTGTATTTTAAGTACCATCTGTGTGTATTCTACTAATGAGCTACTTCTTAGAGCAAGGAAGGCTGGCCAGCCAGCCAACACCGATTACTCAGATGGAAACTGCCTAATTTTTAAGCAATTAATGAGCTCCTCTCTCACTTTACATAGAAGCTTCCTCTGGTTAATTCTCCTGGCATATTACAGCATATCCTATTCTAAAGGAAGTTTCTCAAAGAAAAAAATAAAAGAGGAACATGGAACATGATACAGCCCAGTCCAATTCCCTGGAGCAGAGCCCAAGCTGTGTGTGTGTGACACAAGCTTGAGAAGTACCTGCTGAGACCACCCAAAGCAATGACGGCATCCCAGGGCAGCTGAGCCAGGGAACAGGACCTTGAAAAGGAGACAGCTCAGCCACCTCCCTTCCTCTAAACTGTACGGGGCCCTAAGATACCTCTAATAACATCCCAAAGGACAGACTGGAAGAGCCAATATCATGCTCACACATGACCACAGATGGTTTTATTCTCTCTCACCTCTCAGCCGTTTGGAAACAGTGGACACCGGGTGTCACTCAATGCTGCACGGCCCCACAGCTGGGGATCACCAGCCATGAGTGCTGATGCTCAAGAATCCCTGAGCATTAAGCAAGATGACTGACTGCTCCCATCTCTTCCCTTATCTACTTGATGTCATTTTAAAAGGTGAGTCTTAAGGGGCTTTTAGATTATGCAAAAATAGAATTCCCCCTTCTGCCACTAAATAAATATTTCTTAATAACCTATACAAAGTTTAAGGAGATCAAAATTACCTTTTACAGCTCCTTGCTGGAAAGCACCGTAGTAAAGCATGGAAGGAGCATTAAATTATCTAAGTAACTGCATTGATAATGCACAACTTTCAAGTGCACAAAAAACTATTAAAGGAGATCTGATTTTTATAAGTATATTACAGATTCTCATTCTCAAAGGGCAACCCTATGTGCAGGAAAGAATGCACTTTTCTTGCATAAACCTGAAAAACATGCCAATTGTAGCAGTGAAAATACTCTAGAGGACAACTTTTACCCAGCAGCCCCCAGCATAAACAAACCACCTTCCCTTCTTGAGGAGGATCATATTTACACACCAATAAGAGACTTAATGTAACATTTCAACTGTGCATGCCATTACCAAGCTATTCTACAATCACATTGTGGAATTTGTATTATCTTAGTTCTCACAGCCAAGTTACCCAGCATTTCACTTCTGCGGGAAAAAAAAGGATACTTTTCCAAAAGACAACTAATTACTATAGCACATCAGGAGTCTTCCTTACTACACCATGAAGCAAGTTGGTGACACAGTCTCCAAGTGACTTCACACAACAGCATTCTGAACAACCAACAGTTCACATGGCATCTGTGTCCTTCAGAGAAAACCATCAATTGCAGCTCTTTATGAAGGACAGAAAATGTAATGGTTCATTTGTAGATGTTTCTAGAATGGGATTTAATAATAAGCCCTTCTTTCTCAGCAGAGCTGTCTCCCTGTGTAAAGTCCACAACAGTTGCAGCCAGGCATGCCAGGTGGTTGGGTTTAGGTTTTATTTCTCATGCACTAAGCTAGAGGTATGTTGTACAGTTGGAACAAAAACCTTTGCAACAAACACTGAGTTATAAAGAGCAAATTTAATCATCCAATGCAGATGAAAAAATCATAATGCTGAAAATAATATGATGTAAAGTCACAGCAAATAGGAATTATGTTGACCTATATCAGAAATCAGCCAAAAAGCTTCAGCTTTCAGTCTGCTCCAATAAAGCTAAAACACTCCACTCCTAAGTGCATTTCCACTGTAGTCCCTGATTTCCTTAAAATTACAGATGTCATTTTGAATGGAAATACTATATCCAATGTGTCATCAGTGATACACATCCTAATTTCCTCCCTTATGTCTAAGCCCACACCATTATTCACACCTCTCAGGCTTTATATAATAGGGCAAGATTTTTAAGGTCACAACAAAAACAATACATTCAAGAGCTTCAATTTTTAATAATTATTTTCTTGGCATAAGTTTCAAACATTCTTTTCTAAACTACAAGTAGCAGAAAAACAAGTGTTTTAGAAACACTTGAAAGTTGGTTTATTTTCTCAGCAAAACACATTCTGCAATAGGAGCCTGTAACAACAGAGGAAGAAGCAGGTCCTGAAGGAGGTTCTTCTTTACCAGGAAGGACTGCCAGAGAGCCGTGCTGATGGCTACAGATCCACTTACAGCATGAAGCCAAGGAAGCTTGCAGGATGACCTGACTCCACTAAAGTGCTTCCATTTTCTCAGTTTTCAGATATCATCTGCAGTGAACCTGAGATATTTAACACAGCCAAATACTTCAGGGAATCCCAGAAACGGTAGAGACCTGACCACTCTGTGTTCATGGTCTTCCAGCTTCTTCTGACATCCATCTGAAGGATACCAGACTTACTGCTGTTCATCTCCAGAGATACAGAGCCTGGGAATAACCCTGCCTTTGATTCATGTTCCAGCACTTTTCCATTGATTATTAAATGTATCTGTCTCAGGGAATTTATTGTTCAAAATGAAATTGTGTCACTGAAAAATAAATTCTGATGAGCCTTGTTCTGTAAAATGTGATTATATTTCTGCATTTTACCAATAACTCAAGGACATCAATGATTGTATCTCACATTACATCTCCCCTTCCAAGCCCACCCATATCTATGTTTTTCTGAACATGTAAGACAGCATAAGCATGCATGAAATGGCTCTGCACATTGATCCAAATAAGGACCCCAGAGTCCATCAAGAGTGCCAGTGAAACAAAACCATAATGCTTTAATCCAAAAACAATTCTAGCTGTCTTGTGAAAAATTTGATCTGCTATATTAACAACAGTCTCCACAAATAATAAGTCAATTCTATCTTCAACATATCAGAAAAGTAAATCTCAAATATTAAAAAATAAATATAAAAAAAAAAAATCTGTGAAATAACTTTGCCCTGAAATTTTATGTGTATTTGTACAGTGTGATGCAAGGACTATTATTTGTTTAAATAAACATGAATATCTGATTAGACTATACACTGAGATGGCCTTGGACAGAAGTGTTTTAGGCCAATCACCCATCTGAGGACAAAACTGCAGGTCCTGGTACTGCTAAAAATCTAAGGGCAGCTACTTGGTAAGCACAGATGGAGCCCAGAGTAGCTCAAGTGCAGCTGACTGCCTGCAGAGTCCCAGCAGCTCAGGATCAACAAATGTTCTTTAGGTTAGAGCAGTAAATATACACAGAGGTTTCTATAAACTTGGTTACCCAAGAGACTTGATTGGCACCTCCAGGGCTCAAGGCTCCTCAGGTATTCCACATGTCATTTTACAGTCTCAAGTGGTTCTTCTTCTTATGTCCCCACTCCCCACAGGAAGGACAGCCAATAGCCAGTACACACAACAGACTTGTAATATTCAAAGGCAAAAGCTCTAAGACTACACCAGTGTACAAAACCTACTATAACTGAATATCTCTTCTTTTCCTCTTCCATTTCTAGCTGACACGTTTTTCTATCTTCTACTGAAAAATAACAGAAATTAAAGAAACTTTTCTCTATCCCATGTATCCAAGGACATAGAAGCACATTTTATACACATGCTTATATAGCCTCAAAATTTCTTTAGGAGACAGGACTGCTTTTCTTGTCCTTGCCTACAGCATTAGCAACACAACAAAACAGAGGGAAACATTTAATTTGTGTGTTATTCCCTGCATCACCTTCAGTGTGCTGAGCAACCTTAATACAATTTTCTCACTTGCTGATTTTCTGCCCTCTGTAAAATGGGAATAACTATGAAGCAAACATTAGAGATAAAAAGCACTTGTACGAAATACTGTGGTAGCAGATGTTTACCGAAAACACCAAACAGTCTCTTAAAACTAAAAAAATCCTGCCCAGGTAAAAAAGTACAGCTAGAACATGGAAAGTTAAAAAAATAATACTACCATCATGTTCCAAGGCCTCTGCTGCACACCCCTAACAAATGTTTGAACTGTACACATGGTTACTGGAGGTCTAAACACCAGCACATCCCGCAGACACATGCAAGAGTGACACCCAAAATACTGTATTTTATAAAACATTAGAAAGTAATATGGGAACTTCAGACTTTCCCTTTTGCCCTATTCAGGCCTGTTCACTGAAAGGGAAGCTGGCATGTACCACTTTCCCTGCTGCCTTCTGTCCCAGAGGGGCTGGTAGACCAGGGCAGCAGTCAGGGACTGATGGAAGTTCCTTTTCCTCCCACTTCATTACAGCCACAGGAATGAGACAGAGGGATACAAAAGCTCACATCAGGTACTGCCAATGCCTCCAGTTTCTTTACAAAAAACCACTGAGCAATGCTTACATCTGCCTGGATCATACAGTCTCCTACTTACTCAACTACTATTTAATTTTCCATCTGCAGAAGAGATACCTTTTTAAAGCAATCCTGATCCCTGAAAGATGCAAACCAACTCCACTCTGAAGTGTCTTACACTGAAGTGTCGAAAAACCTACCTTCAAAAAAAAGTAATTGGGAATGAGTTTCCACAGGTCATATACAGGACAACAGAGCTACAGTTCTGTGACTGCCAAAAGTGGAGGAGGTTTGAAACAAGTCAATCTAACAGAAATACCCTCATGCTGCCTTTGTTCCTGCCTGAACAAGGAACCACACAGGGAGGGTGTCATGGCTTAGCATAGTTTGGGTTTTTAGATAAAGAGGGCTCCATCAGCCACGGAAGTGATTCTTTGTGAAGAGGTGCTTACAGCTTCCTCTAGACCCAACAGAACCAATCAACTGGCTAGTTTGAATATTGGCAACTTTTTAAAGCCACTTAAGAAGCTTGACACGCCTCTGTGATCCACATTTAAGAATGAACAAAGCCCAGGAAAGCTCTCTTGCTTCCGGCTTTTGGACAGGTAACTGGGGAGGCGCGGTGCGGCCCAGCAGAGCCGGGCTGGGCCCTGCCTGGCACAGCCCGGCCACGGCGCAGCTTGGCTGAGATCTCAGACGCTTCTGCTTGCCGGACACCCCGTGCAGCCCCCTCCGTGCAGGCCAGGCCGGCCGGGAGACAGCCACCCCGGAGCCTCGTGGCCCTGTTCCATCCGCAGCCCTGCTCCATGCAGGCGGCCCCACGGCGTGGCCAGGCCGGCCCGTGCCCCTGGTGTGGCCAAAATTCATCTGAGGCCGCTGCCCGGCAAAGATCGTGTGACCAACAGCGAGACTTGAATTCCAGCTGCAGGGCCTGGGTGACATTAACTCTCTTAGTGCCGTAAGAGTCTCCAGAACAGATGAAGCCTGCAGACATCAATCCTCTCCTGAGTCAGAGGAAAGGGAAAGGTGAAGGCATGTGAGGAAAACACCATAAAGACACCAAAGTCAGTGAAAAAGGGAGAGCTGAAACCCTGAGGGAGGAGAAAGAGGAGATGCTCCAAACCTAGAAGCTGAAATTCTGTTGTAAAGCTATGGTAATGGACTATGATACATCAGAGTAATTTCAGGAAAGCATGGGGGGTAGAGCGTTCAAACTGCAATTGTGAGCAAAATACCTGTGCTGAAGTAAGCAAATGTTGAAGTAGCTGTGATTTGATGAGAAGCTTGAACAGAGATGAAAGTGATGAAGACCCTTGCTCCCAGGGAAGAAGACGACCTCTGTTCTTAGAGACGAAGATGCTCTTAGAGATAGGTAAAGAGAACCTTTGCTTCTGAACAGCTCATCCTTAAAAAGGTACCCCATTAGCTCAAGATTGAACCCTCGAAAACAGTTGTGGGGAGAGCTGTAAGTCAAGGGAAGGGACTTTCACATGTGAGCAGAGAACCATCGCGGGCAGCTGTCTTGCTATGACATTGAAGCCACCAGAGAACTGTTTCTTGTGGAGATGTCTCCATAGCATGAGCAAGACAGATTCCTCTTCTCCCTAAGTGAACTGAAAAAGATAATTATAGAGGTGATAAACTGACTGAAAATCTCAAAGGTTGTTTTTTATGTTGTCACTGTGAGAAGGGAGAAAGGTGGGGGGAAGAAATGTTCTGAAGGTCTGACCTTCTTCTAGGTCTGTTAAAAAAATTTTTTATATACTTTTAAGTTTTGTGCCTGCTTTCTTTCTCCTAATTCTTATCTCACAGAAGGAAAATAAGTAATGGATATTTAAAACTAAACCACTACACTTAATTAGTGTTTCTGCTCGGTTTTGAACTGAACCCACTACAGTGGGCAAGCAAGAAGGAACTGATGGCAGAGGCTGAGAGACACGGGCAGCCTGGTGACCATATCTTCGAAAAGCAAAGTGCTCAGGTCTGCAGATTTACTTGAATCTAAGTCTCTGTCTTCAGTGGCAGAGCATTGTATGTTTTCATATCAGTGTGTATTATAAGTACTAAACATGCTTCTTGTAGGAAAGAATTGATTGGATTTGAAAGGGTTAGAGATTAATAAAGTGATAAATGTACACTTTAGATGTGACACTGCAGCTCAGATCAATTTTGCTTTCAGCTAATAAATGGGCAATCATTTCTACCTTAGTGAATTACAACAGAACACAACAATCTCACACAGGACTATGTATTAACATTTGTACATACAAGCACTGCCCAAAACACATTCCTTCCTTCCTCCACAGGTCAACAGCTTGAAATACTTAACTCTGCACCTCCTGAGAAAGCAAAAATCTAATGCTTCCTTTATTATCTGTAAAATCAGCTTCTTCAAAAACTTGAATGCCAAACAAAACAAAAAAAATTCCACAAATGCATCTTAATTCTCCTTTTTCTCACTATTTATCATAGTGACCCCAGCATCTCCTACCTCACAATTTCACTGCTTGTCACTGCTACGCTCATGGCAAGAGCAAGTAGCAAATAAGTGGGGGGAAAAAAAAAAAAAAGAAATTTCCAATACATTGTTACAGGGACTACCACTCAAAACTGAAATGCACGTCAAACAACAAGCAAGGTTCTGAAAGTGAAGAATAAAAAGTTTAAATTAAGTGGACAGAGATATAAAAATGTGTATTAATATTCACACCTAGTTGAATCTAAGAAACCTTATTTATATTCCTTCAAATATATTCAGCAGGGTGTAAAAGCTGCCTTAACATGTATTTAAGTTATGAAAACCCAAGCACACTCCACAACTGTTCTTGGTCAAAATGAAGTCATTACACCAGAGATTCCTTAAAGCTCCTTTAGGTCCATGTCCCCCTGTGTTACCTCTGAGCCACTGCAGCACCAAGAGATGTCCTCAAGAGAGCAAATATTCATCTCCAGGACTAGCCAACATGCTGAGCTTGAAGACTGTTCTGGGCAAGCCTGCAGCTGTATTATGCAGAATTTCATTTGAACATTATGTAAGATAAACCTTCCAAAAATATTTTCATGAACAAGATGAAAAACAAAACATGTCAGAAGAACTGTTTCTGTCCCTCAGGACAGTCAATTTCAGAACCTAGGACACTCGCCCTCAAAGGGAGCACACTACAAATACTGAAATTAAGATCTCTCTTAAAATTTCTAATTAGAATCTTAAAGAAAATAGAGCAAAGGCACCTTGATAAATTAGGATTTTTTCATTTGAAAAGCCCCATTTTGGAGAAGGAAAAGAAAATCTCAATCATGATGACATGTATTTTAGCAGTTCAGATATTATTGATGAAATTTTACATGCTGAATCGAGATGTAGAACAGATATCAAACAGCTGAGATGACATCCATTGCAAAAGTGGAAGATTATAGATTTGTAACTGAGGAAATGGCATTTCTTTCATGCTTATTTATTTTTCCCTATCCCCTGAAGATGCTACCTTTGTGATTTATTTCAGCTTGAAACAATTTAACTGTGTTCATTTATTTTATTCAAATACAAAAGGTTTCCCTTTTGGGAAGGAATATAGCATTAATATTTAAGTATCAGCTCAATATTTTAATTGCTTAAATTATATATGAACTCATTTTAAATGTGTGCAATAGCTAAAAATTTGAGTGCTTAAGTAAGTTCAATATTTAAACCTTGTCAGGTTGAGGTCACTAAAACAACCCCAAATCTCTAGTATATTATTTATTTCCTTTCTTGTTCTTCTATGCTCATGTCCTTTCCTCTCCACCTTCACACAGAATGTATAAATGCTGCCAGCTGTCTTCCAGACAGGTCTGTCCAACTGCAATGCCACTTTCTGTCTAGAGGAGAAGAAACTAAGGCTGAGACCCCTGTAATGAGATGCACAATGACCAGAGCTTCACAGCTGTCTTGCTGGTAGCCCCCCGAGACCTGAGTGAGCACAGGAGCCTGACTCCTCGCTTCCCACTGATCCAAACGGAACAGATGGAGAGCAGCCATGAACCCATGCACAGAGACAGCTTATGCAGGAGAGGCTGTACTTTCCTGCACTGATGACAGCTTAGAACAGCAGTGATTCTGACTTGGTTTGCTGGAGCTGTGAATAAATTAACATCTTCCGGGAAAAGTATGAAATCGGCATGCGCTGATGCGCACTGCCAAGCTCCTGTCTCCTCTGTCTGCACAGTATTTGCAGGCAGCAAAAGTCAAAAACCTCTTTTGCATCCCTTGTATCTCAGACGTGGGAGGGTTCATGGCCATGCATTTTACATCAGGGTCAGAAGTCAGCTAGCTCTTCAGGCAGATGCAACTGCAAACTAAAGCAAATGGCAAGCGCAAGCACACATCCAGCAGCTCATCTGGGCCCACTACAGCAGGAGCAGTGGACTTTAGAGGTAGGCTCATCTAGAATGTCCCACTCCAGAAACAAATCCACGAGTGATCTCTGAAGTACAAACACCTCCACTTCCATGTATGCCACAGTTTCCATGGCCAAAGTGGTCAGACAACAACACAGGAAGACTGAGCTTCACAGAAGGGAGCAGATGGAAATCGTAGGCACAAGTAGTGACAACTGCAGGAAAGTGAAGGTCTCTGAAACATCTACAGCAGACCACAGTAAGTTGGCTGCACAATATTTAAAAGGCATAAAATATCAAGCCAATAGGTTTTAAATTAATGTGTTAAAAGGCACTGCAACATCCATGAGAATTTAAGACAATTTGGCTATGTCCACACACAGCAAGGCCCAGTGCCAACTCATACCCTTTCTCTCTCAAACCATTGGTGATAAAGTAGGATGCAGGTGGAGGTGGGTAGAGGATCAGAGGTACCCTTGCTCCTATGGCAATAATGCCTTTTGGATGGTCCCAAGACAAACAGGAGGAGAAGGAAGGCTGGAATCCCACAGCAAATCCATCTGATACGCCGTAGAGAAGACACAACTGTGTAGCTTGGGGGACATACCCATGCAAAGCCTGAGCCAATTAAGCTTTGTTAACCTGCAGAAAGACACCTAAATGCCCTGCAGCCAACAACCTCACAGAAACCTTTTAGGTGTCTACCCCTGCTCCTCAACACAGGCTGACATGCTCTCCAAAGCTCCAGCATGCTGAGACAGGGTATTTCAGCTCAGCAAATAATACAGAAACAATAAATGGCATCAATTATTCACTAATGGAATTATGTCTGGTAAGTCAAACAGAATCTATAATCTGAAAAATCTTTTGCTTAAAAAATGCATTGATTTTTTTAATTGGTTTTATATTTCCTGCTATGATTATTCAAAGCACTATATACAAAGGCTTTGGGAAAAGAATTCACTTAATCTGATTAAAAGGAAACCACCTACCAGCTGGGAACCTAGCAGCTACCACATCTTCAATTTATTTGTATAACCTCCACCTGCAAAATACTCTTCCCTAGGATGTTGCTAAGGCTGCAGTCCCTGCATTAGCTGTTTGCTCAGTTTTACTTCTTAAAGCAGGCAAAAAGATTGACCTGCAGTTTTCAAAAATGCTTCTTAAAATTAAGAAATGCCTGTGAAACTTAAGTTAACATTACACTCACACAGACACTTGAGGCAAGCTATTCTGTTCCCACCACAAACAGCAGTCGTTACTCTGTAGACATGACAGATTTCTTCTGGAGCATCAGGAAGTTGTTGCCTGTAAAGAAGAATCTGATGAGGTTAATTAAATTAGCTCACCCATTTTAATTATTTTGGCACCACATCTCAAGTGAGAAGCAGCCAAACAAATCTGTCTTGCTACAAGTTTCTGTGTCATTTTTGCAGTGTTGCAGGGTACTCTAAAATCTATTTGCAGTGTTCATATGCATCCCTGCTTCTCTTTTCCTAATGGAAAATATGGACACCTGAATCTGTTACAAAGGGCAAGTAAAGGACATGAGAAAAATCTGTTCTGTTTTTCTATTCCCTTCCATGAGGATTGTTTCTTCAGCAAACTATAGCTCTATGCTTGCAACTGGAGCACCATTTCATCACCTTCTGTTTAACATCTTAGATCCTCCACTCCTGACCTCTCTTTAATGACTCTTGCCTGTGGTCCAGCCTCTGTGTGCACTTGCTGGAGTTCTCATCCTCAACTTTCTCCCCTTGGGTTTCCATTCCTTGACTTTGAAGGAGAACTTCTGCACCAGTCTCTGAAGATGCTTTCCTAACCAAACCTTTCCTCTCTTTCAGTCAACTCCAGTTTTATCTATAAAGCCCTTCTGGACGTTCTGCCCCCCTTTTGACTGCCTCAGTTGAGTAATGCCTTTGCATTACCTGACAACACCTCATCTTTACCTTGCTCTTCTTCAAGTCAGCTCTTTAGATCCTCCCTACCCCTTAAACAAGATACATTCTATTATGTGATATTACATGCATGCCAGTCAACTTCATAATTGCTCTTCTACTTGACACTAATCACAATTCTGGCCATTCGTGCAATAATTCTATGCATTGCTTAGAAAAAATGTCAGTCTATGTAAGTCAGCAAAGACACCAATTTTGCTGGTTTATCGTCCTAGTAGCCCAAATCTGTCTTTATCATCAGTGTCAGCACCTTCCATGCACTGCTTCACACTGCTCTACATAACTGTCTGCACAATTTCCCTTCCCCTTTTAAGAATGCTCACCAGCACAGACATCCCTGTACCAATAGCCAGCAAGACCCAAGACTACAGCACCCCTCCAGACACTGCTGCAGAGATCCTGTCCACAGGGCATCCTTTGGGCCCTTCATCCACTCCCCTCAGCTCTAATCTACAGCTAAAACACTCTTCCCACTTCCAGCTGTCCCCCAATTTACACTGCAGTGCAGCTGCCCACAAATAACTATTACATTAATTACCCCTTTCCACTCCTTCATCAAGACACAAGCGAAAAAAAAAAAAAAAAAAAAAACAACAAAACTCTGAACTACAGCACCAGCATGTTATAGCTGCTGTCACCCTATGGAAAAATGCTAACATTTTTATTTTGTTCATTTGCCTGTCTGCATCCACCCACTCTCCCTGATCTTCCACTAAAACTATACAAACAGTTGAAGTTCAGAAGTCTCTGGAGTATCTCTGTCTTCACAATATATAACATTTAGTGAAGCCCCAAGCAATCAAACAACAGTCCTTCAAATCTAAAGACCTTTCAGAAAAGGAGTCAAATTATCAATTTTGCTCCAAGTGCAGATATCACAGAAACAGAAAATTATTTCACACAAAATGTAGGGGAAAAAGAAAAAAAATAGAAATCGATAGTTTGCTCCATGCAGCAACCAGAATGAGTATTGAAGGTGAAAGTCAACTACATTACTATGTACTTGCAAAGAAACTGTAATTTTACTTTACATGTAAAATTTCCTCTTCATCTTATTCTCAACACATACTGGCACAATCAAATGAAATTAATAAGAATCACCTATTCACTAAAGGGTTATATTTAGCAAGAGGCAGTCTAACATATTAAAGCATTTTTCCCACCAGTACTGAATCTAAATTGACACTGTCAACAGCCACTATTAACACAAGACATTCTGTAGAGTCTAAGAAAGCAGATTTTAAAAATATGTATTTAATTAAAAGTAAACTACCAGCTGAATGATGCTATAACCATCAGCATGTCACTTCTACAGTCGTGTGC
Source organism: Lanius collurio (assembly GCA_020086605.1). Taxonomy (NCBI): domain Eukaryota; kingdom Metazoa; phylum Chordata; class Aves; order Passeriformes; family Laniidae; genus Lanius; species Lanius collurio. Next base: position 3,483,234 of record JACBWW010000057.1, on the reverse strand, counting down.
TTCTGGTAAAGGAATTGCACAAGTCCTTGCTTGCAGCCAGGTGCTGTTGCCTGACATCAGTGAATAGAGGCTGTTCAGTTACACTGATTGTGGGTCTCACAGCAGGTTTCCATCCAGGCCAGTGACAGCAGTTTTGAAAAACAAGAACACCATCACCCTTAGCAGAGTTTGGACCAAAATGCACTGTTGCCAAACCCCAATACCCATGACTACTCTCACAGGGCAAACAGGGTTCTGGACACAATAACCACAACAAAAAGCTAGAGATTAGTTCAGTTTAGCATCCTCCATTTACACTTTCCAGCCCAGCACCTGGCAGTTCCCAGAACAACACTTCTCAGCTTGGGATGTGACATGTAATTCTTTTTAAAAGATGGCCCAATAATTTTCTCCTCTGTTCTCAAGAAATGCAGAAATTAAACTTCATACACTAACTGAAGTGAGTAATTTCTGTTTGTACCTGCAGCGTTGAAAAGGCTGACGACCTTGAGGGCAGAAGGATTAGTGGAAGCCCTCACACGTGTAAGCATAGCACACAAACAATGCGTAAAAACAAGTTAACATGCAGTCAAAAGGTTAAAAGGCCAATATTTACCCTTACACACACCTGACTGTAGCAGACTGACACCACTGTGTAGCACTGCAGCTGACCTACTTGTCTGCCCAATGTCTTCCAAACTCACAGCTTACTTGAGAAATACAAACAGTCTCATGAAGTCACTCCTTTGGGAGGGCAGAGCTGCATGCCGTAGACATCACTTCAGGCTCAAGTACTGATAAACTATTATCCAGATGAACTGGAAGGAGAGATTCTAATGTTTCTTTGAAGTGTTCTGTTACTATTAGTAGGGTTCATAAGCAGATGTAAACATGAGCCAACTCCCACTCGCTTCCATTGGCAGAATAATCAAAGATTATCTACTCGGGAGAGGTCTTCCCAGCTAACCATATATGATCATATGTCTGGCCAGCATAACTTTTTCAAAGGTGACCTTTCAACATACAAAACATCAACCAGACCTAAAACTCACCACAGACCACATCCACAGTTAAGAAAATCCCTTAGCATGAGTAAAAGACTGGATGCTAGAACAATGCCATGATGCCAAAGTCATTATTACCTTTGTGAGGTTTCAACCTGATTAACATTTTCTTTTTTTTTTTTTTTAACAAAAGAAAACATAAGGACCCTTTCAAACAGCTTAAAGTCATACCAACAGAAAATTCTAGTGAGAAAATTCATCCTGTAATCATTTACTAAGCAAACCATATCAGTTGTGACTTCTATTTTATTTTTGGCAGAACAGAACAAGTAGTATATATGCAAAACAAAAAGCAGCCATCTAAAATGCTTGATTGCATGAGCATGAGGTCCAGATCCAAAAGTAAAAATAATTTTCTGTGACTTACCAGAATTTCTCTTTGACACCAGCTTCAAATTCATGCTGACTACAGTACAGATCACAAGAACCAAGAGAACAAGAGGCTTCATCTTTCACTTCCGGTGACAGCTGAAATGCAAACATAGAACAAAGTCTGAATCACAGCTTTTCACTACAACAAAGCAGCAACTACAGTTAAACATTTCTCAAAGAACCATTACAGGGCAATATCTTATTGTAACAACTTCTAGGTTTATGTTTATGCAGGAGTAGGAAAATATAACAGCTCAAAGTAAGCATGTATGAACAATTTACCTCTGACTAGCACACAAAAGAGTTGGGTTTTTTTAAATGACACCTCAAAAATATCATTTTGCTTTCAAAGAAAAAATCATAATTTATTTGAAGTAGTATGTGTTGCGGTGGACCCCCTAGAAGTATGGGCCTAATCTGGCAGATTTTTTATGTTGTTTGAGGGGAAGACCCTGATGGTCATAATTAACTTTGTCTCTTACAAACAGGTCACCACTTAAAAATTCTCATTGTTCAGGAAAAGACACAGAGTAGGTTATTCATGCAATCTCTCTTAGCAACCTTACTTTCCCGCTGGTCACTTTGTAAAAGCTCCTACAATGTCTACAGTTGCCTACAATTAATGCTGTTCCAGAAATTTTTCCTATACAATGAGGTAAAGAAAGGCAAACAAAACTCAGAAATCAATGAATGTAGGTCTCAGGAGTCTCTCCTGTGAAGTTTACTACTTACTTTATATTGTTTACATTAAAAAAAGAAAAAGGGAAAATCTAGTTTAGAATTTTATTTTTAATTTTATATAATTACTGGAACTAATTCTATTTTCATTTGCAAGTACCACGCCATTCAAGAAAAGAGCAAACTGAGGCTCCTTCTCTACACTTAAAAACAGGTAGGAAAAAAATCTGAATTCATCAAAGCCAATCTCTCTCAAAGAAAGAGAGATGCTTAATTATAAGCTAGAGTCCTCAAATATATGCTTAGCTTGAAGTCGTGGGCCTTTAAGTGGCTTGATATATTTAAACTCCAGGAATTCATCTCCGTATAAGATATAGACTTCAGATCAGGACCCTTATTATCAGATAAAGTGGACAGTCATCTAAATCACTGGGAAGTTATTATTTGCACCAAAAGATTCAGCAAAAAATTTACAGCAGTTTCAATTAAACAGAAATACACAGAACTACCTGCATTAGCACTCAAAACTGAGGCCAGTGAAATGGAATCCTCCTGTAAATGCTGTAACACATCTGTCTGCCCAGCCCACTCAGAGGCCCCAAACCCGGAACTTCGGGAGCAGCCCAGACCCTTGCAGCTCTGAACATTTGCCCAACATGACAAAGCAGCAAGAGGGTGCAGTGTCCTGCTGTTCACTGAAGCTTATTCAGTTTAATTTGAGTTTATTACACCAAATATTCTTCCCTTGTAATTTTATTACTGGCCTACCGTCGTGTGAAAAAAAAATGTAAGGAACCCTGTATAATCTTTTACACTATAGGAACTGTGCTACTATTCAATTATTTCAAAATTACCACTTAAAAATGAAGTTCTCTTCCTCTCACCTTACCATACTATAATCTATAATCAGGCAGTGGATTTTTTTTCCTCCTTGAATTCTATGGCACTTTACGCCTATTGATTCCTCACAGTAACAATGCTAAGGCATTTTCAAGGAATAATATGAACTGAAGGCTGTCTGACAGTGGTTAATGACAGAATTAGCATTCATTCTTCCTTGGCCTCTCCTTAGAGTAACACAGTCCTAAAACAAGTAAGGCCATTTTGACAAGAGAGCTTAAAAAAAGTAATTGAACTAAATCTTTTGACAGGTAATTGTAATGATGATGTTATGCTAGAATGATTTTCAAGTATGGCTTTGCAAATTACTTTCTCCACTTTTCTCCCTTCATTTTAGCTGAAATACGGAATTCCTAGGTCCTTTTTCACGTGGGTCTGTGCATCTCCACCCCAAACAAGCTATGCTGCATTAAATACATTTAAAAATTCAAAGCAAATTCTGCCAACCAATATTAATGCTAGGCAGAGAAGAAAATTCTTGGTTCTGTCAGCATCGATAGGAGTTTTACTTTTTGAAGCCCTGGCCTCGCCAAGGCAGTCAGTCTCTGTACCTCCACAAATCAGGAAAACAGAGCAGGAAAAGGGTAAGAAAACACAGCACAACCCAGTCATTCAAAATCAAGCCCAAAGCCTCAGCTTGTCACACCTAACACAATTCCCCTGAGGCTGGCATGAAAATACACATCAGAGTCTGAGGTGTCACCTCCACCATGGTAGACATTCTACCAGGAAGTGAGATCAGTCACATCAGCGTGACCAGTGGGTCAGCTGAGAGTCTGTCCTGAGACAGCAGCTGGCTACAGACAGGCTGTTCAAACTGCCCTATCAGAGATGTTTTCAAAATTCAGGTTAACAAAGAACACAAGATACAAAATAAGCTGTATTTCCCCCAAAAGAATGTCCAACAGCCAGAAGAAGGAAGGTTGTATTAGCTCAAAACTAAGTTTCTAATTTGCTCAGGAGATTTTAGGAGCCAAGTGTCCCAACAGGACTGGTCTCAACTCCCTCTTCAGGGCCGTTCACTCACCTATCAGGCAGTGGGATGGACTACAGACTCAAGCCAGCCCCATGCTAGGCTTCTGGGAATAAATGTGTAGTGGATGTCTGTGGTCTGATGAACATGAAGAAAATTGTGCAAGCTTGATGAGACACAAGATAAAATAAACCAGTCAAAGTTCAATACCACTTCCCTCCAAGCAGGGGCTGATTTTGCCATTTGACAAACTTTCACCTCACAGGCACTGAGCAGCATTTCCCTGAGGAGCCACTTACTCGGATACTGCAAACTTCAAGCAAGTGTGAGTAGGGAATCACAGCTGTAACAAGAATGTAATACTCTACCGGATATGCCTCATAAGAGGGGAACCAAGTCCACACCATTCCCAGAAGACTGAAGACATCTTACTCAATAAAAACATAGAAATACCAATTAACTCAATAAAAACATAGAAATACCAATTACAGCCAGCTTGCCAACAATCATCAAGAGGAAGGGAGACACAGAATGAAGTGCTTGTTGACAAAGGTGAAAAAATCACTAGTCTGAGCCTTGTTGTGACCTGCCATGTTGTATTTGTGTCCAGGTAAGTAAAGGGAGTATTTGCCACTATCAGAGCGAGAAGTGTAGGAGAAGCAAGGCATGACAACTTAATTCTTTATCATTGCATTGCCAATAAGGTCATGCCTTCCCTCTTCACCCCATCCGTGCTACAGACTAGACTTTGGACAACTGTCACAATGTCCTGTAAACACCCAAAAGCACAAGGGGACCAGACTGCAATGCAGCACAAATTCTGTTCTTCTAACAAAAACCACCCTGACTCCCATATCCTGCCCAACGCCCTTCACCTCTGTTGAAAAACTTATTTCTTCCACCTGAATCCTCAGAAAACAGAGCTTGGGAAATTGCAGCTTCCCATTTCCTTCACGTACTGCCTGCTGTCTTTCCAACACCCACTTCAGCTCACACGGCTTCTGGGACTCAAAAGAACTTCAAGTGATAAGGTTAGAAGGAGGCACTTAGAAATGAGAAGGAAATCAGAGCATTTTGCACAAAACCCAGCACCGAGATTCCCAAGTTCACGCTTTAGCTGTAATTTAGCTTTGCTCTAATTCGTACCACAAGCTTTGTTTATGCAGTGTTCCTTTTTAAAAAGAAACCAGAAAAGAAAAGCAGTGCATGTGCACTCAGGCACACATCTGTGCACAGGCTGAGATTTGCTGACACACCATAAGGCTCTGTAGGTTCTGGTTTCTCCATAGAAGCTGTGATGCAGAAGGCACTCATTAAAAACAGCGACCCACCTCTTTAGTGATTTCCAATTGTCAGGTTTTGTTGCTCAGATATCTCACAAAAATAAATTACCGTTTTCACCCTCCACACAAAGGATGAAATGGCAACAGTAATTCTTTCATTGTCTTTACAATAGGCAAGATGGTGAGTCCTGTTCCTTTCTTTTCAAACCATTTCCCCACTCCACTTTTTAAGGCTTTAAATTTTAATATGAACTCACTCTCAGGTCTTCTCCTTTGCCAACATGCCACACTGAGCTGTTTATTACTAAAAGATTTTCAGCCTATATAATATGTTGGTTGGAAGCAATCCACAATGGGCACCAGTTCCTTTTGTTGATAGCTGAAACATAAACAAAATATACTTAAGATCAGAGATGCATGCCTGCTGAAATAATGTATCTTTAGCTCTACTTGATATGGGTCATGCAGTGTTCTTCACTCTGCTGCTCAATGAGCAACAAAGAATATTTCATTTTGCCTAATTCATTGCGCATTTTCACCATCATAACCAGCCACTTAAGTTGTCTAAATACACAAGGAACATTAATTCTACAAGGCAGCGTGCATTCAGCATTTGTCTTGCAGGATTTAAGTCTCCATTGGACTCAGGTCCTTAACTGCACTCACATCTGCCTAATTTTCCTTGTTCAGCTGAAATTTAAAGGGAAATTTTTAAAATGAGGGAAGCATGGTGTGCCTACACAACACAGTGCTTGTGTTATGCAAACTGGAAGTAAACAGCAACCATGAGACAACATCTAAATTGTCTGGGATTATTACTGGCTCAGCAGGGTATCACCTGCATGACAGTAATACAAGGAAAAAGCAAGGTCTTGTCCTGGCAAAGCAGAGGGAACCCACAGTTAAATACTGACAAGGTTATAATACTTACCTGTAATGATTCCCCTAAAGGCTGGATGCAAAAGAAAAGGAAAAAAACCCTAAAACTCACAGATCTTCTGTGACGTGAAAGGAATAAACTCAGAATCTTATCAGTTATTTCAAAAGAAACAAACAGCACCTCCCCTTTGGTGCTAACACCGAGGTTTTGTTTGAAAAGATTGTAATGCTTCCACTAAAAGATTAAATATCTTCCAAATGGAACTACAGAAGATACCAAGTGCAGAATCTTAAAGTTTCAAAAAGCATTTTAAAGCGTAACAGAGAAACAAAAAAAGGGGCTTTAGTACCAAGCCCAAAAGAAAAATACTGTGGATGGCCAACACCCCATAACTTCCCCTATTAATATGTCTGGCTGCAGAGTGTAGAAGTGATTTTAGTTACGGTGAAATGACAGTCAGACTCAACACTGAGCAAACTGCTGGCTTGCCCTGTAGAGAAAACTCTGCGAGAATTAACACAAGAACCTTTTCTTACAAGAATTTTTTGACCCTACAGTTGCTTGAAATAGTGCTCATTTATGGGTGAAAAAAAAAAAAAAAAAAAAAGAAAAAAGAAGGAAAGAGCAGGAAATGGGAAAATCCTCTGAAATATTCCTAGTATAGATAAAGATTACAGTATCTATAGCATCAAAACACTATAAAAGAGTGACAAGTATACAATACATGCATGCATCTAAATCGCTACTAAGAAAATTCGATTAAAATCTAAGCAGCCCATCTTAACAGATTTGTAAACCAGAAGAACTAGGACTACTCAGCACTGACTAGCAGATGGAGTTCTATCAGCTCACACCACACACTGACCTCGATTCCCTAAGCAACTCATACAGAATCCAAGTTCATTTTATCTTCAAACTAGATTTTGAATCCCTGAATCATACTCACCCCTCATTGCAACAGCTCCTGCACTTGGAAACTTAGAAAGCAACTGTAAGGAGGAATGAGAACGACAAAGGAGTGGGAAAGTTAGCTACTGGTTTTTAAGCCTTATGCCCAGCTGCACCATCAGTGATGTACTGATTCAGCACTACCCTGGATTCTAGAGAGAACTATTGTTCAGCCTTAACATTGCAATATTCTAACTGCACATCCTAGGATAGATGGATATGCGTGTCCAGTATCACAGCTTTTAAGTCTGAGTAGTCCAGGCCTTTTACAGACATTCAAAGTGAAATACATGTTGTGGGAAGAGGATTACAGCTGTACTGCAAACCCTCATGGTTTATAAAGTAAACATAATGGATCAATTAATTTACAGCCTTTTTTTCCCCCTAGAGTAGAAGCTATTAATATTCTACATATATTTACTCCTGCAGATTGTGGTTTAATCAATACAGTACTTCAGGCAACATGAAGTACTGTAGGAAATGTAAAGATCCTCAGAGCCAGAGTTTAGGTTTAGAGTGGGGCTTAGCCTCTCACCACCTTGCAGAAGTACTTAAAAGCTTACAGAAAAGTCCACTGGGGGAGAAAAAAACATGAAGACAATCTACACTTGGAAAGCTAAACATGTACACTAGCACTCAGAAAAAGGGAAAGATTTTAAGAATAATCTTGAATCAGCCTAAGTCTAGAACTGATGCAGTTACAGGAAGAAGTTCCCAATGCAGAGTAAGGTGCAGCACTAATCACGGCCATCTGAGGGGAGAGAGGAGCCCCAGCTGTGGATGACCACATATGCTTCTCAAAGCTGACAAGGTTGCTGGGCACTGTCCCAGGATGGCAAATTTCTTCTGAGCTGAGACAAACTCAGAGGCTACTCTCAGACACAGCCCAGCCAGCCTGCCCTGGACTGTGGAAAAGCCTTGCTCAGGAAAAAAAGGACTCTGACTCCTGCTTTTCAGATCTCTTGAGTGAAAAAAACAAGTTGCTGATGAGAACTCTTAGGCTTAGTGTCACTGATAAACCTGACAAATTCCAGAAAAACCATGGCTGCACACGACTCCAGCTCTTCAGTTGCTGGCACCCAGAACGAACACCACGGCTCAGGTCATAGCTCTTTCCTCCTGAGTGCTTTAGATGGCCCTGCCAGCAATCACAGGTCCTCTCTACAGAGCCTCAACTACAAAAGGAGAAGAAATTTCAGATTAAAAGAGATGAGAAAAGACCATTCTCACCCACACCAATTTCACTCACTGCTCTCTGCTCTCATATCAATAAGGAAGTCTGTCCAATTCGCAGCTGCCTATGCAGGAGCATTATTAAGCCAAAAGATTAGATGCTTTGCTTCTTTCATATTCATTGTAACCCTGCTCCCCAAGCAGCTTTTGCAGAAAAGCTATTAAAAAGGGAGAGACACAGTTCAAAGGGAGGTCTCAATCCTGAAAGATAGCATATCCTCCTCTTTCCCCTCACGGTGTGGAACGGGAACTTCTCTCGTTCCCCTCATTCCTTAAGGCTCGTTACAGAGGTGCTCAGCACCAACAGAACTAGATTTTAGACTGGGCTGCCATCTGCATGCTGAAACGTTCCCTGCTTTTAAAGAGCCTTTGAAATAGGCCTCTTTCCACGACCACACAGCAGAAAGACTACAGCTAAAATTGTCAGCTGTATTGACATTATCCCTGCTCTTACATACACCCATAGCTCTGCAATATTAACAAAGTAACAATATTTGCACTATTCATGGCAAATATGGTCCACACTCACTCCTGCACCTTAATGAAATAGGCTCTATGAAAGTACAGTTCTGCAATGTGCTTAGAAATTCATTCCTTGATCTCATCTGTGGCCACACGCTTTCCTAACTAATACATAATGCTCAAAGAAGACAGAATTAAGAGGAAAATATGACATACCAGCTTGTCAGGTTCCTTATAAAACACTCGTCTACAGTTTTCTACTTAGAAAACACAGTTCCAGAGAAGCCAGACACAGCACTTCGCCATCAGGAGAGGCAAGTTGCTTTCACTGAACTCAGCACCATCTCAGTTCCTTAAAGTGATAAACATATTCTTGGCAAGGATTTTTTCCCTTACATAACCAGAGACTGGACTTTACATATATGTATTGCCACATCTGTCTGAGTGAAAATAAGAATTTAATTAAGTAAGCAAAGAAACAACATCCCCTCAGAATCTGAGAGCCATGAGAAACTGTTAATAGAATAGTACTTTGACACATTTTATGGAAATCTTGAAAACAATGGAGTTTTCTTCTGATGTAGCCAAAATAAAAGTAAAATACATATTTTATGTGCCCTGAAATTGCTCTGTCAAATAGACATCTTTGTTAATTAACTGTTACATAAAACAAAGAGAAGAGAGGTGGAAGGAATTTTCTGTAGTGCTTTTGGGGTGGAAAAGCTTAGCCAAAACCCCACAGAAATGTCTAACACACAGTCTCTCTTTCTCAACAGCTTTGTTACTGAATAGAACACATCCCTCAGTCCTCCACCAATTCCAAGGGGGTTTACCTGGATCTAGTACCAGATGCCAGAGGAAACCCTCACCATCAAAGCCAGCAACAAGATTCTCCTTATTCTCATCAAGGGCATCTCTGTTTTCTTTTCAAGGCTGTTTAAAGAAAGATTTATTTTTAGTTGGACATACTGAAAAGCAAATTGCCTCTCAAAGTGCCTCTTTATTTTGTGATACAGTTTAAATGTTCACTTTCCCTTTCAACTAAAAGAGCTCCTGATAAATAGCTCAGACTTTCATTGTTTAAGAAAAGCTTAGAAATTAAGAACAGACACGGTTTCCCATATAGCCCTTTAAAGCTGTTTAACAACTGTTCATAATTTAGCATCTCTTGATTTTTTCAGCTTGAGCCTCAGTTTGAAGTGAGAGATTACTCAGAGCCTGAACGTTTCAGAGAGCAGGAAAAGTCTGTACATTATAAACACTTTATTTGTACTTCTCATAATGAGTACAACTTCCCTCAGACACACAGGTCAAGGTCACGGGCCCCAGCCATCCCTGGCAGCTTCCCACCTCATCCAGCCCCTACCCAATAGGGACAACTGGCTGCACATGCTCCTTGGAACTTTTCCTCTGGTCCCACAAGGGCATCACAACCCAGGGCATAGAAAATTTTCAACAGCCTCTCCTTTCCAAATGCCACATAGAAGACACTGTTCTCCATAGCTTTAAGTAATTTCTGTAACGCGTATTCTTCTCTCCCCAGGAAACAGCTGAGAACAGTCACGGAAAAAAATTACCCTGCCTATGCAAATCAACCAAATCCCCTTACAGGAACATCCCATCCAGACAGCCTGGATGCTCCAGTCCTCTCCAAGCAGGCAGAGCATCCCAAGGGGTACAGGCCTCACATGCTGTCCCCATTCCCTCCTCCTTGCTCTCCAGCAGCCTATCTGCATCTCTGCTGGGTTCCTCACACACACACTGCCTCCAGCAGCTGCACGACACCTCCACACACACACTCTTAAACCCTCCATGGCTCAAGCTTATCCCACAGTGGCACAGTGTAACACCCACAAGATCCTGAGACCAGCGAGTGTGCTCCTACCTGCCTCCAATTCCAAACTCCTCTGCAGCCCCATCCAGGCTTAAGGCTGCAAAGTCCAGCTTCTTTTGAGGCCCAGGCCTCCAGCCTCCATCAAACCAGGAACCTTCCTCCTCCTTCTCCCATACCACCAATCCCTGCCTGATCAGAAGCAATCTGTGACACAAGAAGAGCCTTTCTGCTGAGCTCACCTTCACCACACCAGGCTATGAATGCCTCCTGATCCTTTCAGGCTCTTTTTTGATCTGACTTCTTTTTGGAAAGTGGTCAGTCTTCCCACGTTGGTTTCCAACAGCTTCAGCTACTCCACTGCTTCAAAGTGCAGCCACCAGACTGGCAGCTCTGAAAATTAAAAGGCTTTCCATTGCTCTGCAAGATACGGAGCAGTTCAGACAACACTGGCTGATGCCATTCGTGCACTGAGGCTCCAGCAATTGTGTGGCATCTACTAAAACTGACTCAAGCTGGCTAAGTGCATTAATGTGGCACACCTGGCCTTCCTTCCTACCTCTTGTGCAAGCAAATCTTCCTCCCTTTTCCCTTCTCCCTCCATTTAACTGTTACAGCATCAATCACCAAACAAGTTGAAGACAAACCTCCGACGAGCTTCCTGGCACCATGAAAGGAAAAGGGAAGAGTTCTGCAGAGAACTCTTGAGCCTTACAAATGAAAGAATCAAAGATTGATATCTCTCTCTCCTGTGCTCACCTGCAGCCCAAGTAGGTGGGAGAGTATAAGGAAGTCTTGCTATCAGCTAACAACCCTGAATGTTCCTAGCTGACCACCCCTCCCCAATACTCAGGAGCAAGCAAGAAGTGCATGCACACCCATACATGCAGGATATGTGCTCTCTACCCTTGGTCACCAGCTAGAAAGCTTTAGTTCAGGAGAGGAAGGTCTCCCTTCACAGACTCGGATCTGGAGCATGCTGGAGGTGCAAGCTGCTGCCTAGCAACACAAGCACTCTGCAGGGAGGTCAGCCCAAGCCCCCGTCCTCCCACTGCAAGAGGTCTCCTGTGCCCAGAGAAACATCCTCAGAAGGGTGTGATCCTTAGTAATTTCTCAGAAAGCCATCCTGCACATCACCACTTACAACTCCTAGGAATCACAGACTAACTCCTGAAGACCACTGCTTGTGTCTTGGTGAACTGCCAGAACTCTCCACTTCTCATGCTCACTGCACATGCGTTACACCCCACTGGCTTAGGGAGCCCAAAATCCCAAATCCCTGCATGTCCCACTATCTCCCCTGCAGTCAACTCTACTGCAAAGCAAGCGCTTCACTGGCTATCAGCTTCCACCCCAGACTTACCTTCTGCCTCGGGTCTGGCATGAGCAAAGATTTTCAAACACCATGCCCCCATCAAGGCTAGATCGCTCCTGCCTCCGGCGGGAACCCCATTCCCATGCACTACAGCGAAGCAGTCACCTGCTCTTTTGGACACCACAGAAAGCCATACAGCTGCAGAGGTTTAGCCCTGACGAGAATCAGCGTCCCCCTTTTGGCACGGACAGGAAGCGTTTAGGGTGAAATGAGTGCCTGTCTCGGGCGTGAATGCAACAGCCACACTCACACAGCGCCTGGGCACCGTGAAACTGTTCTTCCTCGCAGCTCCTGCTCCCGAGCACACAGCAGCTCACCTCGCCTGCCCCCACCAATAACAATTCCCTGAAAAACCCCAGATCTACCTGCACTCTGGTAGTAATACTGTAACATCCATAGACCATACACACACGCTAAAAATACGTTATTGTTTTGTAAATAATCAGGATAAAAACAAGAGAGTATAAACACATCCGAGGAGCACTACAAAGTCCTGGCTCCGACCACAATTGGTTTTCCCTCACGGTACAAACCCAAGTTAGGGTGTTAACCCAACAGCCGCAGAAATTGCCAAAAGTACACAGACCTTACTACAACTTTGAGAAACCGTAGCCTACAGCATTTTCCACCAGAAAGTTTTGATTCTTTGAATCCTAGCAGAGACAGCAATCTAGGGACAGGCTCTCTAACAGCCGCTGAATCCAAGCCGCTTGAGAAATGTTTGGTGCCTTTCAGCAGATTTCCATCAGACCCCAAAGGAAACCAGAGCAGCTTTATTGTCACTGAACTTTCAGAGGCAAACAAAGGTTTTAAGTCCCACTGTTCAGCACGGTACCTCAGAACAGCCACGGTACCTCAGAACAGCCAAACCTCCAAAGCACGGGCACCTCTTCAACAGACTCCACCGAGCTGCAACATCCCAAAAGGCAACAGCTCCCGTGTTTTTATTTTAAATTCCCGGCCGTAACACTTTTCCCGGCAAGTCCCACACGCGTTCGCGAGGCTGAGAGACCCTCGGTACCAACCGAGACCCGCCCCCCCTTCGTGACAGAAAATATTCCCGGCCCCTCCAACAGCAGCAGGGCTCGATACAGGGAGCGGCGGAGCGGCCGCGCCGGCACGAACGGCTCCGGCCCGGAGCATCCGCTCCGAAATCAGCGGCGCCGGGACGGAGAGCCGGAGCTGCGGCGGTCGCTGCCCGGAGCCCCTCGGGAGCGGCCCGGTACCAGCGGAACCCCGGACTGCCTCCGCCTGCCCCAGAGCTGCGGGAGGGACGCGGCAGTAGCTGCACTTCAGCCTCGTCCCGCGCGCGGCGGCACCGAGAAGGGACGAACTTTTCTATTTCCGAGGGATTCTTTTTTATTTTATTTTTTTTTAATAAAAGAAGGGAACTGCCACGAGAAGCGGCGCGCGCAGGGCTCACCTCCCCAGCAGCTCCCCTCTAGGGCTCCATGCCGGCGGGCTGCGGACCTTCCCCGCCGCGCTAGCAGTGGGAGAGCGGCTGCCGAGCGTGCTGTGCCGGGGCGGGCACGGCCCGTGTGCGCGGGGCGCGGCTCCGGGAGCGGCCGCTGTTGCCGGCCGG